>JAWVGU010000161.1:600000-998231 GCA_037039885.1 Miamiensis avidus
AGAAAAAATTATTATAATTATTGTTTATATGTTTATATGTTTAATAAACTACTATTATAATATATACATTTATATATTAAAATTACATTTTAAATTTAATACCTATTTAAATTATATAGATAAAATATTTGATCAAATTGATTCTATTCATAATCAATATTCTCATTTATTAACTAATAAAAATTATTAAATAATTTAACTACTTCCTATATCCATTATATAATTGATTATATATATATCTCTGAAGTGATAATCTAAATTAATATTATCTTATATAGATGTTGAATGATAATTATTATAAATAATACAAATGTTCATTTATAATATGTGAATAAAGTTCTATTTTATTTTAAATTATATAGCTATTAATATTATAGCTTAGGAACCAGAAAGAAAAATATATTATAATGTGGTTTAAACATAAAGTTTGTTATAATTTTTAAATATAAATCTAATCAATTACAAACATATATACAATTTATTTAATAAAATATAAAATTATTATATATTTTATAAAATTTTATATTACATACAATCATATATTAATTTATTTAATTAAATAATAACTTTTATGAATAAAAGTATTAATATTCTAATTAAACTATACACTATTAAAAATGGCAATAAATATTATTCCTTATTTTGAAATTAATAAATTATATTGAAAATAATGTTAAATTTTATAATTTTGCTATAGTCTCTACAAAAATATAAACCAGATAATCAGGAATATTTACATTATGAAATTGGTCTTTTATAGTGTTTATCTAATATAATTGTATACAAAAATAACCTGCAAAGCCATCTTTTATATGACTACATATTCATTTTTTTAATCCAAAACACTATAAATATGTTACTTCTAACTATATATCGAGTTTTATATGTTTAAAAAATATTATTTATTTAGTTAATAATTTAAGAAAAATTATAATTATTAATATTAGTAGTAAATACTATTTTAATAAATATGTAATATATTATTAAGAAATGATAAAAATAATAGGAAAAAAAACTAATAAATGTAATTGAATTAAGGTCCTCAGTTTGTAGAATTATAAGATGAAAACGATTTCCATAATAATGAGCCACATCATCATAATTAATCACTTACGTCTAAATTGCAAATTCATATGTCATGTCAGAACTTAATACATACAATATAATAATTATAATAATAATAGCCATCATAGTATTAGATCCATTGATCTTTATCTATTTATCTTAATATATATGTTATGTGTATTTATCAAAAATTATATTTTTTATTTTGTCGAAAATGAATATCAAATATAAACAAATTTTAGTGATTATTATTTTGTTTATTTTATATTTAATTAATTTTGTTATCATTTCCCATTTGAAAATAATTATGCTTATTATTTTCCTAAACAAAAAAAAAATTCTTATGGACCAATACCAAATTATATTTTTAATAATGAATATTATAATGGTAAAGTTGAATTCAAGAAAAAGGAAAAAATGAATTTTGTCCCATAAATCATTGCATTCATTGTGAAAAGGTGAAAACTAAATTATTGATAGTATATTTATATTACACTCATATTAATTTACTATATCTCATAATATAAAAAAAAAAAAAAACAAAGAAAACTAAAACCAAATAAATATCAATTTCATTAAAGAGTATTTATAAAAATCAAATAATTTATTTTTATCACCCTTAAAATTTATTAATTTTATTAAACCCGCCATTATTTATAATATATAGATGTATTGATTTTTTTTATCTAATATTTATAAATTTTCAAATTTTTTTTTATATTTTAACAATATAAAAAACTCAACGATTTCGTAGGGGCAGGGGGAAAAAGTTTCTCTATTCCATATTTATATTAGGTGAATTTTCTGACTAAAATACTATTTCCTCCATTTCTATACTATCCTAATTGAAATCAATATATTTTTATTTTTTTATATTAGATTTTTAGCGGGACTGTTTATCTACAAACTAGATTTATTTCTTATTATCTCCTTCTTGCCCTACATCCTCCGTATTTTAAGATCTATAAAAATAACTGTGGTCAAATTATTGAGTTATTTTATCCTACTTTGATTAATCATAAAAATCACTCTTATTCCAACTTTACATCCTAACCTGAACCTTTTTAGGAGTATACTAAGTTTTAATTTTATGAAAATTTAGTTCATCTATTTCATCAGCATTTATATTTTTATTTTCTAGTTATAGTGTACTATGTGTCATTTACTATATCATTTCAGATAACCGTTTTTTTTCTTAAGTCTTTAATTTATTAAAAAGTTTTTATTATAAATAGTATAAAAATAAAAACAAAAAAAACTTTCAACATACCTTAAAAGTGAAAGCTCCCTAACTACTTTACATTGCTGTTTCAAGATTCATATTTTCTATTAGCAACTACTCACTGCAGTCATCAAAAGAATTAACTTGGACTAAGTGAAATTCTCTCAATATAACATTGTTTATGTCTTCTATTCGGATGGCATAATTCAGCTTGCCCTCCGATCTAGCTATGCCTCTGGGTATGCAGCCGAAAATTTCTATCATATTATTATGGTATTTATAGTCACACCAAGAGGGAAGAGGCATATTGGAACTAAAAGGTATATCCAGATAATCCTAATTGAAAAGAGACAATACCGGATTGAAAATAGACTTTTTTTTTTGCATTGCCTAAAATTTTTTATAAATAAATAGATAATAATAAAAATTAAATAAAATATAAGGAAATAAAAAAGAACCTTAACAATCTTAATTTTCTATCGAGTTTGAGTAATGCTTTAACCCTGTGTAAATGTCAGATTCCAATTGCTTACACGAGTTAGTCCGATGGCACATATATAAATCATATTAAAAATCAGTTTTAAGTTTACATTTCCCAGCAAAATTTACTTTTCCTCCAACATTTGTTAAAACTAATTGTTGTAAATAGTTGGTGAGTTCATTGACATATCAGCATCTGTTAAATTTTTGTCTAACTTTAGAAGGGATTGTAAATCTTTAAAAATGACATCAGTTTTGAATTTTATAACAGGCAGGCATGAGTGTTCACTTTAAACAAAGGTCGGCTGTATTCTAACATATCGTTCATACCATCGATTTTTAGTGGTTTTGCCACGCTATTTTAATTAAGCCATTTTTTCCAGCGCATTTATCAACTTCTTTTCCATTTTATATTTGCTTTGCTTAAGAAGGTGCTGAATGCACAAAGATTTGAAAATAGTGTATTGATATGAGTATTCATAAGTAAATTATTTGCGATTAAAGTCGGGATAGATTTGTTCGAAAATAGTGATGGCCTGCTCTTTATTAAACTCCAATTAATCGAGGTTGCCCCTGACAAAAAGACACTTAAACTCCATTTTATTTTAATTTAAGTATTTCAACATCTTTTCAAACGCCTTCTGTCCCAATAACATGTGCTCTTTGTTCAGCACAATCTAAATTATAAAATCTTCTCCTTCCTTTATATAGAAATTGCCCGTTCTGTATTTGTGCTTGCAAAATATTCCATAGATTATCCCTCGATATTTAAAAATTCCGAAAAACGTTAACAACCCAGACCCAATAACAACGATAAAATACATAATTGTCAGTGCAGGAATTAGGTAATACTTAACCAAAAAGCGATCTTTTTTTTAAGAAAATCCATCTGAAGCCTATCATAATTTGTAAATAAATAACAAATATTATTTTTTTCAAATCAAATCATTACTATAACTTCTATATACTGAGACCCTCTGTATCGAGATTATTCGCATTCTCCCTTAATCGTTCTTAGCTATTGGTCAAAACTGTACCAACAATCTTCAAAATTCATAGAATTCGTTACTTCGGCAACTTTTTTTTTGTTTTTTGTACTTCTTACGAATAGTCTATAAGACAATTAGTCCTCATCATCGAATGTGCTACTTTAGAACTGAAAATTAAACTATTCCAAAACATAAACCTCTCCATTCGGGAACTATCTATTAAACTATTTCTGAAGAGATAGCCCCTGTTTGATATGTTTATTAACTTTCAAAAAAGCAAGTTCTGAAAACTTATAATATCTGTGAATATCTTCATTAAGTCCGTCGCTAATTTACACCTCTATTTCGAAATCAGTTTCTTTTTTTTCAAGAACTTCTAGTTTCACTTAATTTAAAAACTTATTTACAATTTTCGATTTCCCAGTCAAAGTAATCTGGGTTCGATTTCCTGAATAAGATATGATAACACCTTAAAAGGAATGCTCGAAAAACATCCCGCTACCCGGATTCAAAGAGAATGAAACTTCCAGAGTCGGTGCATCTGTCGCAATAATAGGCATCTCCTCTGTTGAATTAGATTGCATATTATTAAAGTAAAGACTAGGTTGTATAATTAAATAAATCGGAATCTTTAATATTTTTTGTGCTAGAAGTTCATAAAGCCCATTTGCATGCTATTAAAAGTTCGGCAATATTGGGATTTCATCAGCTTTAAATTTTTGCGTCGGAAATCCTGAAGAGTTAATATATCCGCTTCAAAATAAAAAAAAATTCGCATTAAAAAATTATTTTACTTTCAATTTTTTTTACTATTCTTTAGCAGTTTCAAACACTTAGAGAGTAGTTTATTTTTCTTGGTCTTCGTTTTATCCATCTTGATCAAACAGCTTCTCTTACAACTCCAACAATGATATTTATTAGTGAATTTATACAACTATTGTGTTCAATCCTTATAATATTTTAGAAGCTAGGATTTCAATTACCTTATTTTCCAAATCGAATTTCATATTTTCTTTTACATTAAACAACTCCATTGGCTGATCTGTGGTGTAATAGTGAAATGAATCTATAATTTTTTATCTCGGATTTACTAAATTCTAAACTTTAATCTGAATTTCATCTCCTACCTTATAAGTGATATATCCTTCACTTTTTTATATATGTGGGATCAACTATTTCCCTGATTTCTTGAAAAACTCAACATTCAACTTAGACTTAAGCTTAGTTGGTAAAATTCTATTATATATAGAAATTTAGTAAATCCTATATTAAATTATAATTCATAATTTATTTAATTACCTAATTCCTGAGAATGTAGTTAATATTATAAAATCTCCTTGTTAAGGAATTTTATTATGACTTACTATTAGCCCTGACTCCGATTGAATTTTTAATATATTTAAAATTTTTGGGTTTTGTAATCATGAATATCTATAGCTACAAGAGTATTCTTTACTGTAGAAGCTTTGTAATTCATATATAAATTTATTAAAACTAAATTAACTAAAACTAATTAATTATTACGTAAAAAGGCTGCAGTTTCATCTTAACTAATATCCATTTTAAACATATTACCTTCTATTTATAAAAATGAAATTTATATCAACTAATTATAATCAGCACCGATATCATATATGGCAAATCCATCTGTATAACTTAAAGCATACAAAATTTAATCATATATTTTAGATTTTATTCCCTATCTTGCAGAGTTAAATATTTTTGAAGCAACTATAGTAATTGTCTTAAAATCTGTAAATGTCATTAACATTTAAATAATAATATTTTTATTATATTGTTTAATATATTTTACCATCAGAAATTTAACCGATAAATAAATATCCTTTAGAAAACTCACCTGAAAAAACATGTTTTTCTTATTTAGATAAGCTAAGAAATACTACATAGTTATTTATAATGGAATCCGCTCCTTTTAGTACCGAATACTTATAAGGATTTCTTTTATCTGTTACATCTATAATAAATATATCGAACAAGGTAGATATTATTATCTTATTAGGATTAGTTTCAAACCTCACTATGCTAAATCCAAATTACCCATCAAAAACCATAGAAGCAAGAGTTTCAGGATTATTATAATCGGTTACATTCAATATATAAAACGCTTAATTAACATGTGTTCCTTTTATATTTGGTTTAAAATAATTATTTAACACTAATAATTGTAAAAAATAATGAAAATTTACCTAAATATAATATATTTTCATCATTTACATCGGCCTACACAGAAATCATTTCTGGAAAAATGTATCTCTTCATTTCCTTTATTTCTGGTAATTAACTAGAGTCATATAGAATCAATCCATCGTTACCATAACATACATATAGTCTTTAATAATTGTGAGTAAAAATGTGTTACCATGGCCACTTATCTTTGACATTTTTATTCCACTTCGTACTCTGTCCCAATGTAAATAAATTAATATTAACATCTTCAGGTTAAGATCTTTTATATATTAAAATTTCTTAAGATGTGGTGACCTAAAAAATAAAAAATCAGCAGATATAGAGTATTTTAATCTTTATATTATAAAAATTAATTATAATTACATAAACGAATTCTAGATTATCTTATACCACAAACATTTTTTAAAGAGTTCCAAAGATGTCAATTTTTTGGTATATGTACATATTTTTTAAATCTGAACAGTCTATTATTACCACTCCCTGCCCAACCTGTGTCTGAAAAAGGAAATTTCCATCATGAGATATCCATAAATCATTTTTTCTGGATTGAGTTTCATCAATAAATACATAATCTTCTATAAAATTGACTTTTTATTTTCCATCGTATAAAGAATAGTCTATTCCGATAAGTCGGTCCCATTAGGTTGGAATAAAAACCACAGTTTTATAAGGATGCAAAACAATCTTTTGAATACCATAAGAAGATTCCACATCATCTGAAACTAGAATTTTAGGGTTTTTTGGGTCTTCTATATTTACAGCTATAACAAATAATATTATTTTTTGTGGTATTTTGGTTTTTTATATATAAATTATTACCTTAGTATCGAGAATCATTGGCCTAAAAAAAGTATTTTCCATCTCTTGATATTTCAAAGTGAATAGCTTGTCCTATCTCTTAACTTTCTATGGTTTAAATTAGCTAAAGCGAATCTTATGCATAGATATTTAAACCCAAATTAGAACTTGAATATATTTTGTTATCCTAAAATTTTATTTAATAACTTATTTATTAAAATTCTTTATATATTTTCCCACTTTATATATCTATCAATTTAAGCCCTTCTTCACCACAACTTATGTATACTATTTTTTCGTTTTCTGAAAATTTTAAGGAATAAATTTCTGTACAAATTTTCATCCTAAGCTATAAATTTATAAAATTATTGTTAATAGAAAATAGCTCGATAGACCCATCTTTATAAGACACTATAATATTTTCATTGTTGTTAGTCGCTATAATATTATTACTTATAGTTTCTGTTTTTAATATAAAAATATATTTACATTAATATAAATGAAAATTAATAGTTTCTAAACTTATACCTAACTTTTTGGTCAATAGTGGCCCAATACTATATGTATAAAATTCTTTCTGACTATTGACTAAGCAAATTAGTAAAATATTTACAAATAGCAAAATTCCCTAATAAAAAAAATTTATATATCGTATTATAAATCTTATATATTAATACAAATACTATGTAAAAAAATTATTTTTATATTTCTTTTTTAACTAAAATACTAAATATAATAAATAAATTATTGTATATTTTAAACAATAGAGTAAATTTATAGCTGTGTTTATAATATAGATTTCAAATTATCATTAAGAGAAATGGTAGATGTTTGAAAGCTTATCAACAACATAAGGAGTTAACATATAAATATTTTATAAATAACTAAAAAACAAAAATTAATAATCATCATTATTAAGCAAAATTAACTTGTATAAAGTTTTTAAGTTATATAGTCGAAATTCATTTTGATTTTATATAGAGAAACGATAAATAGGTAGTTTTGGAAATAATAAAATAATATTTAATATATATTTCTTTCCCTCCCCCCTTTATATTTTTAAAAAATATAAATCATAATAATTATGAAAAATAATATTTATATTTTCTGCTAATTAATGTTTAAAATTCATTTTCGTTGTTCAAAGATAAATATTTTTATAATAAAATTAAGAAAATAATTTATTTTTAAACTTATATCTAGAATTACCATTTATTTTTTTTTCAAAGATAATTTATCTCAGTTCTTAATTTCTCTAATATGTATTTTTATTTTTTGTTTATATGTATGTTTATTTTTATTATATTTGTGTATAGTATTTAGTAATATTTTGCTCATTTTATCACATGAAGTTAATAAAGCAATTGAAATTTATTATACTTATATCATTATAAACATTCTTTTATTATAAATTATTATAATAATTATGTATAATAGGTGTTTAGAACCTCAATTATTTTTATTTATGAATATATTTTGTTTGTGTATATACTTTTTAATATGGATTAATAATACTGCATTTTAAATTCAATACCTATTAAAATATATAGATAAAATGTTTAATCAAATTGATTCTATTAATAATCAATATTCTCATTTAATAGCTAATAAAAATTATTAAATAATTTAACTACTTCCTATATCCATTATTTAATTGAATATATATAATATCTCTGAAGTGATAATCTAAATTAATATTATCTTATATAGATATTGAATGATAATTATTATAAATAATACAAATGTCAATGTATAATATGTGAATAAAGTTCTATTTAATTTATTAATTTTATAGTTATTAATATTACTGCTTAGGAACCATTATTTTATAAAATTTTATATTATAAATACTCATATATTAATTTATTTAATTAAATAATTATTAACATTTATGAATATAAGTATAAATATTCTAATTTAACTATACACTAACATTTAATAAAAAAGACAATAAATAATATTTCTTATTTTGAAATTAACATATTATATTGATTATTATGCTAAATTTAATAATTTTAAGATCGTCTCTTCTATATTAAAAAACCAGATAATTAGGAATATTTAAATTATGGAATTTTTTTGTATACAATAATAACCCTAAAAGCCATCTTTTGTATGACTACATTTTCATTGTTTTAATACAAAACACTATAAATATGTTGCTTCTAACTATATATTGAGTTTTATATGTTTTAAAAAATATAATTTATTTAGTTAATAATTTAAGAATAATTATAATTATTACTATTAGTAGTATATACCAATTAAATAAATATATAATATATTATTAAGAAATAATAAAAATATTAGGAAAAAAAACTAATAAATGTCATTGAATTAAGGTCCTCAGTTTATAGAATTATAAGAGGAAAATGATTTCCATAATAATGAGCCACATCACCATCATAATTAATCATTGATGTCTAAATCGCACATTCATATGCCAGGTAAGAACTTTAATATATATAATATAATAATAATAGCCATCCTAGTATTAGATCCATAAGAGAAATAATTATTATATTACTAACTTTATAAATTGTTTTGATAGACGAAAATTATAATCCTTTAGCAATGCCACCTGATTGGGAGTTTGCAAAATAACATGCAGTAAATTGAAATTTTAATACAACTAATATTAATAAACACAAATATATTTTAAGTTTCCTATTTTTTGTTAATAAATATGCAAATATATACTCCAATATCTGTGCTTTTATATTTAATCTATAATTTGAAATAAAGATGGCAAGAAGGACAGCAAAGGAAATACCAGTCAAATAAGGATAAATGTAAAAAGTATGTCCTTGCTGCGGCTATGAATTAGTAATAAATATTTAATAACCAAAGGTGCATAAGCCTCTTTCTACCGTTTTTAATTAATTATTTATCTATAGGATAGGTAGGATATTGGAATGTGTGATCCTGCTTTAGAATTAGCATTTTTAGGATCGGGATATCCTTTGTTTTATAATTACATTAAGTATAGTATTTTATTGCTGGCCTCTCTGGCAATTTTTGAAAGTATTCCCAATCTTTATCTGTATCAATAGGGAACTTTTTGTAACTCAACTTAGCTGTAAGCAGCTTAATAATTAAAAAAATAAGAAGAAGACCCAAAATAAGATTTTGTAACTCCATGGTATTTTTTTAGAACACTAATTTTTAGTATAATTTAAAATTATTTCAAATTACATTTTAAAAATAAATAAAGTATTAAATTTGAATTACTTACTATGAGTATGGCAAATATCATCAACCACCAATTCCCTTCGTATCAAGTAGGTTTTAAAATGTATATCATTTTTATAGAATTTATTTTTAAATATATTTTTTGTTTTTAGATATATCTTCAGATCGCAGTTCAGTTTTTGGTTATGGTTGAATTAATGGTTTTCAGATATCACTAAAGGAAAATAGACATAGATGTTGATAAATAACTACTAACACCAGCTGATTACTCAATAATTGTAAAAAACATTCCTTAAGGAATGACAGGATACCAAATTGAAAAAGAATTGAGAGATAAAATATCTCTACACGCAATTTATGGAAAGTAAATTTAAGATATTAAAATGACAATTAAGTAAATAATTGTAATTATTTAATAGATAAATTGAAGTTAAAAAAGTAGTTCCAGTCTACAAAATTCATGAATTAGAAGAAAAAGAAGAAGAAATAAAAGAGCAAATCAAGCATAAGCAAAGTGTATTATTAGCTAATAATTCTTAATACCATGATCCAGAAGTTCATAAAGTAACTATTAATAAATAAAAAATAATTAATTTAGATAACCCTGAAATAATTAGATTGATCACAAAATTGAAGAATTAGAACATGAGTTAGAATAAGTAAAGGAAAAAATAATGCATGACCCAAAGGCATTCGCAGGAATTGCTTTTGTAAGTTTTAATACTGAATAGGGTAATTTAAATAAAATAAATATAAAAATTAATTGAAAAATTTGATATATTTTAAAAATAATATTATAGAAAAACTGTAAGTTATTGAAGGAAATTAAATTAGCGAATTCTAAAGATTGAAACTTTATTTTTCAAGAGGTTCTAGTAAAAAGTACTTAAAAAATAAAAGAGGCAGAGATGTATTATATTGGAAAGACAGACATATATTTATTGAACAAGCACCCGAACCTAATGATATAGATTGGTAATGGATTCTTTTACCCTTATCTTCAAAGTTTAAATTAATTTTCAAAATATAATAAATAGGGAATTCATTCACGAAACCACAAACAATAGATTATGGGCTCGTTTAAAATCAAATTTTCATTAATTCATATTAATGGTGATATGTTTCGCTACTATATATTTAATTTCTTATGGGCAATCTTTGTAAATAGACAAAGCAATGGAGGCAGTAATGAATAATGAAGAGGGGGCAGATTTAAAGTATTTTATGGTAAGGTTGATCAGTGTGGTAATTTCAGCAATAATTGTTATCATCAATAAATTCTGGCTTGGAGGACAAGTCCACCATATAGTCGACCATGAAAAATGGTCTACAAAAACAAAACTAAATATTTCCTTTGCCACTAAACTCACTTTAGCCTTGTTCTGTAACACCGCTTTAATAACTCTAGCTGTGGAAATAGTCACCTTTAATAACTACTATGGAGTGGGAGGAATGATAACAACTGAATCAATGGTCTAATTTATGAATTATTAATATATATACTGATTATTAAAAAACTAAAATTTTAATATTATTTTTAGGTTTTTGTTTTTAATGCAATTGTGCCTCCTTTGGCATGGCTAGTAGACCCATGGCATTTGGCTAAAAATTCTAAAAGAAATAAGGAAGTGCAAAAAGGAAGCAAATCTGTTTTAACCTAGCAGGAAGCGAATGAGTAAAAAAACTAAATGCTTAATTATTTCTTTATTTTTGTTTATATTAATTCAGATTATGTGAAATGACAGAATATATCAATGGAAAACGATATGCCGATATGATGAAAACTATGTAAACTATTTTCTTTCTATGATTTTTCTATTTTGTTTTTTTATTATATTATTTATATAAAAAGGTGGTTTACATTTTTCTATTGTCCTATCGTCCCATTTGGAACTTTTTGTTCTATTTTCGGACTATTAATATACTACTGGATAGACAAATATAATGTGATAAAGAGAAGAACCATAAAAGAAGCTATATCGAAAGATTTAACTTTTTAAATGATAGAGTTATTAGAATTTATAGTTATATTCCATGCCGTAATACATTTTTTATTATTTTTTTTCTTTATTTATTCAACTTATTTTATAAATCTACTAGTTTGGAAACATTATGTTCAAAAGCGCTTTATTTGGATTTTTTGAAAGAAATGATATTCTTATTTTAATTGCTGCATTAGTTTACAACTTGTCACCTTTATAAAGTATAAATGAATGCATTTTTCCTATTCCAAATTAAGAAGGTAAGTGATTATTACATAACTATATTTTTTCATTATCTATTTATTAGAATATTTTAAACTAGAAACTGCTCGCTATGAAGAAGCTGTTCATGATTTTGATACCGATTATGACAGAGAAAATCCTGTATACAAAAAATAAGCTTTAAAAATATGGATAGAAGGTAGAGCTAAAAAGGGAGAACAAAGTAATATTAACTACTATAATTTAAAATATAATGATATTAATAATAATATTAATTTCAGATCAATGAGAGTAAAATAAAGAGACTATGTGGAAAAATTTGGGCTTTATTTATTTTAAAAAAATACATAGATACTTGATAACTAATATCTATTTATAGTTTTACATTATTTCCTTATATACATTTTTATTGAAAAGTAAATTTATGATTAGTGTTTCTTTAAATAATATTCTATACTATTATATTGAATAATTTATAATATATATATAAGTTTAATAGAATATATCTGAAATATAAGAATTTATACAATAATATACTTTTTGAAGAAGGCTAATAACAACTATATTAAATATATAATAAATAATTTGAAATACTAATTATACAAAATAAAAAATTTATAAATCATGTACTAATCACCAGACACTTACGAAACAGGAGGAGAATTTGAATCACAGAGTTAAGGTGCAAATTTAAATGTCAGCAAAGGAATTGGGGGATAAGCTCATTTGGATTTGTCCTAAATTCCCACTGATATGTTAATGTTAAAAAAGCCATCTTAATTCTGGACTGAGTTTTGTGAAAAAGTAAAGTAAGATAACCCTAACGCAACTGATATGGATATTCACAGTAATGTAAGAGTCCAAGAAATCCAATCAGGATAGTCAGAATTAAGGTAAAATTTTTGATTTTTTTATATATAAGAATATATAATAGTTTTTTCCTCTTTCAGACTGATAACTTTTATCACCATTGGAGTTTCTACATTACTTTGGATAATAATGGCAATAATTTATGGTACAATGTTTAAAGATTTTTCTAATGGATTTGCTAAGTTTTTGTTTATTTCTTCATTCACAGTATGGATTGCTTCGAATGGAGCTATTGGATACTCTGCCAAAGTCTTTAATGTATATTTTTATTTTTCTATATATAGATATGTGATAATGCTACGAAAAGTATAATATAAATGACTTTTTTATATTATAGACAACCTACTTCAAAATTATATTCCTGGTTGTAGCTGGGATATTTTTATTCTCTATGATAGGATTTTTCATCGTGTGCACAAAGGTTTCAGGTGGATATATATTTATGTTAATTTTATGCCTTGTTTTACTGGGAATTAAAGAATATGCTATTTTTATCATCATAAAAAGAATGGAATCTCTAAAGGAAAGACTTTAATGAAAATAGATTTTTAACTCTAATACTTAATTGTTTGTATATAAATATAAAATATTATTAATATTACTATTTCAAGTAAATTTTGAATTAATAAGATAAAAACTATAGAAAGAAAAATTTTAATACTTAATATAAATTTTTTTACTTTTTATTATTATTAAATAAAATAACACCTTAATATTAATATTAGAAGTCTTAAATATTTTAAAGTATACAAGTAAATTAGTTTTTTTTTTTATCTATTTATACAGATAAAATTAAATGACATCAGTGTTTTCAGAAATCTATGTTTAAGTTTGTTTCCTATTATTACTAATTATGTTCGTTTTCGTATTCTATGTTAATTTTCTTTCTTCCTTTTTTATTGGGTTTAACTTTCTTATTATTTCCTTTTTTATTTAATTTGGACCCTTTAGATTTAAAATTTTCTTATGGTTCTTCATCTTCAGATTCTTCATCTTCACTGATTTATTTTCCTTTTCTTTTAGCATTTACTAGAAAAAATAATCTTCATTAAACAATTATATAATTTATTTTATTAGTTTACCTTTATCATCATTGTCGTCTTCCTCACTCTCTTCAGAGTACTATTAATCATCATCTTCACCATCATAGTTTCCAAACTCATCGTCCTCGTCATCATCTTCTCCATCATCTTCATTAATATTTTATATATACTCTGCACTATCTAGTTCGTCCAAATCTTCTTCGTATTCCTAAATAATAATTGAAAATTATAAAACTAAATAAGTTTCTCTAGCAGATATTATTACCTCTTCTTCTTCTTATATTTCCTAATCGTCCATTACTTTGTTAAAGGCCTTGGGATTTAAATTAGCATATAAATCTTCATAAACTCCACTTTACAGTCTATCCAATAATTCTTTTTCTATCTATTCATCAATATTAGCTGCTAATACTGCTTTTTATTCTCTTACTTTTTCTCTTCTTTCAATTTTTATTTTACAGGAACTACTTCTTTGCTATTAAAAAAAAAAAAAATTTTTAATTCAAAATAATCAAGTATGTAAACACTTTTAATTAAAACTAAAAATTATATATATTTTTACTATCCTTTAAGTTTTAATTTTCTTATTCTGATTAACATTTATCTCAATTTAGTCAATCTTTACTTATTTTTGTGGATCAAAAATTTAGGCCAATAAGCTAATTGTTCATCGATTTATTCTAAAGCCTAATTTATAAAATGATAATATTATAAATATGTCGACTGAAAGGGAGAAAATATAATTTAATTAGTAAAATTATATAATTTTAAGGTGAAAAATTCATATTTTTGTCATTTTTTTTGATATTTTGTTTTAAAACAAATCTCCCAAAAGAGCAAAATTATAATTTTGTTAGTTGTTTTTAAGAGTTTTAAAAAAACAAAACAAAAATATATGATAATTAAATTACCTTCTAGTAATTTTTATCTAATTTGATTTTTTCCCACATGTCTTTGGGCAAATGTGATCTTTCAATTGTTTTAATATAGAGATAACATACTCCCTAATCTTGCATAATGGTTGCATATTGACTGTTAGCTAAAGGACATGAAGATCTTTTACACATACCGGTGACATTATATTCATTACGACAAAACGTCTGAGTGTCTGTAGGGACTTTAAAAGAACAATTTTATCTGTTGATAATCTATAAAGTAATTAATTTTAAAATGTTAATGAGTATGAATTTTATATAAATTTTAAACATTTTTTAAAATAATATTACTTGCCAAACTACTTCGTCAATTTACATTGCAATGCTATTTATGGTTGTATTATTAATTACTTTATTATTTTTCTTTTTGTATTTATTATTTGCTTTTACTTTACAATAGTTTAAGAAAAGTCTAAAAGGGGAATTGATTAAAAGAAACTAAATAAATAAATAAGTGTAGTAATTATAAACACAAATTCAATGTTATTTAATTAATTTTTTTTTTTAGTTTAATATATTATTTAAGATTATTAATGTTTTTATTAAATTAAAAGTATGTAAGTTCTTACTTAACAAAATATTATAAGGACAAATTAAATAAAAGAAAAAGCTCAAATAAATCTATAAGGTTTAATTCAAGATATACATGGCTCAAGGAAAAAACAAAAGACTCACAAAAGGAAAAAAAGGATTAAAGAAAAGACTTATTGGTAAACAAAATTACATCCAATTAGCAAGCCCGTCATATTGCTCGGCTCGCGAATTATATTCACAGTTTTTATCATTTTTATTAATTTATTATAGATCCTCTTTCCAGAAAAACCTGGTTCAACTTATTAGCTCCCGTACCTTTTGATCCTAAATCATTCGGATATACCTGCATCACCAAATCTTCTGGTACCAGAATCGCCGAAGAATGCCTTAAAGGAAGAGTTTTCGAATCTTCTTACGCTGACTTATCCGCCAAATCTGACAACAAAGCCTGGTAAAAAGCCTATTTTTATTATTTAATCTAAATAGTTATTTAGCTTATTCCTCCCAAACAAAAAATAAACAAAGTAAGCCCCAACAAAAGAATTATAATTATAAAAGTATTTAAGCGCTAATCATTACTTAAAAGAACAAATATAAATCAATAATGGCGTAAATTATATTAGACTATGACTAGAATTAGTCCTTCATTTGCCGAATAAAAACATCTAGAAAACAAATTTTTAGTATCAATTTAATCATTTGATGTGGCTAAAAAATAAAGGGACTGAATGACAAAATAATAAAATATTCGTCCCAATAAAAGTCATATAGTATAGAATTAGTAAGTCCATTCATTCTCAAAAGCAAGTTAATACATAGCTATTGTTAAATTACAAAGAGGCAAAAATACTTTACATTTTTTAGCCAATAAATACTTATAATCAATCCAAATTAATTTTTTTCAAAATATTTAATTATAAATGCCTTAATCGATCAATTGACCAACAAACATATAGCCGACAAATTGACTGAATTAATGGTCGGTCTTTCATTGATTGGTTGGCTATTATTTGGGGAAAATGGGAATAAGCTTTATACGAAAAAAATATCGGCTACTTTCTTACTTTTTTCACACTTATGTCAAAAATTAATATAATACTTAAATTTATTTATTCTATTTTTAGGAGAAAAGTCAAATTAATTGTTGATGATGTTGAAGGAGCTCACGCTAAAACCTCTTTCTACGGAATGGACATTACCAGAGACAAATTATGCTCTATGATCAGAAAATGGTAATCCTTAATCGAATGCTTCGTTGACTGCAAAACCGCCGATGGATACATCCTCAGAGTTTTCGTTGTTGCCTTCACCAACAGAAGAGCTGGATAAAAAAAGAAAACCTCTTACGCTATGACTTCTCACGTTAAAGAAATCAGAAAGAAAATGACCAACATCCTCACCAACGATTTATCCAAATAAAACATCAACGATGCCGTTAAATCCTTAGTTGGAGAACACTTCACCGAAAAAATCGACAAAGTAATAGATATAATTCTTACTTGTTTTTTATATATTCGCTATTAACAATAAATTGTTTAATTAAAAATCTCTTTTTAATAATTTAGGCCTGCAGATTCGTCTACCCCTTAAAAGATGTTACCATCAGAAAAGTTAAATGTTTGAGAAGACCCAAAATCGATAGTAATTAATTATTTTTGAATTTATTAATATATATTATTTGCTATTTTTTTTTTATCTTAATAATTTTTATTTTTATTCTAGTTATTAAACTCAACGAAATGTACACCCACTCCAAGAGTGCCGCTCAATAAAGAACTGATGCCACCGCCGCTGAAGATGGAACTGAAAACAAATTAACTTAAGAAGTCAGCAAATGAGAGCCCTTCACTAAAATAAAATAATCTATCTATAATAATATTATATAAACATTGCACATTATAAATGTCTTGTTTCCATTTATTTAAACTTATACTTAAACAGTGCCAGGAATAAAAAAAAATAATGTTTGTTCATATTTAATATAGAGTAATATTGATGTTTGTTTTTACTAAATTTATACTCTTTTACTTATGGCTTTCTATTTTAAAGGCCTAAATAATTTTTTATATTTTATCTAAAAATATTTCAATTCAATATTTTTAGCTTAAAAATATGACATATAAAAAATAGAGCTAAACTTTATTCATTTATTTTTTCCTTTTTTATTAGTAGTTATATATAATAAATATCACTAATAAATTATCACATATATTCTTCTACTATATCGTATTTCATATTATAATTAAAAATATATAGATATAGCTTTGGCTTTAATAGAATTTTATTGATACATATAATTCAAGCCTTAAACATTTTTATATGGTAAATAAAATACCTAGCCCACGTGTAAAGGGCGGTAATAAAAATATAGTGATATTATTTAATAAACAAATATATATATAAACATGAGTTATTGTAAACAAATAGTGGTAGGATATATAGAGTCTGTGTTTATATATTTATAACTCTTTAAAAACTTGCTATCGTGTCTTATTTTAATAATGCAAGAGAAATATTTGTAAAGTAAGCAAAGGTATTTATAATTTAATAGCTGTACATTAACAAATAAATAATAATTCAATTCAATTAAAGTAAATAAATAAATAAATCCTTAAATTAAAAAAAAAATACTTTATTTTTTGAATAAAGCAATAAGAATCATCATCAAATAAATTTCAAAAATTAAAAAGAAAAATGAGATTACTTGATTTGGCAAGTCCTTTTGTCGGTTTATTGCCTGAAGTTGTTCCTCCCTCAAATCCCAGAATTTAAATGAGGGAAAAAGTTATTTGGACAGGAATTACCTTATTTATATATTTGGTTTGCTGTCAAATTCCTTTGTACGGAGTTTACAGAACCTAAGGATCAGATCCCTTTTATTGGATGAGAGTTCTTCTCGCCAGTAACAGAGGAACTCTTATGGAGTTGGGAATTTCTCCCATCGTCACCGCCAGTAATTTTTGTTATGATTACATTATTTTCAATTAAAATAATTAAAAATTGGGTTAAACAACAAAAAAAATGAAAAATAGGTATGATTATGCAATTACTTGCAGGTTTGAGAATTTTAGATGTCAATATGCAAGTTACCTCCGATAAGACTTTATTTATGGCTGCTTAAAAGTTATTAGCAATCGTTATGGCCGTTTCTGAAGGAGTTGCCCTCATTTGGAGTGGAGCCTACGGAGGTCCCAGCACCATCGGAGTAGGAAATTGCTTATTAATTTTAATTTAATTGATTTTCTCCGGAATGGTTGTTTCTCTTTTAGATGACATGTTATCCAAAGGATATGGATTAGGAAGTAAATAAATAAATAAATAAATAAATAAATAAATAAATAAATAAATAAATAAATAAATTATTTTTAAATTGAATAATTTTAATTAATTAAATAGGCGGAATCAGTTTGTTCATTGCTGTCAATACTTGTGAACACATTTTATGGAAATCTTTCTCCCCCATCACCATTACCACAGGAAATGGAACCGAATTTGAAGGATCCGTTATCAACTTCATCCATCTGATGATTTCAAAACCCAGCATGATGAGTTTCACAAACGCTTTCTACAGAACTTCTGCTCCCAACCTTAATAACTTATTGGCTACAGTTCTTATTTTCTTGATCGTTATTTACTTCTAGGGATTCAAAAACGAAATTCCCCTCGTAAACTAAAAATACAAAGGAATGCTTTAAACGTAATAAATTGCTATTTCCCATTTAAAATTTTAATTTTAATTTTATCGTATTTTAATTTTAATAAGCTTCCCTATTAAACTCTTCTACACCTCCAACATCCCCATCATTTTGCAATCTGCCCTTATCTCTAATGTCTACTTCTTCTCTTAAATCTTATGGAAAAAATTCCAAGGAAACATGTTTATCAGATTCTTGGGAACTTGGCAAGACGTTGAATACGGAGGACACTCTATCCCCACCGGAGGATTAGCTTATTACATTTCCCCTCCCAAAGATTTGGCTGACATCGTCAAAGATCCTTTGCACTTCATAACTTACGTTACCTTTATATTGGGAGCTTGTGGATTATTCGCTAGGTAAAATACAAAACAAAACAAAACAATTTTTTAAAATTAAAAAATTAATATTGAGGGGTTTTTTTAATAAATTTTTAAGATTCTGGATTGAAATTTCTGGAGAAGGACCTAGAGATGTCGCTAAAAAATGAAGGAATAATATATGACTCTTAAAGGAAGTAGAGATACAGCTTTAATTCACGAATTAAATAGAAAGATCCCCATTGCCGCCATTTTGGGAGGAATGTGTGTAGGTGTTTTGACCATTTTAGCCGATTTTATGGGAGCTATCGGAAGTGGAACCGGTATTTTATTAGCTGTTACTATTATTTATGGATATTTCGAACAAATAACTAAAGATAAGGACAGTGCTCAAAACTTTGAACTTTGATTATTGCGAATCATTTTCTAGAAAAATTTAATAAAAATTTAATAAAAATTTTTACTGCATTTATTTTTATTATATAAATTAATAAATAAAGGTTTTTTTACAACTACTTAGAAAATATCACATCATATAAATCTTTTTTATTTATTTATTTTTTCCCTTTGTTTTAAGAAAAACGGTATTCTTACAAAACTATAATAGAGTTATATCAGTGATACTATTTCTATAATTGAGAAATTATAAACGCATAATTTACTTTAATATCACACTATTGATAGAAATGTGGATATTAATTAAATAATATTTTATATAATAAAGTATTAATTGTTTATAAAAGCATATTTAGAAATAAACAAACATTAAATTAAATAATTTTTTCTCCACCTACCATATAGTAAATAAACAAAATAATAAAGTAAATTAAAATGGGACAAAGTATGGGATGCTGCTCTTCAAGGAAAACAGGCTCAAGTTTTGGGATCTAAGAATAAGATCATTTAAAAAATCTATTTCTCACTATTTCTGATCCAATGTATAAACAAACAAAAAAACTAAAAATTAATACTTCAAATTATTTTATAAATTTTTGTATATATTATTTTTAAATTCAATTTTGTTAACAATAGAAATAGTTATTATTTAAATTTTTATTTAGAACTGGATCTGATAAATAGTACTTAAATTTTGAAAAATTTTAAGATTTATTTTAGGAAAATAGAAAAGTTGGGGTATTTGTTCGAAATAGCTTAACTACTATTTTTAAAAGCTAGTACATAGATTTTACATAGTTTTTACTTTTAGGTAATAAAAAAACTAGAGAACTATAATGATTTTAAGAAATTTATATATTATCTGTTATACAAATATTTATTTAGTTGAATTATTGGTTAAAGAGGTTGTGATTGAAGATTCTGGAAATTTTTAATACTTTAGAGATATGAATAAAGTTACAATATTAGCAGTATTGTATCTTTTAAATAATACAGATACTAGAGAAGATACTATAATAGACTAAAGAGTATAGCTTAATCGCTTATCAATAAACTAAATAGAAGCAAAGGAGTTTTTAAGTGTAAACAAATTATTATAATAACTATATATGCAAAATCATATTTAATATAATATAACTAGATGATCGTAAAAATGATTTAAATAGGAAATACGTAATATGCACTTAAAATGGATCATTTATTGAATATTATTTTGGCAAATTGTAACTATAATTTCATAAATTGGCAAACTAAAATATAATTACTCTTTTATTTAAAAAGTCAATTTCTCTTCATGGAAACAGTTTTTGACAGATTTAAGTATGAGCTTTCCAGGAATAAATAATGCAATAATAATGTATTTCAAATCCCAATTGCTATTTATATAAAAACTAGACTCTCTTCCCCTCTAAGAAGACAGTTCAGAAATATTAAGTGCTGAGAAGCTGATGATAATATCTTTAAGTTTGCCTTAAATTGTAAATAAAAAAATCGTCAGAAAATACTAAGGTAATTCATATAGAGGTATGGATTTCTAGTAATTCAAAAAATCTCTTTTAGGTACTACATATAAAAAATTAGTAATTATAATTTATTTAAAATCTGCATATTTAGATTTATTTTTGTATACAATAGAAATTAAAATGGCCTCGCTAATTTTGATAAATTTAAAATAACTCAATACTTTTGCCCAAAACAACAATGATGATATTAATGGCTAAAATGAGCTTTAAGTTGCAATTTTTAAAGATGGACTATGGAGAGAGTCTTAAAATCCATAGCGAGAAAGATATAGTTCTTGTTTTTAAATTTCCCCGTACTACTAAATGATAGAAAATAGAAATAATTTTAGTACCTTAACCGAAGAAGGTTTTGGGTTTGGAATTTAAAGAAGCAATTATTTAACTATTTGGATTGATAGTCATGATATACAGGCATTAAGTACTATTTAATCGTAAAATTCTTCTACTGTTGGATACTAGGTATATAATATAGAAGTGTGGGAAAGTGAATAAAATTTACAAAATATGGTTGATAGATACTCCATTTTAAAGTCCTATTATCAAAGAGTAAATAAATAAATAAATTTAAAATTATTTAATTTAATTACCTCAGGAAAAGAAAACTAAGACCTAGTCAAATGTAAGATTTGAAGATGAAGTGCCCTAGGAATAAACGAATAATTAATTTTAGTAATAGCAGGAGGATTTTGACTTAAAATCACAGCAATCAGTTTCAAACTATAACTCGCGGGTCTTATAAATGCAAAATAATTAAGAATAAAATGTGCCTATTTCTCTGAACTCTAGCAGAGCCAAATAAATTAAAGAATCAATGCTTAAATCTCGAACGGATAGTCCAAAAATAGCAAATCTTCAAATAAAAAGTTAAATAACTCAGCCTTTTTCCTACTCTATTTAATCTCCTAATCAAGAGAACAATACTTAATTAAACACTTTTAATAATCCCAGATTTTTACAATCTGACATCATTGAAAATTAAAAACTAGCCTAAAATTTAAATAATGAGGCTTAAAGAACGAGTAATAGAAGAAACAGTGATCACCAAGTTCAGAGAAACAGTGTCTAGGACTTGATTTAGAAGTATTCGAGAGGGTATGTTCCCGGCCAAAAGGAACAAAATTTATAAGTAGAAAACATTTCAAATGAGCAATCACAGTTAAATTAAAGCAAAGGAATGATGATTGCAAGCAAATATGGAAGAAGTGGAACCATTTCTCAACAACCTCATTGGTCTGCAAAAAATCATAATGAGGCTTATTAATCCCCTTAAAGATATACATATAATACAGCTAAGATAGAGGACCAGTAGTAACATAAGTACTAAGAAGAAAAGAATTTAAAAATGAGTAATTTAAATAACGCGGGGGATAGTTTTTTAAATGATTAAAAGTGTAATAATAATAAATATTTAATTAAATTTTAAAAAATTAATATTTATTTTTTTGTTTATGTTTTTAAGAGTCAGGACTGATTCAAAGCTTTCAATGATAAAAACTTAGATTGCTTTATTAACAACATAATTGTAAATAAAAATGTATGTGTGTACAGAATAAAATTTGACTAATTTTTGCATAATTCTATAAATTTGTAATTTTTATAAAATAAATTTAATATTATTATTATATCATTTTATATATAAATATATGTTATAAATTATATTAATTAAAATAATTTTATTTGGAAATTAACATGTTTGCTTTGATAAATTATATTCGATTCAATTCAATTCAATGTAAATAGTTATGATAAATTAGTAGCAAATTTTTTGCAAAATTCTTTTTCATTTAGTCATTTAACTACCCAAGTTGTTTAAAATCTGTAATGTAATCTTAAATTAGTTTAAAAGTCTCTTTATACACTATTTCAATAAATAATTTAACAGTTTTATTAGTCAACGTAGGTGAAATATCAATAATTTTATTAAAGAAGTAACAAATTTCCAAAGCAAAAAGACGATTTAATGGTTTAACTAATTCTTTCGCAATAACGAAAAATCCAATGTAGTGTTTAGGTAAGAAAGAAAGTGAAATATCAGATTGCGTATTATTCAATTATTTTCTCTAATTCTCATCTTGAGAATTTTGAAGGAATCCCGAGGTGGTTATAAGACTATTATCAATTTAAAAAGAGGATTCTACATTTGCTACTACTTGCAACAGCTTTTTTAATAAATATTTGTTTCCCTCCTGCAGCAACTGGTCATCCAATTTAGTATATCCTGATTATTCACTTAAGAAAAATTCCTTTAAATTTGAGTCGAAAACTGGCAATTCTTTTATTTCTTTAAAAAAAAGAAGAAAATTTGCATTGCAAAGTAAATTTATTGTGTCTTATTTTATTGCTATCGGTTTCGATCCAGGCTTTACTTACTCTCCTTCTTTCATATTTGTTTTAGTGGGTATCAAAGCTTGCAAGGGATGATGGGGATGCTTGAGTTTTATGTGCGTATATAATGATGGGTACCTTGCATATGCTTTATCGCACCCATCGACTTTGCATTTGTATTATTTTTCTTCAAATTTCTTATCCATTTTGGAGATAAATGATTGTATGGTTTGTTACAAACTTTTGAAATTTAAATTAATTTTTAATTTCAATAATAATTAATTTTATTGTATTGTTTTGAATGAATCTATTTTCATTAACTATGTCCGCCAGCTAATTAATAGTCTTTCTTTCTTTATAAAAAGAGTCTATGACAGCATGAAGTTATCAGAATTTAACATAAATTAAAAACAAATAAACAAAAAAATATGTGAAGCTTAAAATAAATAATAAATATAATATACATTAATAATTTTTAAATTATAAACAAATAACTTTAAAGGATGTATTAAATTTTTAATAATATAAAAAAATAGAATAAATATCATTAAAAAATCAGATGAGCTTAATTATTAAAATTGTTTTTCGCATAACTATTTTGCAATTATTTAATTAAATCTTGTTCAGCTACTTCTAATTTCTTTATTTAGGATTCCAAGTTTTTGGACATGTCAATATTATTTAAATTTCGATTAGAAATGGAATTTAAGCTTCCAGCCTCTAATTTAGAAATTTAATTTTCAGGGTTCTTATTTATATTTTTTACTAATTATTACTAATTTCTCTGTTTAACCTATTCGCTATAATTTTTTTATTTAGCCTAAGTTCTTCTTTATCAATTTCTTTATTTTTGAGTAAATACTTTTGTTAAAATGACAACGGATTATGTGTTCCCGTTGTATTAGAGTTACTTTAAATTCCATTTTATGATACCGATCTTGACTTTCCCTGTAACTATTAAGTAGATGCCGATTGTTAAATAGTAAGTTTCTAATGCTATTACTGCTATTATGGTTGCTATTTTAGCTTCAAATTTTGGTTTGATTTTGCTTAAAACAACATAAGTTTATCTTTATTATTATTATTGCTAATAGCAAGACTACTGTTTACACTTGTGAGAGGAAATTTATTATTTATGGAGGAATTTGAATGCCCTTTTCCATTTACGAGTTTAGTCATTATATTAATTCTTTCTTATTCTTATCTATCTTTCATTACCGCTAACTATTCTTATCCCGAAAAACGAGTCGCCCCACCATTGCTTGTTCCCTTCTGCTTCTTTTTAAACAAGTTATTAAGGCTATGTGAAATACTTTGTTATTATTATTATTGTGTCTCATTCTATTACTATTACTGCTACTGCTATTGCTACTGCTACTGCTAAATAAATTGCTACTAAAGCTTAATTTATTCTTGCTGATACAGTAATCGTTTTTGCAGTCCAACTTAAAACGTGTTAGAGCAAAAGTTAGTATTTTTCATCAAATTTTAAATTATGTTGTGACCTGTATTTGGAGAAGCTACCTCATTAATTTTATTTTTACTATTTCCATTATTTTGTAGCGTTTTCCCGTTCAAGGGAGTTTGATTATTTGAATTGGCACTGGGAAAGCAACTTTTGGCATTTTATATTTAGAAGTTTTAATTTGTTTCTGTTTTGCAATGGTAGTCACTCAAATTTATTTGGTCGAAATTATTATTATTATTTTGAATATTAAAATTATTTTAATAACCGCTATTATTGCGGTAATTATTTTTAATCTTATTTTGATTTTCCTATCCTTTTTTTTCTTTTTTCTGTCGGAACGTTTGCTCTTCCAAAACCAATTCTTCTTGTGAAAGTTGGTGTTCTTCTTCGTTTTCGTTTTCTTCTTCGTTCACAACAGTTTCATACTCACTGATGATTTCTTGTTGGTTTTTTAGTTGCGAATGCTGCAACTGCAACTGCTGCTATTCAAACTGCACCTACAAATACTGCTGCTGCAACTTTAGTTACTCAGGCGTTGGGTTTTCTTCGAATTCTAATTGTTAATAATTTTGTTCCAAAAAGTTTTGAAAATCGCTTTACTGTTAACATTGCATTTTATTTTAGTTGTGTTTATTTTGCTATTAAAACATAGAAAAATTGCTTTCCTTTTCGGAGTTTAACTGATTATTATTGGAGTTGAGATTATTAATGCTGCTTATTTCAGTGCCCAAATTTGAGTTTAACTCGTTGTTGTAACTAATCAATTCGTTTGAACTAAATTAGTTGTTATTCATATTGTGATGGTTGTTATTTTGACTTTACTGTTGGTGGCTTTAGTTAGTCATAAAATTGCTTTGATTTGAGTTAAAATTATTATTATTGCTACTGTTGTTGTTGTTGTTGTTGTTGCTACTGAAATACTTCATTTGTATTTGCATTTCTTCTCCTTGTTGCTGTTTTTATTAGAATTGGTATTCAAGTTCCAGTTGCTTTTGGTGGTAGAATTTTTCTAATTCAAGTTGTTTTCGCTTGTATTCCAGTTCTGCCTGCATTTTTTTTTGCTCTAACTCGTTTTATTCTTTCAAGAGTTGGCCCTGCCAGGAATTGCTGCTGTTGCCTTGATTAAATCCTCCCGTAAAAGAAGAATGGCTCTAATTACTGGAATACTATCGCATATTCGCGGAGTGTTAATTCTATGTTTAATACATATTTCCCACTCCGCCACTAATTGTGGCAGTTCCTCTGTGAGAAATAAATTGGTTTTTATTACCTTTATTTTACTACTATTAAACAGGCTGATTCTACTATTCCCCCAACGATTGATAGTTATTTAAGGTGTTCGATCTTTACTGCCTCTTGCTATTTTACTACTACTATTATTTCTATTTCGAATGGTAGGGATTAAAAAACTATTTCTTTTTAGAAGAACTTTCTCCTTTTCTTACTATTTTGGCTATTATTTAATGTTATGAACTTCATCATTTTCCTCTTCTTACTCGTCGTCCTCTCCCCCTTACTAAAAAGTCATTTTCATCGGCTTCACACTGTGCTATTATTACTATTTGAATTACTTATTCATGCTGCCAAATTTCTCTCCCGAAGACATTACCATTGATGGTGAATAGTTAAGTTAGAAATTTTGTTGATCCTTTTAATTCGAAACGGTGCGGTATTAGTCTTAGTTTAGCTGCTGACTCTACTCACACAAATTGCTGTAAGTTATATTACAACTCATATCGCTTTCTTCGTTATTATTGAAGAACTGATTTAATTAAGAGTTAATCTATTGATTTTGCTAAGACTATTCCCTGTTCTAGTAGCTTGATTAGGCCTTGCCTTCCCCACTGCCTTCAATTCCCATGTCTTTGGGATCAAAATCGGCGCATTTTCTCTCTATAGTAAAGTAATTCTTACAAGTCTGGAAGTAATCGACACTATTAATATTAAGAGGGTTGTTTCCATTTTTGTTTGTATCGCCAATCTCACTGTTATTATTATTATTGCTGTAGTTAGTATTATTTTTTGGTATTTCAATTGATTAAGTGGTTGGCATATTCATCATCGGAGCATTACTCCTGGCAGAACTGAAATTTCGGTTGGAATTATACTATTGAGTATAGTTCTTGGTACTTGTCGATTGCGTTGGAAACGGCGGCAAATTGGCGCAATTTCCAGGAGGGGACATAAAGGAATTTTTCAAATTGCTAACACTGTAATTGTATGGCATTTTGCTGCTCTGAGTGCTCATAGGAAGTGCATTTTGCTGCTGTTCTTCCAAATTGTAAATCGGCTCAGTATAGCAAATTTGTCTGGGGTCTTGATATCTGAATTCCTATCTGTGAATATTGTTACCATTATCTTTGTTTTGTGATTAGAAGGGTTTTGACTCACTGCCGATTTCACTCAATAAATCGACATTAGAGGGAGAAGCTAAAGCCCCTTCCTTCTAAGTGTGGAGTCTTAGGTCTTCTTCGGTTTGCTATATTTCTCTTTGAATTGACTACTGATTGCGAATTGATGAACACGGTTACTATAAATTGACCCGCTAGTCCTCATTACTACTCCCACTGCTTGTATTTTCCTTTTGGATTTTTAATTCCTATTGGCTTCCAGATAGGCTTTTGCAATCCGGATTTTGAAATTATTGCGTTGATTCCGCTTCTGAATAAATAATTTACATGCTATTTTTTTTTTATTTCGGCTGTTGCTACTACGAATACAACTCCTGATAATTAGAACTCGTATGTCTTATTTCCTAAATATCATCTAAAGAAAGTTCTGTATCTTAATTTTCGCTTATCTCTTACTGCTGCTATTAATTTTGTAATTTTTATCTTTGTTGCAAAATTTACCTGCTCATGTCGATTTCTATGGTTTCAATTCGACTTTGTTGGCTATTTTGCTGCTTACCTCCCTCAGGAAGATAAGAAGTGAAGTTGTCTTGTGTGGACAGCATAATATTATTTTAATTATCTTATTGCGATTTATATTAATTATAACTAGGATCACTTTTTTACTAAAAACCTTCCATTTGCATATTTTATCTTTTATTTCGTTTTAAAACATCTCCTTTATCTAGCTTTTTTCATCTCGATATTATCGATCTTCGCAAACCAAAGACTTTTAACTATCTTGGGTTTTTTATTCTTGGTTTTCTGAGCTGCTTACTTTTTCTGCTGGCTAACAACCTGCCCCTCTATAACTGCCATTTTCGTTACTTCTTTCTGAAGATTGGTTAGTCGTCGTGGTCGAAACTTCGCATTTTTTCTTTCTTTCTTCTTAATTCATATTTTTAGGAGAAAGAGAAGTTCTCCTGTATTCATAGCAATTATTATTTGTAGTAGTAGTAGTGGCAGCATTATTATTAATAGTATTATAGTTTAATTTATCAGCAAAGTTACAGTTGCTGTTATATTAACTTTCCAATTAGGAGTTTTATTAAAATATTTAATGTGATCCAAATTCTTGGAAATCTGATTTTGAATCTATCTCTGTAGAGTATGCCTGTGTGTAAGGCAAAGGTAAATGGCCCTGATATCTTTGTTGTTATCGATTTTAAATGAAATTTTTGGGGTTTCCGACTAAATAATTTCTCCTTTGAATTGGTGATTTTGCAAATTAGTTTAATTGCTATTAGTGATATTTCTTGTATTTTCTTTAAAGTCTACAGAATTTGTTGCACTTTCATTAGGTTTTAATTTTAAAAGCTAAGACAATGACTGTGGGGACTATGAGTACTGCAAGCCATACGATATCTAGGAGGATTAAGAGGGCTAATATGCATAGCTATTCGTGTAGTTTATATTGGAATTCAGAATTTAGTGCTAGTTTTCATTTTATCCATTACAGCTACTAATCGACGCATTAGAAACAGCAGTAGCTTTGGCTTTGCAAAATAGCAAATTTCCCTGCAATCCATTGTTGATTGATTAAGAACTGTAATACATGTTATTATTGCCATTTTTATTGTTTCTTGGAGAGATAAAATTCGGTGTAGCTATATTTTGACTTGCCTGTCTTATATCTAGCAAATACTAATTATCATCGTAATTGTCAATTCCTTGCTTATTTAAATCACGGGCTCTCTCCAGTTGCTCATCTAAGTTAAATTTTCCCTAATTATTCACTTCCACATTGCTTTATTCTGAAAAAAAAATTATAAATCTCATTTATATCTAATTTGATACTTTTACTTGGATTAATAATATTTAATTTACTCATCTCTTATAAATCTTAATCTCTTTCCTAATAATAGCAGTATTGCTTATTTTAATAATTCTGCAACATTTCATTTTTTAAATTTGAGGAGGGATATGATTTTTTATCGCTGGTGTCTCCATAAACTGACTGATTTGCTGTATCAGGAATCGCAGGGATGTCTTCTTCATCCTCTTATAATGATTTTTAACCTAATATGAATCCATTAATGTCCATTTTAGGACCTTTATTGCTTATATTTGAGGAATTCGATCTATTGCTTTCACTATTTTATATATTTCTCACTGATTTTAGTTCTGATAGTGTAGTTTTCATATGTGTTTAATAATGAAAGCCTCCTAATTTTATGTTTTTGTTTTTTTTTTTTTCTTCTTAGCTTTATTATATATGTTTTGTATTACAAAGAGAAGAACCTTATAATATTTTATTCAATCTCTATTCCAATTTCAATTCAAAAAAAGGTAAACTAATATTTATCAAATACTATTAATTTTGAGTATTGTTTGCTTGTTTACTTTTAAATTATCTATAACCTAATATTTAATTTCCTTTATTTGATATAATGAAGTATCGATCCTAAAATATTCCTATTAAATTACAAAAAGTAGTTTTATTTTAGGAAAAACTATAAACTGAATTTCATATTTTTGAACACTTTTATTTTAAAATAAAATCAACATATTTATTTTTTCTCATTAAATAACTTATTTATATATTTCAAACTCTAAATATTCAACAAATATTTTTCTGCTTGAATATTTTAATAACTATTTTTATAATAATATTTGATATATAATATATGTAAAAATAGGTTTAAGAATAAAAGAAGAAGAAGATAATATAATAATTTTAAAATCACTTATTCTTATTTTAGAAAAAATATATTATATATATAATACACACTAATTGTTGAGTGATAATAAAAAAACAAAAAACAATAAATATTTTTCTAATAAACGATATATATATGTATTTATCTAATACCTATAATATTATTCAAATTTCATAATAAAATTAAACTAATTATCAAAACTAAAAGGGTCCATAAAAATTCCACTCTGAAAGCAGTACATTTTTTATAGTCTTATACATAAGATTTAACTTTTCCAGAAACTTCTTTTTCACAAAGATTGAAGCAACCATGAAATTCTACTCCATATTTTTCAGTCCATAGTTTATTAGCGTTTCCTCCATTGTATTTATTTTAGTTATCAACGAAATATTTGCATTGTCCTTCATCGTATGGTTTAGCTCCCTTTACTAAACACTCCTTTTATATAGTGCCCATACAGTCTGAATCACACTCAGATTTTAAAATTAACAAGCAAGCATCTTATGCTGCATTTTAATAAGCTTATGTCTAAAGTACTAAAGATGCAATAATCAGAATAAATTTGTTCAAGGTAATCATTTTTCTTTAATGAATTTGTAAATTATACTTCACTTATTTATATTATCTATTAAGTAAATTTTTATTTTTTATTTTTATCTATTATTCAAATATTTATTGATAATTTATTATAACTATTTAATTTATATAATTTTCCTATTTTACAGTATTTATATTTATTCTTTATAGTTATAATTTAATTATTTAAGTAAATATTTATTTTAGCATTTCCATAAAAATGAGATTTATTTTATTACTATTTATATAATAAAAAACTATTATAAATATAAATAAAAATTTATTCTCCAAATTCTATATACTATAAAAAATAATTTCTTAATTAAATGTAATTATTTTAATATTAAAACTTGCTAAAAACTCTATCAAATATAGTAATTGTTTAAATTTATATATTTTAACGTTTTTTAAAATTATGATCACTATTAAAATTATATTATTTACATATTTAAATACTATTATAGTAAAATATCTGAAATTATGATAGTGTACGATAAATTAAAGAAAATTGATTGTTTATTTATTTATTTATATATATATATTATAAAATTTAATATAATGGTAGTAGTAAATGGTATTATTATAATTTTAATTTATCAAATTATTTTTATATTTTATTCATTAAAAATTTTTTCAAAATAATTTTTTTTTTTTTTTAATATATATTATTGTTAATATGCAAATGCACTTTTTATAAACTTTTATTTATTTTATTATTACTAAATAATTTTGTAATTTATAAAATAATGCATTTGATTAATACGTAAAGAGCGCGAATCTTTCAATTAATATTATTTTCAATATCAAAATTATAAATAGGCTCTTCATAAACTTTGCGGAGCTGCTCTGGTTAATTTTAAAAATCAATTTTTCGAAACTAGCCAAAAAAAGCTTCATCAGCTTCAAAATACACGACAAATGGGTCTTCCTTACTAGCTGCCAACATTGCTTTGTGTATTTCTTTTTCTTTTTGAATCAAGAATTCAACCTATTTTTCAAAAAATTTAATCTCGTGGCTTTCCCCACAAAATTTGACAAAATAATCAAAATTTACTCCCAATTTTTTAATCCTTTCCAACTTTGCGACTTAGTTTTAAATTGCAATCTCTTCTTATCTGAGTTTCTCCTCTTCAATTTATTATTCTTCACTCATATTTTCATTCTCGCAATTGGATTCGATTTATTTATCACTAAAATTGGGATTGTTGATGGTAATTATTTGATTATTTTTCTAAATTAAATTACCGATTTCCTTTGAAATCTTACACTGTTTTTTCTTACTCCTTTTTCCTATTTTTTTTTTATGATCTTTTTTTATTTTCCAAAATTAATGGGGGAGGTGTCAACATCTTCAAATTCCAATTATTCCAAATGATGTTGCTATTAATGACTTTCTGTAAAATCATGATGGGGAATTGTTGAGTTATTATCGGGCAGTTCTGTGCTTTTCCCTCCATTTAAAATTGTCTAATTTAGTTTAGACTATGAAGGAGATAACATACACTTATTTTATTGTAATTCTTAGTTGATTTCTAGTTCAACTTTTGCTTCTATAAGTGATTTTGCTGTCATTATTTTTTTTCTTTTCCTTTATATATTATTTGATTTATATGAATATTTTTTTATATTTTTATAAATAAGAACAATTTTATTTAAACAATTTTCTTTCTAGTCCTTTAATATTAGCTTTCAATAAATACTAAATATGATAAATTCGTTGATTGAATTTTTGCCTTCTTTTACTTGCTCTTTATGGAAACTTGAACCCAATAATGTTTTTATTCTCTTAATTATTTTTAAATTATAGTTTTTGTAGACCTCCTTTAAAATATAAGGTAATATTTTCACAGATTTTATAAAAATACTTATACTTTAATGCCATATAAACTACTGATAAAAATAGTATTAATTAGTATACAAAATTTTTCTAATAAATTTTATGCAAAAAATCTTATATACAAATTAATAAATATATTTCTATTTATAAATTTGTAAAATTTTAATACTATTTGCAAAATAATTTGTTTTGTATAGACAGCTACTAGAATTAAATATAAGTAAAAATTATAAAAAGTAAAACAATAAATAATTTATAACTAATAATAAAGTAAAATGAAATAATTTATTAATTTAGTTTTTTTTAAAATATATTCACTCTTCAGGCATGTGTATCCACTTATCAATATGTCTGCTCGTATCTAACAATATTTGCCTTATTGATTTTTTAAATTAATTCAAAGCATCAGGTTCTGTTTTGTTATTTTGCAATTTTTACAGTATGTATAAAATGTTATTTTCATCCTAAAAAGATAAAATAATGTGATTTATTATATTTAAAATATATATTAATAAACCATTACTTAAAGTTCTGGAATTTGATGCGATATTTAAAGATGCAATAAATCAACTAATAGGTTCGAGTATTTGCGTATTATACTATAGGCAATGCAGCAATTTTATTCAAATTCTACATAATATTTTGTTTATGTCCCCCCTAGGAAAAACACCATTTCTTTAGTTAAAAGATTATTTTTTCCTTCTAAAAAGCTATATTCTTCTTCTTAGTCTATAAATAAATAGTTTTTCATTCCAAATATATGCCCTAATCCTCTGTGAAATAAATGTCCATTTTTAGTCAAAAATATGATATCTGAAGTCCTGTGCGTAATTCCCAATACATAGGTTATAACAAAAAATCCTGCAGTAGACTTTAAAATGTTGTTTATGGCTAAATTTAGGTCTTTCTTTATTTATTAAATATGAAGAAAGGTAAATTTTACTACAAAAAAGTTATTTAACTTTCACTTACCTTGTTTGGATTATGCTCCTTCAAATAAGCATAAATAGTCGATTCTTTCACTCCTCCAAAAGAGCCGCCGTACATATAGTATATGGAAGAAAGAGATAGAGACTCTATATGCTGTTGTAAAATCCCAAACTAATCCTGAGTTGTTATCATTTTGTATGGTCTTATTCTAAAATCCAATCCATTTATTTTCCACAATTGATCAAATATTTAAATAAATTGAAATATTAGTTGGTGCTACAGGATATCGATCCCTTATTGAAACACAAATTTCATATTAATTCCCTCCTTTTTTAATTAATTAATTAATTAATTAATTAATTTAATAAAAAACTGGATAATTTATTTAATAATTAGCTGAATTATTACTCTTTAGTGATTTTTCAAAATGGCATTTACCATCGTGCACATAGGCTTAGAACTGGTTTCAAAGCCTTCTTCTATAAATTCTTTCGCCAAATACCTATTATCAACTGGAATAGTAAATCCTGTCATTTCATTAATATATTCTTTCTTAAATTCATAAGCCATTAGTTTTGCATTATTATTTCGTTTTGCCTCGTCCTGAGGGTCTATTATTTCAATTAATTTATTTATTTTAACGAAGTGCAAATTAAATTGAACTTGTTTGAGTAAATGTTCTCTGTATTCCCCGAAACCCAACAATAATTATTCTAAATATATATAAAACCTTTCGTAGGTAAGTTTATTGTGTAACTAACTATAAAGCTACCAAAAAATTTATGTCCCACCGTATAGGGAAACTAAATTGATTTCCACAGCAACATTTCTGCCAACGGAGAATAAACTAAAGACTCAAATTGCAAGCACTAAACTAGCTATATAATAAAGAGACAAAACTCTTCCTAACAGAAATATGACAGCTACTTAACAGCGTACATTCTAATGATTTCATCCTAAGATTAGCTACCTAGAAGGGATAAATATTCTGATGGGTGTTATATCGGCCATATCTAATAAGTAAATTAAATTATTATTTAGTTATCACTTTATCAAAATTATATTTACTTTTAATAGTTGGTACACTTCTTATAGCATATAGGGATCCTTGCAATCAATAGCAGACAGAAATATTGCAAGTCCATTTGATTTCTCCATTAAAATTTTTCTGCAAACTATGATAATTATTTTTTCACTATCTTTCCAATTTCGATCTAATGGATGACGTCTTAATAAAGGCTTAAAAATAAAATATAAAAAATTAAATTAATATTTTAAAAAAATAATTTAGTATATATAAAAATAAATACTTCCAATTTTTCTATAAATTCTGGCTTTACTTCCATTTTTAAATAGAGTCCTTTATGAGAAATTTAATACTATTCTAAAGAGTAAACTTACTACATTTTTTAATGAGTTTGTAGACTCCATAATATTTTTTCAGAAAAACATTCAGTTTCTAAAGTCAAAATACAATAGTTAGATTTTTTCTAATGTTATCTTTCTTTATGTAATGCAGTCTGTTGATCAGAATATTTTTTACTATTTTTAAGATAAATTTCATTATTTTCTATTATAAAACCTTTATATTATCCCACACATTGCATATGCTTTTCTACTTAATAAAAAGGCCATACTCTAAAAACTCTTTTTCCTTGGTATAATTGACATATTTAATTGAAAATAGGAAATGATATATTCCCAATAATTTGGCATTATAATCCTATTAAATAAAAATTATATTAATATCATTGTATTAGTTATAGAAATATCCATACCCGTCTCTGAAAAAACGAAAATTTCGCACTTTATTTATGCCTCACATGGCAAATGGCAATAATTTATTTTATCGAAAACAATCCATTCATCCCATCGTATACTCTAGCTTATTACTTTTAATTTTGTATAAACAGGAGGAGATAGAAGTTAAGGACCTTAAAGGAGACTTGTCAAAAAATTATCATTTACTATTATATATTTAGGTTAATATTTATTAATAAATAAAACAATATATTTATACTATATTTTAACTCCGACATAATAAGGATTTATATCTAAGCCATAATATTCTTTTAATAATCTTCTTTCTTAAATGCAGTCGGATGTATTTTGTTGTTATTGAGAATAAAAATCGCTTTATTTGTTTATATCGAAAATAAAGGCACTTTAAATGTCATTTTTCAATTTTAATATTCTTACTAATTACCCTAGTCATAAGAATCTTTAGATTCATCTTCTTTAAATTATTACTAAGTCTTATTTTTATAATTGTTGATCTTCTTTTTTTGCTTAGTATTTTTTTCTATCCTACTTATGATTTAAGGCAAAAAACTTAATTAACATACATTATTTCCGTAGTTTTTCATCGATTAGCAATCTCGTTTCAGGTTAATGAGATTATTATTTATTTTTACATATTCTTGCCTGTTAGTAACACTTTTATAAGGCAAATAACTATTAAAAGTAGCTCTTTATACCTTACTTAATTTTTTATCAATTTGATTGAAAACTTATTTTATATTATCTAATCCTTAAATTCTTATTTTAAAAGGCATCTATTGAATTTTTAAATATATTTAAATAATATACACGTTTAATTGATATATTAAGTGCTTATAATTAATTAAAAAATAAACATATACCATACTTCCATTTCCCCAGTGTTTAATTAAAGTGGATATTACTTTTTATGTATATTTTGAGCAATTTCTTATTTTATAATTCCTCGAAATCTTAATTCTGTTTAAAGTACCTATTATACCTCACTACACTTTTATTTTCTCTACTTTCCTGAGAAATTATTTTGCAGACTCTATTTAAATTGATTTATCTTTGATTTCACTATTTATTATCTTTGAAAGTTTTCTTCTTCCACTTATTTTAATGGTTTAGGGGGATACCAAAAAAAATCGGTTATTAATTCATCATATTCCAATTAATTTGTTTTCCAGGATATTTTTTTGCGGATTTTATCTAAAGTTATTGATTTATTATAATTCAATCTTTATACATGGGGGATATTCAATTTTTTATTTTTGTGGTCTTAAATCACCTTCCGTTAATATAAGACAAAGCTATTTGATACTAATAGTTTAGATTTTAAGTTACTAATATTAAAATTACAGAAATTTTTATTTATTTTTTACTTATTACCTGTTACTTATATTTCTTACTCTCTCATATTATAATATAATCTCTTTTCCATACATATACTCATTAAAATTTTAAAATTTTAATACAAATTTGTTGGTTTTAACATAAGGCTTCAACTTTATTCCATGAACATTGTAAATTTCTTTTTTTATTAATTTTATTATCTCATTTACACTTCAAGAACATAAAAAATTATTTATTTGTTATTAAATATTTTATTTTCATTTAATATTTATCATTACCTTATTTCTAATCCTATTGTAAACTAAATATTTTTAATCTTATCGTACCATTTTTTATTTTTTTTTAAAATTTCTTCATACTAAAGGACATTTATATCTATTTCTATTGAGTTTATATTTATAAATGAGGGGTATATTTAAGATTCGCACAAATATCTAGGGTAATTGCTTTCATTATTTTTTAAATAGTAAATAGGGACTTTTCTTCTTCTGTATTATTAAATATGCTTACTATTAAAATTCCACTTACTAATTTAATAAATATGTCAATTATGTGATTGTCATTATTATCATATTTAATTTTTACTATTTTTGACTGTTCAAGTTTCCTTGAGAAATAATGTATTGAATATCGCTTAGTTATTGGTCAATTTTTTGTTGATAATAAAATGGAAAATCATTAAGTAAAATAATATGTAATGAATCAGGATTCATTAAATAGGGTTCTTCGGATTCAGGATCTACACATAATATATATTTAAATTTCAAAGAATTCTCTTATTCCATATGATATTTAATTATAAAGAGAATTATTATTATTTTATTCGAATTATTTATTTTATGCAAACTATTAACTATTTAAGACTTTAAAAATTAAATTGTGGTTAAATAAACTATTTATTGAATGAATTAAATAAATACAAACTACAATAATTTAGTAATATTAATAATATATATTTCTAAAAGTTTAACAGTAGTTTTAAATAGTTGTATAATAAAATTGTATATATATTATGCATAAATGCATTTACAATCTAAATTTTTTAAAGATATAGAAATATTATTTAAAATATTAGAAACTTTTCCAATTAATTGATTAATAAGAATCTAATTATATATAATTATCTAGAATATTAATTATAATTTAAAAATATAATAGAATATTTATAAAATTTTTTCAAATGGATATTAGCAAGATAAACCTTTCTTATAATTGTGAAAACAAAATTAGAAACAATTTTACATAAATAGACGTAAATTAAGATAATAGTATTAGTTTTCAAGAGTTCGAGACAGCATGCAAAAATTTTAATATAAATGTTGAAAACTAAGATTATAACTTATTTTCAAATAGTGATATGAACAATGACAAGAGTCTGTAATATGAAGAATACAGATCCTATGTGATACACAAACTCTTTATATTATTTTCAAGAATTTCACTTAATAAAGAGGAATTATTGGAAAAATAGTACATTGAAAAAGGACAACTATAAAAATTACTGAAAGCAAGTGGAGTTGATTTAAGTGAAAGGTAGATTAACTCGATTTTACAGAAATTAGATTTAAATTGTGATTAAAAAATAGATTTCATCGAATTTTCGGAATTTTTTGCAGATATTCCTAATCCTTCTGAAAATTCTCTATCTATAAAGTTGATGAGTGGAATTCAATGTGGGGAGGTCAGTTAAATATTATTATTTATATATAGAATATTTTTTAATAAATAAAAATAAATATATAAAGGCTAATTCCGATTTTATTATGCTAAATATGCCACCACCCTAATAAGGGCTCCATTGGTATGCAATAGCTGGAGGAGTTGGAGGAGTTAGTTCTAGAACAGTCACCGCTCCTTTAGAAAAAATTAAAATTTTACTTCAGACCTAAAATATAACAGAAACAAAAAGACCTTTACATTTAATTATATAATAAATAATTAAGGAAGAAAGCTTATTGGGATTTTTTTAAGGAAATATGATAAATTGCTTAAGAGTTTTTCCATCTTCTGCAATCGCTTGTTTAGTATATTCTCGAATGATAAAATATACACCCGTGGATAATAAATCTAACCCCAATCGTATAATAAATCTAATATAAAATCTAATTATTAGAGCCAGTTATATAATTGTTTTAAAAAAAAAGAGCCAATTTGGAGATTTTTTCTGGATTTTTAGCTGGAACCCTTTCTACAGCTGCTACTCATCCGATTGATGTATTGAGAATGAGACTTGTAGTAATAATACATATTAAAATTTTAAATAATATGGAAATTGATTTTTGTTGTTATGTATAAAAAAGGTGAAAAAGTAAAATATAAAATAAGCTTGGAAAACCATTTCTTAAGAGAAAGGATATTTTAAAGGGCTGTCGCCAACCTTACTAACAATCGCCCCTTTTGTAGGAATACAGCAATCTGTATATGATATTTTAATTTTAAATTTAGTGAAAAACAAATCTTAGAAAATTTAGCATTATATATACTGCGGGTCTGTAGCAGGTATTATTGCTTAAACTATAACTTATCCACTAGATGTTGTAAGAAAAATATGTTAAGTTCAACATTAAAAGGTGTCATCTTTGAATATAGTGTAATAAATTTTACATAGTAATAAAAAATAACTTTTTTCAGGTATTGGAATTACTTATTTAAAGTGTATTCCGGCTGTATCTATAAGTTTAGTTTGTAGAGATTTAATTTTAGGTAAAATTTGATTTATTTAATTTCTTTGATATTTGAAAATTATATACATATAAATTGTACTTAATGATTATAAATAAATAATTATATAAAAAATTAATAATTTTAAAATTATAAATTATCTTAATTACTTTAAATTATTTAATATAATGATAATTTTATATTAAATAATTAGTATGCATATAATATTGGTATTAAATTGATAAACAAGTTTTATCAGTATTAGATTAATATATAGTAGTTGAAGTTTCTATATTATTATTAAAATAACTGCTAGTAAATAATAAATTAGTAATTTAACATAAACGGGCTAATATAATTATTTCTTTCAAAAAATTTAAATAAAACTAATACTATTTCTTCGATATATCATTCCTATTCTTTATCAACTTAATATCTTTCGAAAAAACAATATTCTATATTTTTTTGATTTCACTATCGTAACATTATATATTTTTGATCAGTGATCTTCCTTATATAATTATATACACTGTTTTAAAATAAATAACCAAAACATTTAAAACCAGTTCTGAACTCATTATTACTATATAGCTGCTTCTCTTCATATTGGCTAAATTAAAAATTTGCAATCCTATACCAATTATTTAGGGTATTAGGGAACCCAAAATTAAAAATATACTTTATTTAAGTCTTTAAATCTTATTTTTATAAAGCTTTCCTTTTATTCCGCCTAAAAAAGTCATAATCCATCCCCAAAGTATTACAATATAAGCTATTAATTCCAAAATTATGTATTCCTTTTCTACAATTTGGCCATTGACCTTATATTATTTATCATCATACTCAACTATTAATTGTGTAGTCATATATAATAGGAAAGTAATTATCCCTATTAATATTATTGATACTACAATAAAACATATCTAAAAATATAGAAAAACTATTTTAATTATAAACTAAATATTAAGTATACCACATATAAAACTAAATAAAATTTAAAATTATTATATATTATTAATTACACTATGATTTATAAATGAATCCAGTTATTTAGTAATTTTTTAATAGAGAATATCTAGCTTTGGAGTGAGTTCTTAAGATAACCTTTATTTCTTTGTTTTATTTTCTAATTCACTTTCCTATTATTTGATTTTGTATCTTGAATTTCTTCAATTCCGTTACTATTGAGAAAAATATCAAATTACTTTTTTTCTCTTGCAAAATTGCTTGATTACATAGTTTTTGGTTATAATTCTTTTCTTTCTGAAGATTAAGGCGTTTGTGGGTATAATTAATCTAAATTTGAAGGAAATATTTAATTGATTAGGAATATCTCGCTGCAGCCCATTTTCTTTGAGGTTTAGTAAAAACACTTACAGTTTATCTCTATTGCTTTAATCTTATTTTTGTATTTTAAGCATTATTTTGCTGCGCAGATTTAATAGAATTTTCCTCTGAATTTATTAGGGTTTCTTATGTGTCTAAAATGATACCTGAAGTAGGAATATTATCGTTAACCACCAAAATATTTTCAGTAGGAGAATTCGATCTGCCACCATTCGAGCTAGAAAGGAAAAATTCTCTTTTTTTCCTTTTTTAAAATTTGGTGTGATACTGTTACTAAAATTCATTTTTATTTTTTTAAAGCAATTTTTTATATTGAATTTAATAATTATTATTATTTATTTTTTATTCTCTATATTTAAAGTTGTAATTATTTGATAAGTCCTAAAATCAAAAATTTGGCAGGAAAAAAAGAAAAGAAAGTAGAGCCTATTTTATAGAATATTATTTAATAAATTCATTAAAAAATAAGTTATAATCTTATAATACCTAGCATTATAAATGTAGTTTATAGTATAAGTCATTATTTTATAATTAACTTAAACATTTACATTATTAATATTTTCGTTGAGTAATAATGTTTTATTATTATAAAAAAATTGTGCTAATTAACAGAGAGAAAATATTTTATTTTATTTCTAAAAGCCAAATTTTTTAGTTAAAAACTAAATTTTTATAATATTAACTAATGACCAGTTATTAAGAATTACTATTAATTATATTATAAATAAGAAAATTAACTTGAAGTTCTACCGTACATACATTTATTATCATTATTAATCTTTAATACATATAATACTACTTTAAAATAATTATATTATCTATAATTTAAGTAAAATAAAGGCTAATAATTTTGAAAAACACTAAGAAAAATATAAAATTTACTCTATAATTAATAAAAGCTCAAATAATTCGTAAAAAATGGCTTTACTATCTAAACGAAGCACAAGAATATTATAGCTATTTTTTGTTTCTTTTCAGTTATAGTTTATTTTATAAATTGTATCCATAACTTGTTTTCTTGTGATTTTTTTTAATATTCTTCATAATCTTATCAATCAGTTGACTCAAGGGGGCTAATTCAATTATAATCTAATATTTACAATATATTTAGTAAAATAAAGACAATTGATGAATTTTATTCCTTTTTAGAGACTTTTGTTTATGATAATATGGTTAAAAATGAGTTTTAAAATTAATAACACTATAAATTATTAGGTCCTATTCGTGTTTATTAATATTAAATTGAACAAAATTCAAAATGTTTAGATAAAAAGTAAAGGTAAATACAAAATAATTTTCTTTTTGAAATTAAATTTTATCATATTAATAAAATTGAGTAAATATTTTAGATATATATCTTCTTGCAATCCGTAAAATAAGAATGAACTTAGAAATTAATTATTGACATAAATTACTTTACCAACAAATAAAACTTTATGTATTTAAGAAAATTGTTAAGAATATAATCGTAAAATAGTAACAGTTTCTCCCAAGAGTGATGTATTTGGAACTTATCCTAGTTAAGTTTTTTATGTTGATTTAAAGTTTAGCTCTGAACAAGGTTATACGAATATAATTGACAAACTAAAATCAAATAATTGGATATCCAAACTGAATACGAGAGCCTATGGATTAGATTTGCAGTTTTATGAAGAGAAAACGAAATAGATAAGAACAATGTTTTTATTTTTAGAAAATTGGTATGGTGGAAACTTACCTACCATAAAGAGTAATGTATTAGATGATTATTCTGATTCAGGTGGGATTATAATGGTACAGAAATAAATTAATTTTATTTTCTATATTTATAAATTTGTTTCATATTTTAAGTTCATTGGTATATACATAGTATGTTCTAGTCTATATATGATGAAAATAATCCTAGAGTGTACACTTTAACAAAAGTCTACATAAATTTTACAACTTCTTATTCTTTGGGCCGAAATTCTATTTTGTATACTTATACTCACTGAACTTACCTATATAACAGTTTAATTGTATTCCAAAATAGCGTTTTAAAATTGAATATTTTACTTAAATTTTGTAAATTTTATTAAGGAAAAACCTATATAGCAATTTTAAACAGAATACCATTCTCACGGATAAAGATTATTATGAAATTAAAATAGTTCATGCCATAAATGAATTTAGTGTGGTACTGGGAAGTATAATAATGCTCTTTTTACCCTTTAGGTGTTTTGAACTCTTATTATAGTTTGGCTACTTTACAATAATAATAAAATTTGCTAACTCAATATACCGAACATTCACATCATTCGCAAAGGTATGTTTGGTAGTTGCTGTTTCGCTATTCTTTTGGAGTTTAGGATTTAGACTAGCATTAGATTAAATTGATGAAGGGTTTACATTTGCCAAAGAAGCTTTTTTTTCGTTTTTTACTTTTAGTTTGGAAAACATAAATAAATCCTAATATTTTAAGTAACAATTTGAGTGAATTTTAATATAAATAGTTATCTCAAATTATACTCTTTATAGAGAAAAAACAGAATAAATGCCCAATTTATTTCCTTTTATGTGATGGCTCTGGTAATTTTAAGAATATTAACTGTAGTAATTCTTTTATCTGTAGCTACTTCTGCCATTGAATTGAGTAGTGCCTTTGAGTTTGATTTTAGATCTCCTTTTTAAGAAGATAGCTTATCCAAAATGGGAAATCTATAAAAGAAAATAGAGTTATTTTATCAAAAAAAATTATTGAATTTGCGAAGCAAGGTTTATATAAATTTTATTAAAAATATAATATTATTATATGTCAAATCATGTTATTATTATAATTCATTTATATATATTAGAAAGAAACTTCATAAGATAAAATATTAATTTGGCTTAATTTAAATGCTCTACCGACCAAAGTGTACCAGCACTTTCTATTTCATCTTAAAAAGGAAAATATATTAGTTATGGAAGTAACAACAGTTTAAGAAATAAATGAATTTTTGAAACATCTGTTTAAATTAAGACCAAACATTATATACAGAAGGTAATATAAAAATAAAATAATTAAAATTATTTAAATTATTATTAAAAAAAATAGCTAATAATATTTTCGAATTGTTTTGGATTATGCGATAGCTGATAAGGATAAAAATTCTATAAAAGAATGCGCAATTCTTAGATATTAATTTGAAAATTTACTTGATTTTTTGAGGGAAAAAGGAGCAACTGTTCCAGTTTTGATTAATCAGGCGGTTAAAATAACAGATTTTGAATGGGCCAAGCTCATTAACATATACCCTGTTATATTTAGCTTTGTACGTGTTAATGAATTAAAGAAGTTTTTTTAATGGTACCAATAGATGAAATAATGAGAGATATAGAGGAAAAGGAAGAATAATAGGAATAATAACAGTACTAAGATGAATAATAAATGCAATAATAATAATAAATAAATCCATATTTTAATAATTTTTAACATGATTATTAATAGCCTTCAAGTGAATAAAATTTAGATGATCTGTGCAATGAAAATACAGGATTGTTATAAAACATTAAATATACTCATACATAGATAGTGTAACCGGGAGAAGAATCGAATCTTCTAATTAATAGGACGCCTTTTTCTAATAATTTCGAAGAAAAGTATTAAAACAGAGTTCTTAAAAGATAGACTTCTATTTTGAATAATAATGCAAACACAATTACTAATTTTGAACTCCAATAGCTTACTCTCAAAGCATAATCAACATTTTCTAATGTTAAAAGTGATGAATTACCTTGAGTTATATAAATTTACAATTTTACTATAATTCTTTTATAATATATTATAAATCTAAGTATAATGAATATTTATTTATATATTTAATTTAATAAACTTTTTATTAGAAGTTATTAATAATCTTTTTCTTATTTTATAAAATGGAATAGACATAAAATAATAGTAAGAAATAAATTACATTTGTTTGTGTTTCTGATACACATAATAGACATGGAAAGATTAAAATTCCTGATGGAGACGTTTTTATTCATGTATTCCATTATTTAATTATAAAATGTTATTTTAGTATATACTATAATTATTTTTATTTATTTAAAGGCGGGAGATTTTAGTTTAAGAGGTGAACCAAATGAAATAGAGTCTTTTTCAGAGTTTTTGAAAGGCCTGCCTCATAAATACAAAATTGTAATTGCCGGAAACCATGATTTAACCATGGATACAACCAACTTCGATATTCATAATAACAAGTATTATTTTTATTCTTCATTTTATATAGATTTCTTATAAAATATTTTATATACTTTTATTTCTATAAAAAACATGATTTTATAGTTTTTTTAACGAATAATTCCAAGGAAATTTAGTAGAACTAAAAGAAAAAATCACTAAAAATTGTATTTAAATACTATAATGCATTATTAAAAATACTCCCTCGTTATTATTTTCTAGGTATATATTTAGAAAATTCTAGTTGCAATATTTTAGGATACAATATCTATGGATCTCCTCTTTCTCTTGAGTTTCATAACTGGGCCTTTATGTATCCAGAAAATCAAGGAGATTAAATATGGTCTTAAATACCTTAGAACACAGATATTCTAATAACTCATGGTATAGACTGCGCATTTAAATTATAAAAATTTTATAATAAATAATTTCAAAAGGACCTCCTTATGGAATCTTGGACATGGCTTAAGGCGGCAAAAATGTCGGAGATCCTGCTTTAACATTTCATGTAACACAGCGAATAAAGCCTCTATATCATATATTTGGCCATATTCATGAAGGATATGGGTAAGAAATGAAAGATCAAACAAATTTTATAAATGCTTGCTAATTAAACTAAAGATATAAAGCCTCTAACCGCCCCATTGTGTTTAAACTTCCAAATATAGAATATTAAAAAAATTAAAATAATGGAAACTAAATAGCAGATTGATTAAAAATATACTTGTACATACTAATAATACTTATAGTATGTAGTTAATTTGAAATGGAGAAACAATCAAAAATTTTGGAAAATAAATAAACTTACATTAATAAGTGTGTAAATAGTACTATTCTTAAAAATTTTTATTTGATTGACTGATTATATTAGATTGAATTATTTAAGTTAATTATAATCATATAATCTGATATTTATTAATTGTTCATAAAAAAAATTATAATTAAATAAAATCACAAAAAAATTATTTTGAAAAAAATATCTTACATTATAAAATACGAATAAAAAAAAAAAAATATGGAAGCTTAATAACCTGTGCAACTTTCTTATGAATAATTCTAAGAATATGTGGAAAAAGGAGCTGCAATCATTGATACTAGAGCCAAAGAAGACTTCGTGTAAGGGTACATTCCCGGAAGTTATTCGGTTTTGGAAACTGACAAATTTGAAATCTGGATGAAAAAACTTTTTACTACCAGCTAAGATATCGTAAGATCTTTAACCAATAATTTAAAAATATTTCAAATTATATAAGGCTCGATTTTCAAAGAAACATTAATAAAATTTTTAATTTTCTTAAAGGTATTGATTACCGATGAATAAAAACAAAGTGGCATTTTAGAAAGATTGAGAAAAATTGAACACGGAGATAATATTAAAGGATTCTTGAAGGGAGGAGTCCAAGTCTGGGCTGAAAAGACCGAAGGAACCAGTCTATCTTCTAATAAAATTATACCTGCTTAGGAATTTGCTGAAAAAGTTTATTTTAACAATGAGCTTGATAATTCTTTGTTTAATATACTAGATGTAAGAGGAGGAGATGAAAAAGATGAAGGTAATAAAATTTGCATTACTTATTCTGTATAATTTAAACTTAATATTAACAAAAATAAGGTTATATGGAAGAATCATAATATGTATCTGTTTGGAAACTTGAAGAAGAATTAAAATAAAACCCTGATTTATTAGCTAAAGAATAAATTCACCATATATTCTGCAGAACAGGATAGAGAGCTATTCTTGCTCTCTCTATTCTTTAAAAATACGGTATTAGTAAAGCAGCAAGCATAGGTGGAATTAAAGACATGATTGAAGCTAAATTACCAGTTAAATTTGCTCCTAAACCTGAAACCCAAAATTGAAATAAGTTAAAAAACATGTTTTATTATATATTATTATTATAGAATTAGTTAAGAAAATAAATATCAAGTTTTTAGCTTATAATGTTAATATTTTTGTAATTTGTATTTTTTTATAGTATAGGTTATGAATACTTTAATATAATAAATTTATTTACTAATTTAATAATATAAATGTTTATTATTTATAATTTATAATTAAGAAATTATATAAATAATTAAATTTAGTTAAAAAAATTCTGAATTCTGATAAATAATTTTTATTTTTCGTTCACTTAAGCTGAATAAGCTATTTTTTGATTTTATAATCATATATTAGCTTTTATTATGTGATTATTCTAAAAAAAAAATCAAACAAAAATTGAAATAAATTATATTTTATAAACTCTTTTAAAAAAACCCTCATTTAAAAATAAATATTGAAAAATAAAAATAAAATTCTTCATATGAATATTGTCACTGCTATTTGTAAAAGTTCTGGATAAATAAGTAGAGCCTAACACCTCCATTTCTCTTATATAAATGGTTTCTCCTCCAAAAAGTTAAATTATTAATAATTTGATAAATTATTGAAAGAAGGGGCTGTTTTGGTTGATACCAGAAATAAAATGGATTTCTTGGCCGGATATATTCCTGGAAGCATTAGTATAGCTTACTCAAAGCCCTTCGGAATGATGATGAAAAAAATGATTAGCTAAAATTAGAAAATGGTAAAAATTTTGTGTTTTTTTTACTTTTACCCTGTTCTTACCCAGAAATCAAATATATAAATAAAGTATTTAAATAAATGAAAAAAATTGGAAAAACAATGTAATTAAAATTTATTAATTAAATTTAAAAATAAATTTAATCTATTAGGTATGCATACATGATTTAACTAAGGAAGAAAACGTATAAGATGAAATTGAAAAATTAGGAATGGAAGATAATTACTTAGGACATTTGGAAAAAGGAATGGAAACCTACCTTTAAAACAACTAAAATACTTAATTAAAAAAAACTCAAACCTTAAATGAAAATGATTTTGCTAAATTATTTAATGCACCCAACTTTTTAAAAGATAATGTAATTTTAGATGTGAGAGAAGAGTCTGAGAAAAATGAAGGTATCTTTAATGTTTTGAATTTTATTTAGCTTGCAAAATTGTGTATTTTTTCTATACTTTTTATTTTATTATTACCAGGTTATCTTGAAGATGTAACTAGACATTCTATTTGGTCACTTGACTAAAAACTCACAGAAAATGAAAACCTTCTTGACAAGAATAAATAGTACTTCGTTTTCTGTAGATCTGGAGGAAGATCTGTGATTGGTGTATCTGTGCTTGCTAAACATGGATTTTAAAATATAGTTAATATTTAAGGTATTTAGTAGTTAAGAGAAGCTAAAGATTTACCTATAAAATTTGAAAAATGACTAATATTTTTTTAATATATTTACTTTTTAAAAGCATTTATATTCCAATTTTATTTATTACATTGCATTGATTATCTTACTGAATTTAAGATGTAGTGTGTAATTTTTAGTTTCATTTATTAAATTAAACAAAAATATAATTTCCAGCTGTGAATTTAGCTAAATTATGTGAAATATTAATTACATTTCAGCTAAAAACTCAATTAAAACCACGAATTAAAAAAATAAAATACAAATATATATTAAAATTTTAATAACATATAGTTTTTATTATTATTACTCCTTTAATTGTGAAAAATTAAACCATATAATAATTGATATAATTTAAAACCAAAAGGAAAAAATCATTTACACAGTTAATTATAAAATATGTCTAAAAAAGGATTAAGTATACAGTAGATAGAATTTCATCAGGAGTTTCTTCTGGGTTGATAGTTGTAATTATTTAATAAAAAAATATCTCATATTTGAAATGAATAAATCGAAAGTATCTTATAATCTAAATAAAACAAGGATTAATTTGAATACAAAGCAGGAGGATTACTGGGTAATTTGAAAAATAAATTTAAAACTAATCTTGCTTGCAATACTTGTGAAGGAGTTTTTGTGGATTTTAAAAAAAAAGATTTTCCTATGACAGCTAAAGATAGATACTACAGTTTAATACAAGCTTACAAAAGAAAAGACAAAGTCGACTTAATTAAATTTTTATCTGTTCCATTATACGATGTAAAATAAATAATAAATTACATTTCTTAATTTTTAATTTTTTATAAATTCTAGATTTTTAAAAACAATTTAAAATCTGGGTCTCCTTTACCATTTTAATTATATGACGATATAATAGACATCAAACTTGTATAAGGTAAGAAAAAAAAATCATATATAATTATGCATATTCATTCCAGTGTAGCATTTATTAATAAATTAAATTCAATATAAAGCAAGAATATTTTCTTAACATAAACATGCTGCCAATCCCAGTCAAACATGGCATTAAATGACATGTCAGTACGTATTTCTTGATCAAGAAACCAATAAAGAAGTTATAAAATACAATGTATTAGAAAGAAGAGAGATAGATAAAGCATAAAGTTAATGGAGAATCTGCCATTTAGAGTGATATATATATTGATAAAATTATTTATTATTCATTAATTTTTTATTTAAAAACTATATTTAATTATATTCTAAGATATAAAATAAAATTAAATAAATATTTAATCTATAGAAATCAACATAATATGTAAAAAAATCATATATAATTTATGAATTAATTAAAATCATAAAGAATAATTCCTAGAATATAATATTGATCTCTACAAATAAAAATTGCATTGATTTCATAAAAAAGAATAATCACCTAAAAAAGAATAATTACATAAAAAAGATTTCTATATTATTAATATTATAGAAAATTAATATATATTTGTTTTATATTATTATAGTTAGCTTAGTTAACTAATATAATAACACAAATTAGCAATAGTAATTTTCAAGAAAAATATATTTATATACAAAAAAAAAACATTACTATAATTTAAATATAGTATATAAAATCTAAAAAATATATTTAAAAATTTAAGATAATGTAATTAGAAATAATAGAATAATGTGCTGATGCTTTTGGTTGTGCAAGAGCCATTATTTCTACATTAATAGCCTTTTCTATTATGATATTTTCAATCTACTGTTTAATAAAATTGAAAAAAATATTGGGAAGATTAACTTTTGAAGTAATTCCCTTATCAACCGCACTTATATAAGCTATAATGTAACTTTCCTTGGTTTTGATATACAGTGACTTGAAGTTTTTGATAGCTGCATTGTATTTTCAAGTTTTGACATTCGGGTTAGTTAGTTTTTCGTTTACCTTATTGTACTTTAGAATAAAATATAATGATAAATAAGTTTATAGGTAAAAATAATTTTAATTCACAATTTATAAATAAAAAAAATCAAATACTTACTTTAATTCTTTTTACAAAAACAACTAGAAACTAAATTTTAATAATTTTCTTCTTTTTTCTGGGAATTTTGGCTTTGTGTTTAATTCTTACATTAGCTAATGTCATAAAGCTTTCCTGTGATAACTTTATGTCCGCCTCCTATTTTATTCCAATAGGACTACTATTTTCTACAATCATCGTGGCTATTGTTTTCGGAATAAAATTGCGATAATTCGTTTTGTTTAACTAAAAAAAGATGAGCAATAACCACACAGCAATTACTGATCCCAGAAAAAGCGATAATTCCTTATAAGGCGAAGAAAACGCTGTTGACAAATTTACAGAAAGTTATACGAATAATGAAGATTCTGAATTTTTCAAAACTCAAGCTTCGAGTTTAAAATTCATTATAATAACCTTTATATGCACCGGGTTTTTGCAGTTATTTTTCGATTTTTTGAGAGAAGAAGGTATTCATGATAAATGTTTCCAATGCGACCAAAATACGGAAAGCAAAATGTTCTACCCAATCAACACAGGAGGAGATTTTTATATGTTTTTCTACTAACTGGTATATTTAGTCCCTTGCACTTTAGTGCCTTATGCCTTTTATTATGTGCCTTTTATAAAGAAGAAAGGACAAGGCTTCAAATTAGAGAAAAACTAAAGTGACATTGTTTTCTTATCTGAAGATTCTAAATTGCATAATAAAGCCTCTACGCCAACTACAACAGATAGAACAAAAGATGATTTTCGTTTTTCGAAAGACAGAAATAGTAAAAAAAAGAGAAGAAGTGATGATTAAAATCAGTATCTTATTTAAGAGGACCAAAAATATAATGAAAGCTACAGTGGAGGAGACAATTATGGCATGATTGATGATAGCTATAAAGAGCGAGGCACGTTTGATATGGGCGGTATGAAGCCTAAAGATACTTATGTATTTTTGTAGTAAGATAGTATAGTAAAGCATGCGTAGCAGTCATTTTTGAGAAGGCAAAATCAGGATTCCATTACTAAAAATAACTCCAGCTATTTAATTAATAATAATGATAGCAAAATATAAAATAATGAAAATAATAATAATAAATGTGGGTATATTGCCCCAAATATAATATAAAATCATAGATAGAGTCTTAACTTATGATATGAAGTAGAAGAAAATGTAGTTAGTTTATAAATAATAATTTTACTATAAATAAATAGCAAATATTACGGTTTAACAGAAATTAAATAAATAATAAAACTTTATAATATATTTTGCTTTTATAATAAATATATTTTTATTTATTTTTATAATATATTAGTAAATGTATGTATAAATGTATTTTATATTAATAGTTGCTCAAAAAGCAAATAATTTTTTCAAAAGATGATGTGTAGTATTATCTTCACTTAATCTAGTGTAGGGAATTAAATGAATTCCCTATTTTACATGTTTGTAAAAGTTTAGGAAATGTTTTAAAAATAAAAATTTAACTATTAAGAAAAGAGAAAGATAAACTATACTTTCAATGACTAATATTAATCTTAACTATTAAATGAAATCTAATTTTTTATCTACTATATTCCTAGAATATTCTTTTGCAATTTTTTTTTAAATAATGATACCTAATAAGTATGAGTTTGCTCGGTCTTCATAATCGCTTTTAAGGAAATTATTAAGGGTTTGCATATCCATTTAGTTAAAATCATTTTATTAAATATTATTGAGCATAGTCTTTACAGCTATTTAAAACCCTATAAATATAGCAAAAATAAAAACATTATTTTATTGATTTAAGTTTGTTTTAATTAATTATTTTGCAATTCACCTCGCTCAAACAGTTTTTTATTATTTTGGACACATGATTATCTTAGACCTATATCAATGATATCTTCATTTAGGCAAATATCCTCTGAATTCACTTTTTTCATAAATTAATGAAAAGCTTTACTTAAATCTTCAGAAAGGACTATCTTATTGTATTCGCCTGTGAAAAATTTAGAACTTATTTAATGTCCTTTTTCAAACTACAAAGTCATATCACTTAAAAATTCTTATGAAAATAAAGCTGGTTTATTATATAATACGTAAACTTAACTTATTAAGAAAACAGACTAACTACTCGAAGCAAATGCAAATCTAGAAGCTGCTTCAATTAAATTCGTATAGATTTATATTTAAGGAAAAATAAGGGTACTGAAAGAAGACTCAAATATTATTATCTTTTTTAATTAAAAAAAAATTAAATATTATTTATCATTACAATTATAATAATAAATATATTATCATTACTATAATAAATGACAGAATGGATAAGAAAAACAAAAAACCAGAAAAAAACCAATAAATCTTCAAATTAAGCTATTAATTTTCTATTCGATCACTTAAATTTATTCAAGTTACACTTTATTCTTATTCTTATAGATTTATTTAAACTAATTCTAGCTTTATATGTATGTGTCAATATTATAATTGGTAAAATTGCACATAAAAAAGTTTTCTTTAATATTTTTTATATGAGTTAATACCAATTCCATTATTGAAATTTCCATCATAGCTTCCCTTTAAGTTTACCTTGCAATTATTTAGCTTATTTTTTCTAACTTTACTTTAAACATTCTATATCCATGTAATATAACCCCATACCTATTTTATGATTAAAAAATTTAATATTAATTAATTTAAAAATTATAATAACAAATTAAAATAAAATTTACATTAAACCTGAAATAATAATAGTTACAATTCCTGCAACTATGCTGACCATCTTTATGTCTGCTTATATATCTTTGGAATCATTTAGTACTTCTTTTATTTAAGCAATAATTGATTGTTATAGAGATATAATATTATTGTACATTATAGAATTATAATCATGTTCAATGGTTATTTATTCTTAAATCGATTGATTTTTCAGTTAAAATAAGTTTTCATTTATTAATTTTAAAAATCCAATTAAAGACATAGAAACTAATCTTCTTTTATTTTTTCTTTAAATTATCCAATCATTTCGTTTCTCATACAAAAAATGTTTTTAACTCTTAAACTGAATAGGAAGCTATAAATATCCATATAAATCTTTTCCAAAATCTTTTTATATACTTTCTTATTACATTTTTGTAAAACTATCCATAAAAACGGATTCATTGAAATACCCTTCATTTGAAAGCCCTATTTAAGTATTTAAAATGATGCATTTATGTACTGGAAGTAAGATTTCGGAAATAATTGGTATTTAATCTATTAAATTCATAAAAGTAAAGTAATTCGTAGAATAGGTTTAGAACAAAACAATCATCGCTAAAATATACAGAAAAATATGCATTACTATACCAGCTATAGTTATTTAAGCTTCCACTATATAATAAAAATTTTGTATATTTTTTAATTACATGTATATAAATTTCAACTTATGTTTATAATAAAATTACATGGTTTTTTATCACTTACTACAATTTAATTTATTTATTTTATTATGCCCCCATCATTTTTTCCATTTTATGAAGAATCATCCTCGTTAAAGCACTCTTCTATTTCTTTATTATTTGCATTCTTTATATTTTAAAATTCTTACAAAGCAATACTATCTACTTCTTATTTGATTTTTGTATCAGGATCTTTTTATTACTTAAAACTGACTTAAGACTTGTATGATTTTTATGTTTTTAATGATTTAGCTCCATGAGTTTTTTAAGATTTCTCATCAAGTTCTTCTAAAAGATCTTCATCAATTTTATCAATATTTAAATTATTTTATTGAGATGAACCAACAAGTAAATTTGTAGAAAGCGAACTTAGACCTGGTGAACTTAAACCTGGCTGAATTTGAGATATATGCTATTATTGTATTGAAGATTATTTGGGTATTTCTATGTTTGACTCTATTTTCATTTCTTATTCAAAATTTGTATTTTAAATGTTCATATTGTTTATTACATTATTATCCATTCGAACAGTTTCTAAAATCATATAGGAGGGCTAGTGTTACTAATCTTATTAGTCTCCAATTTTATCTTTAAAATTAGTAATGTTATTTTATAAACTTGTAAAAAATTACTATTTCATACCTAGCACTAAACTATTCTATTAGACAGATTACTCTTAATTAATATTTAATTTATTCGGGAGAGCTTAATCATATTAACATGGATTTTCATTCTCTAATTAACTTTTTTAATTATTATTATTTTCTTGACTTCCTTATTCTTACAGATCTTCTTTTTAAGATACTTCTTATGTACTCCTTATTAAAATAACAATCATAAATAAATAAAAATAAATTATTAATACATTATCAATAATCATCATACGAATTTCCTGTAGAAGTAAACTATGAAGTTTATTAAATACTTTCGATTTCTATTAAATAGAACTTTGCATTTTATTCTCCTGGCAACCAAAATTGATCTTAAACGATATTAGTTGTAGCCTCAAAGCATACAGGCTATTACCAGTAAAAATATAAAGATAAGAAAAATATAAAATAAATTTGTTACTTTTCCTGCACAATATTAGGGTTTTCTTATTCTAAAAAATTATTTATAATCGAATTAATTTTATTTATTGGATCATTTTCCTTTATTAGTAAGTTATATCTACCAAAGCTATTTATATATTATTGTATTTCTAAATAAAAATACTATATTAATTATTTTTTTTAAAAAATAAAAAATGTATAAATAGAATTACGAGATAATTAAGGAAGCTCCATTTTTAATTTCATAAAAGAATGGTCATCTTCAGCATTGAAGTTTTATAATATTTGCCCAATTTCAGGCATTAAAATTTAAAAATATTAATTTTAGAGCATCTAAGCTTAAATATTTTTTCCCAACAATTCCCCGAAACTTTAATTTAATCCTTTTATTTTTCCCTTTTCGTCTAATAGAAGTATTTTTGTTGAGCTTTAAACTTTCAAAATCAATGCCGAAAATGCAAATTCAGTGGGTAATTAAAAATAGTAGTTAACATATAGTCTATGGTAAATTATAAAAAATTACATTTATAAAACCCAAATAGTTATATATATTTTAGATATTTCATTATGGTTATATACTATGTGTCCATTAGGAATCCATTATTCAATTTTGAAAGTCCCCTTCTATAAGTCCTCAATATTTTTGGTACACCTGACTAAACAAGTCTATCTATAAATCCATCATGGATTTCTGCGATACAATCAGGTACTAATTGCTTAACAGATGTTAGTTATGAAAATTAATTTTAATCGTACCCAAATATTTCAGGCTATATATATATTATATATTTGTAAAATAAAATTCACTTTAAATATAAGACTAGTATTACTATTCTTTAAGAATATTATAATATCTTTCCTTTTTCTTATCTAAAAGAGGCTATAATAGATCCTACATTTCCACTTAACATAGTTAAGGAATTTACAGTATTTACTTCTAATACAGAGTCTTTCCTTTTTATGGCTTAAATTTCTGCATAAAATGTTTGTTTTATATATTTAATTTTTTTAATACAAAAAGGATTAATAATTATACCTTATTCATATAGGTTTGAATCATATGGACTGTTGAATAAACGAGCCTGTAGTATAGTTTATAGTTTAAGATAATATACATTTCCTGGATTTTGGTATATAAGTGCTTTTAGCTCCATTTATAAATGTTTTATTTTTTAGGTGAGACTAATCACATCTGTACAAAATTCGTCTAAAAATTCATAGCCTTCAATTAATTTTTGATACCATTATATTTTTTCTTCAAAGAGTTTAATTAATCCATCTTTTTGTTCTCTTATTACTTTCTAAAACATTTAAAAAAAATATTAAAAATAAATCAAAGAAAAATCTATTATATGTTTATATTTTACTTCTGAATTTACAAATTTTTCAAAAGTTATATACATCTTCACATTATTGGAATCCTTAATTTTGTAAGAATATAAAAATGCTTTATCTTTTTCTTTAATCTTGTTTTCTATAGTAAAAGTTAAGGAACGCTCTACAACTTAAAAATAAAAAGATGCACTTTTTACAATGGAATATCCTAATTTACTCATCAAAAGAGCTTTTATATAATTATTTTAAGATTTCATTAAAAAAAACCAATACATTAGGCTTATATCCTATAAATATAAGGTTAATAAAAATTTCTACTATAAATTATATATATTTATGAAATACTTAAAACCTGTTCCAATCATTCTTATTTTAAAGACCTATAAGCAGCATTGTCAAATGATATTCAATAAAATCTTTTATCCAACTTGCAAATAAGTCTCTAGATTTTGTAATTTAGTATATATAATTTCCTTTGACTTTTATCTCGGTAATTATTAAAGCTTATCTTTCTTCAAAAATTTAAAAATTATAAATAATTAAATTGCACTTATAAAATTAATTTTACCTATTTTTTCTTTCTCAGTAAGATTTTAAATTTCCGTTAAATCATCTTTTTCTACATACAGCTGGTTGGAGTTTTGGCATGGGCAATCTTCATATTGGCATTACTCCTAGTGAATGGATAAAATACCCATCAGGTCTACATAACTTTCTAATTTTATTTAATAAAAACAAATACCAAATGCTTAATTAAATATTTAATAGATATTTACAGTTGCACTTATAAAATTTTAATATTTCTCATAAATTAACTATAAATAAAAGCATGTAAGGTTAGGATTTCTTACAGAATTGTTCAAATTGTAATAGTATATCTAACTTATTTTAGTCTTATTTTAAAAATAAATTAATTAAATGGTATTGAAACCTAAAATTAATATTATTATAATTGATTTTAAAATTAGTCTTCTTTTACTTTGTACATTGAATTTATTACTCCATATACTAATGAAATACTTATGAAAAATACAATAGGGAGGCTATTATGGTCTAAAATGTCGGAATAAGCCCAAATTGTGATTAAAATTGTTAATATTTCAGCACCAAGTAAGTAAAATACTTGAGTTACACTTATCTATAAGTGCATATTATAGAAATTCTTTCCATATTCAATCAAGCAGAAAATCAATGTGAAATTAGTGGTAAATATAATCATAATTTATGATTGAAAATATCCAGCAGATGCAAGGATGGATAATAATACAAATTTTATAAGTTTATTCATTGTAAACCTTCCTTTCAAATAATTAAGGCATTGAAATTCTGTATTTATGAATATTATAGCATGCACAAATTCACATAAAATCTGTAATATCAGTGAAATGATACCAAAGCATAGCCAAAAATATTAACTAATCATCGAAAAATCATATTAACCATTACATTCACTTTAATCATTCTTCAAATATCCTATTTTTTTTTTTATTAGAAAATTAAAATATTAATATTACTACAAAAAATATTTTTAATAAATGAATTTTACCGCAGTATATGGCTCCAATCGAAAAATCAAGACGAAATAATGAAAATATGTAGGGGTAGTAGAAAAAATACTATTAAACTCCTATTATATAGTTCATCTTTAATTTAAAGTTGTTGTCATTAATTCTAATGTATATATTATAATTATCATTATTCACGAAATATTAATTTTTGTTATAATATATTAAAAATCTTATTGACTTACCTGGTAGATGAGAATCCCAAAGTTACGCATGATATTACAAGCAAAATATCAATAATAATAATGCCTACCGCTAGTAATAGGGAAATTATGGAAGAATTAAAATATAATGCCATTGGTTTTATAAGTTATATTTCAGATATGATAAGAATTAACTTAGTAAGCTCATTTTCAAAGCTCCTTTTTAGCATGTAAGAGCAAAGTATACTTAAAATCTGAGAAGTTTAAATAAAGATCAGTAGTTTTTGAATATATAAGGGAGCAATATTTTATCCATCTCTATATTAAACAAATAAAATAGATTAGACATAAAATAAGATAATTTTTGGTAAAAAGAGTCTTTTTATTTCTCTTCGTGATATTTTTTTTTTAATTCCATTTAATTTTTTAAGTTTAATATTTTCTTATTATGTGAAATTTATGTAATTATGCAATATTTTATTTATATTTTCTTTTTTATTATTATTTTTTGTATTTTATTAACTTAATGCCTTTTCTTTGAGCAAGGGAAACCTCTATATTTTATAAAATATTAAATAAATATAAACTATTTTAATTAACAAAAAATCATTATAAAATAATAATATTATTTATTATTAAAATAATTAAAATAATAACTGGAAGTATTAACTATAATACTTCATAATATCATTATAAAATTGTAAAATATTCAAATATACTCCCTTAACTACATATATAACATTATGGAGATTATAATGAATAATGATATTCATAGTATGCAAATATTTTACATTATAACGGCACAGTAGTTTTTTAAAATTTTATAAAAAATATTAATTAAATTATATTGATTATCATATCTATATCTTAATCTTAAATTACTATTTATATATTTTTAAAAAAATTAATAATATTTATACTATAGTACTAAATAATATACTACTATTTTTATTAAATAATTACTTAATATTTAAAAAAAATAAAATTAATAAATCATTTCTAATTAGTAAAAATTTTTATAAATCATATCCGTTATAATATTATTCTTATACATATTTATTTTCAAATAATTATAATATAAGGATATTATAGAAGTCATTTAATTATATTGAATTATATATGCCTCCTAAGAAATTTTATAAACTCATAAAGAATATTTTATAGATTTAATTTTACTATTAGATGGAGAAATATTTTCTTTTAATTTGCTTAATTAAAATAAAATTTTTTAAAAAAAGTCTTAATATGTTCATCACTAAAATTGTTATCTTCTTGAATAATAGTGTGATATTACTAAATAATATATTTGTATATTCTATTGACCAATTGATTAATTTACATTAGTTAAAATTCATGGAAATTAAAAAATTACCTTCAATTTCCAAAACTAATTCCTAAAACTTAGAACAATTTGATAAAAATTTCCAAATAAATAAAAATAAAAATAATTAAAAACGCTTCATTCAGGACATCTAAGAGTATATTTCTAAAAAAAAAATGAAGCAGCTAATTTAAAAAATTAAGAATAAAGACTAATAATCTTCTAAAAGATTTTCTTTGGGTAATTAATAATGCACTTAATTGTCTTTTAAAAGATAATCTACAGGAGGACTACTAAATTTAAGATCAATATCAGCAGAATAGCAATAATAATCTAATAAATAAGAAGCAAAGGTAAAAATAAATAAAAATCAATTTATTACTTTAATAAAAATACACAGTGTACATTGGATTCACCATTAAATTTAAATTAATTCAAAGCCTGAAGAGCCGTGGAAATTATCTCATAAAGATTATAAGGAACTTTATCATTTGCTTAATATTCACAACAGATCAGTCCAAGAGCAAAAGGTTAACTTAATATTAGCTAAATATTTAGTATTATTTTAATTTAGATAGTAAAAAATATTTAAATTGTATATAATTTAATAGAAAATTGTTTAGCTTTTATAAACCCATCCTTATTTGGAGTAATTTATGGCCGCAAATTTAGAATAATAAGATAAATACACTGCTTCACTTTAGGTACAAAAATAAATAAAACACTATAAAAAATTGTTATTTTTTATTTGAATAACAATAGTTGTGTAAAAATATGATTTACGAAGAGTTCAACACTGGGGATGTGATTATGCAACAGAATGATCCTTCCAATAACAAACTCTACGTAATAATTTAGGGCGCTGTATCTGTAGTCATAAAAAATAGAGTGCAAGAAATTAAAGAAAAAAGATAATCTCAAATGAATTCTCCCAAAGGAAGTGAAGTAAAAAAGGATTCAAACACAAATGATAATAATTAGAAAAGTTCATTTTTTTCACTGAAAAAATAGAACTCAACATTTTCTCCTGTCAAAAGAAGGCAGAAGTAAATACTGCCTATAGCAGCTCCTGTAGAGGAGGAAGATTCAGAATCTAATTAAAGTAGTCACAGCGATAATATGAATGATAGCAACAAAAGAAGTGTAAGTCAGGGGTTTCAAAAAAACCTTTAGCCTTAAAGATCATCTTCACTAAATTCTAATAAAAGGGAAAAAGGGGATGGAAATAAACCGATACCGCTACTTAAACAAGTATTAAAAAGATTAGAATAAAAAGAAAAAGAAAAAAAATAAATGGAATAAGAATAACAAGTAGAAAATGGAATAAACAATAGAGAAAATAATACAAATTTATCCAGAAAAGATTCGAATAATAGTAGGTATTCCAATAAATAAAAATTTATATAACTTTGTGTTTACATATATTTAATTTTAGAAAGCTAAAAAGGAAGAAAACGTAAAATGAAAAATAAATTAATCGGTAGTTATCAAAAATGAGTTAGCAAAGCAAAAATAACATTGATAAATCCTCAAATTAAAATTCTGCCTGTAATTCCCGAAACTCTCTTTCATCTGCCGAATCCAATTCCTCCAGTTCTAATTAGGAAGATGATAGTAATAGTAGTTTCGGCAGTGCACAAGGTTTGAAAATTTCTGAATTTTTGGATAGTAAAAAGGTGAAAAAAAATGCAAAAAAAGATTCAGACTAGCAGACAAGATAGTATTTGTCTCATTTCCTAAAAAACACATAAATGATTAATAAAACCTAAGAGTAATAATAATTTAATATTAGAAAGTCTAGAAAATCAGTGGCTAATTTCGGCAGAGTGTAACTCGAAAACTCTTTACTCTCTGTCATAAATGAAGCTGTTTCTGTGGAGAATGTTATCACAAAATATGGGAAAAAAGTAGCCGAACTGAGTAAATGAATGAAAATTTAAATTGTTTGGCTTTAAATTCATATTTTTATTTTTTTATTAACAAAAGATTCAAACAACGGATTTGGAGAATTAGCCTTAACTTCAAAAAGCAAGAAATAGGCGGTGAGGAGTGCCACTATTATAGCTAATTGCCCCTTGGTGTGTCTGATTATAAATAGGAAAGACTACTTAAACATTTTACAAAATTGCACCTAAGAATCCCTGGAAAAAGAAAGAACTTTGTCAAAGTTGTTTCCGGCAATATAACAAAAAAATTGGGAAAGAAGAAAAAAATATTTAAAGCCTTCGAACTTGTGTCAAAGCACAAAAATGATTACCTAATAAGGCAAGACGAGTTAGGAAATCATATTTTTTTAATGGCAACCGGTAGAGTAATGCTCTAAAAGCAAGTCTTGATTGATAAAAAAGTAAATAAAAATCTAAAATTATTAATCTATTATATCTTACTTATTTATCTATCTATCCAGATGTATTTTGAGCCTAAAAAATAAGTATTTGATCTTTTAGCCATTGATGACATAACTTTACTGGGAGAAGAAATCATATATAAGTAAATGCAGCTCTAATAACAAATACAAAGCAATTAATCTGTTGAAAACTAAGAAGAGGATATATATGATATCCCACTAGCTTACGATCATGGAATTAAAATATTGTCGAAAGAAGCAGTCTTTCTCAAACTACCCAAAGAAAAATACTTCAATTTTATATGTGACCTGTTAGAGGCTGACGAAATTGTGATTTAATCTTATCTAAAACGAAAAAAAATTATTCATAATCTAATTTAAATCAGAATGAAAGATCAAAGTGTTGGTAATTAAAGCTCTGGTTAAGAAATTGCAAATATAAATTAAAAAGACAACACCTTATTAAAGCTATAGTAAGAAGAAGAGAAAAAATAACACGAAAATGGAGATGGGGTGTATAACCTTTAAATTAAATATATCAATTCAAAAGAAGTCTATCAGTAAATGGATCCTAAAATACTAAATTTTACAACGCAAAGAGAAATTAAAAAGCAACAAATATAGAATTTCGAAAACTAAAAGAGCAAACACAGCACAAATATACCTAAAGATATGTTCCACCACGATAATTTTATGGAAATGAAGCAAAACGTGAATCAGGAGAAGAAAAAATTGGATATCTTGAAATTCTAAACCGACCACGCCATAAAAAGAATGTATAAACTTAATTAAAAATAATTGGGAGACAGCTAAGAAAAGACATTATCCGACCCTATACATTAATAACATACCTAGTCAAGTAAACAAAAAGGAAAATCTGAAGTATTATCGCTCAGTAATTAAACTAAGGAATTACAAGATCCAATAAATAAAATCAACAACACAAATAAATTTACATAAAAGAATCTAGAAGAATTGAAAGAATTAGCCACTCTAAAATAATAACTTGACAACTATGCGAATTTGAATGTTAATCAAACTTCCAAAACTTTGCAAAAGTATTTAAATAAAATCGACGATTAAAATACGTAAATATTATATAAAGAATATAATTTTTATTATTGTGATCTGAATAATACAAATTTTCTCAAATAAAAAGAAGTAATAAAGCTATTTGCTAGTCAGGATTAGTATTGGCAAAAAAAAATTTAATATTTCAGGAAAGGAAGATGCAAACTAAAGATTTAAAAATATTTTAGATAAAATAATTGTTGACAAATCGATGAATTTAGATTTAGGATACCAAGACTATTATGATAAGTAAATACGTTTTAATATAAAAAATTTAAATTAATTTAACTTATATTAAATAAATAAATAAATCAGGCAGGCTAAATTTGAGAAAATAAGATTAGGATTATATAAAAAAAATAAGATAAAACGACATACATTCCAACATAAAATTTATTATCGCAATAACTAAAAGATATTGGAATTTCATTTGATGGTCTCAATTTTAAAAAGGTTACCGCTGAATCCAATCACTTAGATATATCGGAAACCTCTAATATAAAAGGAACTCTCTCTACTAATAGCAATAACATGTTGCATCCTCATTTGAACTCTGCTAAATCATAGAGACATCTCTTAAATTCTTAACATTCTGAAAAATCTAATGTTAAATCAGTAGACTCTCTTTAATCAACTCTATAATACTTCAATATTTAAAACTAGAATGGTAAAGATAATCATCTTCTTTCTATAAGTCCAAAAGATGGATCAGAAAAGTAAAATCAAAATCAAAGCAATAAGGATTAAGATCAAGAAAATGAAACTTAGCTAAGAAATTAACATTATATACGTTTTACCAGTAGTAGTAATAATATAAGAGGCCAAAGTTAGTAAAATATAAGGTAAAATAAAACTTTGAATTTATCTAACCCAAAGGGAAACTGTACTTCAAATATAATAAATAGTAGACACATTAGTTTTTAGTAAGAAAATTCTTACTAAGCTATAGGATAATAAAATTAATAACTGACTTTTACAGAAGGCAAAACACTCCTTAATTAACAAAGTAATAACAAAAGATTTTTAAACAAAATAGTTTTTTCTTAAATTTCAAGCTAAAATGGACAGGGAGGATCTAAAATTATTAATAAAGATGTTTAGAGTTATAGAGAAAATAGTGCAAATAGTACATAAAACACATTTTATATAAGAAGTATACAAAGTAGCCTATAAAAGGTAGGATAAACAAAATTATAAGGTAAAAAAATGAGCCTGGACTTAAACTCTTATTCATAAAATAACTATCAAATCTAAAAAACGATTAATAACAGTTAATAAGAAATTTGTAAACAAAAAATATAAATAAAAACCATGGATAATATTAAATATAGAGATTTCGATACTAGTTCTTAATTTTGTTAAATTTAAAATATATAAAATGAAACTTTAAACACCAATTTAAATTCACATAAATAAGAATAATTAACTTCTTTGGAAGATATTGATAAATAATAATAACTAAATCCATAAATAATGGTAACGAGATCTGTAAGTTAAAAATCACTAACATGTATTAAGAATAATTTTAAAATAGAAGGAGCAGAGTGTGTGAGAAATATATCGGCAAAAAATTAGCACAATAAAGATAATCTTTATTATAGAAACTAATTAGCAAATATAAATAACTAAAAATAAAAATTAAATTTAAAAAAGTAGTCCTTAATAGTACAAAAACTATAGGATCAACAGTAATTATTAGCTAGGAAGGTTTAATCATGTCAAAATATTCATTTAATGCCCAAGTCTATAATTACATCTTAAATTAAGTAAAAAAACCTTATAGAACCCTGATTTTAATTAAAATAATTGATAAATATATATTTATAAGTACTTTTTTAAAAATATTATAATTATTATATATGAATATAAAATATAATTTTATTATCTACCTATTTAAAAGCGATGTGAATTATTAAAAATAAAAAAATAACTATTATACTAATTTTTTATATAATTATATATTTAAATGTGAATTATCATATAAGAAATACTATAATTAAATTTTTAATAAATAAAAAAAATAATTATAAAAATTTTAGTTTAACTCATCAACAGCATTCTGATTCCTTTTTATAATTTTCTGTACCACAATTTGAGCAGAAATGTTTATGTTCATGAGCTTTTTGGCAACAGAATATATAAGCTAAGGGGCCAACTAATAAACCACAGAGAGCCCATAGGCAGCAGTGTTCATTATAATAGTTCTTTTCAACCCTAGACATACTTTTCTACCCACATTAATGACATACCATGTCTACAGGACCATTGTTTAACTAATTTGGAGTGTATGCTATTCTTTGCTTTAATAAATTTTATTTTTGTTAATATTAAGGATGCAAATCACCATTATCTGGGTGGATTTAATGTTATTAATATTGGGGTTATTGTTATTAATATTAGGGCTATTGCCATTATTAGTTTGTTCCATACTATGGTTATTATTAATACTATGGCTATTATTAATACTATGGTTATTATTAATATTATGGTTATTATTAATTCATATATGGATCCATGGGGGGTTAATTGTATGAAGGTTGGTATTACTATGGATAAGGCTGCTACATTTAATTTATGGGCTAGTTAGGTACTCCATATTGTTAATTTTATTAATTACTATAGCTCATTTAGTTGTTATAATAGAAGCTTAATTAGTAATTTATTATTTTTGGTAAAAAGTTATTTTATTGATTTGTATTTAGAAAAATTTTATTTTTATAATCATAAAAATAAATATATATTAATATAGAAATATTAATAAAAATACCATAAAATAGTTAATTAATGAGTTAACTTATTCTATTTTTAGGATTTAAACTCTCATTTCATATTACAAAGAATAGAATAAACATAAATTTATGAGATTTTTATTTATATGTTTTAATATTTCTTCTATACTTTTACCTATTATATACTTTTTTATACTTCAATGTTACAGAAAAAAAACAATTTTTTTATTTTCTCACAATAATGTATGATATAAAAAATCGTATTAATAATATTAATGCTATTAATATAATTACAAAGTCATATTTTTTATTACAATTTTTAATATGATTTAAATCTCAACATTTAATTAAAAAGTGAAGTTATTTATTTTATTAAATTCAAGTTATATTCTTTAATTATGTATTAAACAAACTAATAAAACATGTGTATATATATATATTAAATCTATAAGTATCATGAAAATTATAAATGAATATAAACTATGTAAATCTACATAAATAAATAAAAAGAAAGAAAACAATTATATCCCAGTTTAATCAGTAGTACTAAAATATAAATATTTAGGTTAATTATTATTATTATTACTTGTTCTTTAAACTAATTATAATGCTATTTTTGAGATTATTTAATTTGTTTTTTAAATAATATTCATAATATATAATATTTGACATTTATAAAAGAAATTCTCCATTTTTAAATAATTTAAGTGATGTATAATTAATTATCTAAAAAATTTTGGGTTTATTACAAAGAATTAAAAAATAATAATTGAAAAGATAGTAAAGTTTTAGGGTATTAGTTTTATTTTTTGATTAAATAAAATTGAGATATAGATTTTATAGCGTAATATCCAATATTGTTTTATAAAAATATATATATATATGTCTCATATATATTAACTTATAGGGAGAAAGAATAAATTATATTTTAAGTTGTTATTATAAAGAAAAACTATTATATTTAATAATTTATTTATTTATTGATAAAATATAAAATTGAAAAAATATCATTTATTTTTAAATTTTATATTTATGTATAAATATCTTATATTTTTTATAATACACACATTGGATAATTTATATTAAATAAATTATTTTCATTAAATATTTTTAATTGGATGTATAATTATAATAAAAAAAAATAATCAATATTTGTATATTTATGCCTCCAATGATTTTACCTTCCATTCTTAATAAATACCATATATTTTTATAAAATTAGTACAAAATAATTAAGTTTTATGAGTTTTAGGTTTTTTAGTTTATTTGAATATTTATTCTTATTTACTTTTCTATTTTTTGTGTTATATAATAAATATTGATTGCATTGATAAATTGTATGACATTTATCATTTAAATATAATTTAGTGTATTAATATTAAATAAAGACTATCTTATTATTTATTTGAAGGAAAAATTTGTGAGATAAAAATTTTTATGTTTTATACATAAAAAATTGTCAGATAAAAAATTTTTGGTATTTTTAATAACCTCATAATATTTTTAATCTAATCATATATAAAGCATTTTATTATTTATATATTAAACGTGATATTATTATATTTTTCAAAAATAAATAAATTGTCAGATAAAAATTTTTGTATTTTTACTAACTTCTTAATATTTTTTCATCATATCATATATAAAGCATTTTATTATTTATATATTAAACGTGATATTATTATATTTTTCAAAAATAATTATATAGTATCAAAGAAATATTAGTAAGAAAAAAAAAATTTAGAAAAAAATATCATAAAAATAAAAAAATTCAAAAAAATATTTTGTATGGTTTAAACAAATGTTATGAATGAGTGCTTATTTATTAAAATTATTATATATTATATTATTTTAGTCATTATTATTTATTATTTTAATACTATAAAATTACTATAATATATAAATATGTTTAAAATAATTTGGCTAATAAATTAAAATTATGGGCTAAATTACTAAAATTAAGTATATATATATCCTTCTTTAAACCATATTTTGTGATGTTTACGGGTGTATATAATACTGTAATATTTAATTTCGATATTTTGTAAATAATGCTATTCATTCACTATAATAATATATAAAAATAAGAATAAATATGTATTTATTTTGAATAAAATGATCTCCATTTAATATAATAATAATTTTGAAATAAAAATCTATAGCTAAAATTATAAGAGTTTTTCAGATTTCAATTATATTTTATTAATTTTGATCATAAACAGTAAAATGGTAAAAAATATTATTATTTCTTATTGCTCCATTTTTTTGTTGAAGTTAGCGCACCGTAAATTACTGTTTATTAAATACACTAAAAAGTGATTAATATCATCATAAAATTATTTAAACTAAAAAATATCACAATTTGTGTATACATAAACATATACATATTCAAATATAAATGAAATTTGATTTTTATAAAATAGTGATAATAAATATAATAAAATTTTTAACAAATATTAATAATTAATAAATTGTGATTATTTGCGATTCTGTATATTATAATATAATTTTGTCTATATTATTTAATAATAAATCAATGAAATATTTTAATAATAATATATATATAGACTATAAGTTTATTATATATTTATAATTTAATAAAAAATATAATTTTCATAAATTACAATGATCTTTGTAAAGAATGGGTTCAATTTTTTTCCCAATAAATTCAGTAGGATTCTTACACAATTCAATAAATATTCTTCTGACACTTCTGAATTCCTATTTGAACTTAAGTCTTTTGTTATTGAAGAAATAAGTTTATCCTTCTTCAGTTAAAAATTTGTACACTAAAATCCTCATTACTTAACCAAGAGATATAACTTTTGGTGTGGTTTTCTGTTGCATTGATTTTGGATTCCCTCCCAGACAAGTAATTAGATTTAATATCTTAGGGGTTTTAAGTCTTCTTTTGTAAAAATATCTAAATTCCTATTCTGTAATGTCATATATGGATAAAATTTCCAAGAGAATCTCTCTGTCAAAGTTTTCCAGATAATTAGTAATTGCAGATATATAATTTTTAGGAATATTCTTCATGATTATATAAGCTTCGCTATATTATCTTGTCATTTCTAAAATCACAAAATTATTAATCTTTATATAATAGACTTAATTATATTTTTATTTTAAACAATTACATTTTTTAGGAACATTGGGCTTTATTCTTGACTCATCTTTTTTTTATCTTTAGAGTTCAGTGGCTGTTCATTTTGCGAATTGCTAAAAGTAGAGTTTTCTTCAGGAAGGGTATGAAGTATTTACTATTAATTAATCTCCTAATCAAATAAGGATTTTTCTTCGATTTTTGCAGTAGATTAATAAAAAACAGCAGTTTTCCCTGTGTCAGTTGAAATCTTTTACTATTAATCAATTTCTTGCTTGTTTATATTTTGTTGAATTTTTTTACTGAATTACTGTTTGTCTTTTGGTATCCTTTTTGTTTTTTGTTGTTTTCTTTTATTCCTGCCTAAATAAATTAATTAATTATAATTTTTTTATTGTTATAATGTAATTATTTTTTTAATTAAAGCGATTTCTATAATAATAATATTGATAAAGTAATTTATTAATGCACATTTATATGATTATGCAGGGATCTCAATAAATTGAGATATATAAAGGAAAATTACCAAGTCTATTTCTGTTGTCTGGTTTAAAGATATACAATGAGTTATTTATTATTGATTTAAATTTTGGTTTTCTCCCTACTAATCAACATTTTTTAAATTTTGATCTGTACTGGAAAATTAATTCACCGATCCTGTATATTTGGAACCAGTAGAACAGTCATATGAAATATTTGCAATATCATCAACAAAATTTTTCGTATTATAAACAGTAAAATTTGGATTGTTGAAGCCCTAGCCCTATTTTAGTACTAAATTGCAATAGTTATTGGGTTAGTCTACCATGGGAAAAATTTATCTACTTTAGTAGCTTTCTTATTATAGTTAATTTGCAAAATTTGGATCATTTGAAATTGCTTAGTTCTATACTTTTAATTATTCATTATATTGATTGGTTATTTACTAAGGCTAGCTCCTATATTGACTTTGAGTAGAATTACAATTTTAAAATGGCTAATAATGCTACATCCATTAATTAGGAGTGATAAATACCTTATTATGTTATTGGTGGTGCTAAAATTAATTTGGTACAACATAATTCTGCATTTTTATTTATTGGTTATCAATCATAAATTAGTTCATTTGCGTATTCAAAGAAATATGATGAAATTAGTTTTGGTTTAATACTTGTTAATGCTGCATCAATGGACTTAAAATATTCTAGTTTGAAAAGTTTGGAGTAGTACATCCGTAATTATTCGCTGATTGATTGCTAAAATATAGGTTTTGTTAATGCTAGGGAAACATTAAAATTGTGAGTTTTTAGTTTTTTGTATGTTTTTTTTTTTATGATCTAAAACAAATATTTAATTATTACAAAATGAAAAGGTACCTTTCTAAGTAATTATACAGATTATTAATTTATTAAATAAGAAGGTCTTATTATTATATGGAAAGGTGTTTAGAAACGTCATGATTATCATAGTTTTATATATTCATAAAATAAGTATTAATAGTTAACAAATATTGAACCGTCCCAAACTATAATATAATTAACAGCATACACATATATGCACATATCTATATATTTAATAAATGTTTGAACATAAAAATACCTTCATCTACAAATTATAATATAATATAAAATCTAGGATATATATACATATATTAATACATTATAATAGAAAGTGTTATTAATTTGAATTCTGTTAATATAAATATATAACAAATTTAATTTATATATCGTAAGTGAAAGCAGTAACTTTTTGCAGTAGACATAACAAGAATTTAGTTAAAAATTTAAATTCTAATAGTAATGCTCTCATATAAATTAAATCAACCACAACTTTCTAAAAGTAATTTTGATTAGTATATAAGTAATATATATTTTGAAGAAGATATTGAAAAATAATTTTTATAACAAAATGCCCACTTTACTTTATAGTATATTTTCAAATTAAATATAGAAATTTCAATTTACATAATATTATTATATATAATTATATAGTATAAAATATATTTATCATTTTTATTCATTATTTGTAGATAGTTTAGAATTTTTCGATTCTTTCTATTCATTAGCAAGAACTCTAATTTATCCTCCGTCAACTTTTTTACTTAAAGAAACAGTTAATTATTTTGCTCCATTCACACAAAAGTATTCTCCATCAATTTAAAAATAACTTGTGAATAGTTTTCCATTTTTATCAAACTATTTGTAATTAAAAACATACGGTCCTGTTCCTATGTTTATTTTTTTATTTATTATATTTTAAGGTTATTAATATAAATAAAAATTATGTAGTATTTATAATGAGAAACTTCTCTAAGTAATATATAATTAATTATCTAATTTTACCTTACGCAATTCTTTTTGATTATCCTTTCATATACCTTTCAGATGATAGAGAAACTAATGAATCAAAAGATACTATTTCTAATTTTTTATCAGAAAACGAATAAGGAGCAAAATCATTTTCTATAATTTTATATTTGCTTTTTTTATTTTCATTTTACATCTCTTTTACTCCATGTTTTCCTTCTAAATTATATTAATTATTAGTAATTAATAAATTAATAATCTCTTAAATGCAAATAATAACAAATACCTGAATTTTTCCAGATATTATGTGTACCAGCAGCGTAGCTATCAATATTCAAAATAACTAAAGAACTAGGTTTCCCCATAAGAAGCTTTTATTATTACTATTGTGAGTTAAGCTTATTAGATATATCTTTCTCTAACTATTAATTAGAAGAAATGTTGGTTCTTGTGCTGAAAACTAAATCACTTTTTAAGCTGGATTTAGATGCATTTTTATTCTAAATGTCCTCACAATCCTAAATTTCTATAAGACTATCAAGAGTCTCAGGGATTTTTTTAGTTTTAAGACATATAACTTTTTTATACCTTCCCAACAGTAAATACAGAAATTCATCTTTCTAGATTAAGTTCTGCTTTTATCAAATCCTAATCCAACTCTAGCGTCAATGCCTGTAAAAATACAATAATTGAATATGATATATATATTCTTATATATAAAATATATTTTAATCACTACCCAAACTAAAGTAGTTGGACATAGTTTTAGTAAAGCTTTTTATATTATTTCCTTGCTTGTCTTTTTTATTATCTTTAAATTTTTTCCATTTTCATTTGATACCTAAGTAAAATATCCTTCATCGAAAACCTCAAAATTGAAGTCCCATAAATCAAATTTCTCAGTTTTAGCTTAAATCCATTTCAAGGCTAGTTTTTTTAGACCCCTTTATTCCTTTTCTAATAATTTTCCAATTGCTTCTTCAGGCCCCCAACCTAAAATTCTAGAAAAATCATTTCCTGTTCCTATTGCAATTATTCCAATCGGTATTTTTTTTAAATCAAGATTAGCTTCGACCTATAAATTAATATATAATTATATCCTTATTATTTCTTTGATATAAAAGTATATCAATAAGTAATGATTAATTATTTTTTTACCAAAATTATATAAATAATTAATTTTAAATGAAAAAATATACTCTCTTAAAAGAAATTTAGAAAAAACCATTATTTTTATTTCTAGGAAGTTAATACAAATTTTTAATAATTTTATTTCTTTATTTTTAGAATTATACTTTTAAATTTAAATTTTTATTTTATTTAAATAAAAAATATTTTTTATTTATTTCTATGCTTTAATAAAATAAAATATTCTAAGAGAGTTTATCACAATAATAAAAACAAAAAATTTTTAGACATTTATTGCTTTAAACATTAATAGAAATACAAAAATATATTACCATAACATCGACTACCCATAAAACTGATCCATCTCCTCCTGCAACTATGCAGTACAGATTTATATTTTCATTTTTTTCTTATTCTTTGATAAGATTTAATCCTTTATTTCTAAGATCCTGATTGCATAAATCATGAAAATATATTTCAGTTTTATAAGAAATACTTGAACTTTTTTTGTCTTATGCATCAAATTTTAAATGAAGGTTAGGTATCTATAGGAATTTCAACCCAGAACAACCCCCAGATTTTGAATTAACGAACATATGAAAACAATGAATTTATTCGCTTTCATTCTTAATCTTATTTTATTAAATTTAGTTTTAAGGCTAAGGTGCTTCAATGCACTTTTCTTAATTATTATTTTAATTATATATTTTTTAATTAAACTCTTAGGAAGTAAGATTTTAGGGTTATGGAGTTATTTCTTAAGATTCCATTACTATAATAATATTATTGATTTATATATTATATTTGCTTTTTTATATATTCTTAGTTTATTTTTTTAATTAACTTGACGTATACGATATTTTAGCTTTGAATAACAAACTAACTATATTAATAAAAAATTCATATGGATAGGAGTATACATAACACTATTAAAAAAATCAAAACTTTTTCTATAATTGGCTTCTGTGTAATAAAATTAGGGTTTAATTATTTTTTCTACATTTTTATTTATTTTTTTTGATAATTAATTTGTAGATTTATATGGACCCAAATTAATTAAATACACAAATTTAAATATTTTATTTACATAGTTATTTTTAATTTGAATTATAAAAATTTTTATGAATATTTAATTATTAAGAGTACCGTTTATCATTTTAATTTACTAATTTTTTATATTTCATATTATAATATAAAAATTAATATTTCACTAATTTAATACTAATTATTATAATTTACTATATATATAATATTAAATATATTTACCAACTATCTGAGAAATATAGTATAATTTAATATTTAATAATAACATATAGTTAACTTTCCATTATTTTTTAGAAAATAAGGAGGATAATGAAAACTAGTAATTAATGAGATTTTTATTAAATTAAATTGATTGAAAACTCGTCATTAAATGCAACTATGTATCTTCATCATTATTTTATTAGTTAACATTAATTATCACTATAATAAAGTAAACTCATAATTATTATTAAGTAATTGAATTACTTAGTTTGATTTCGTATTTAAAAAAAAGTGAAAAGCAAAATAAAATACTTAAACAGAATAATAATAATTAATTAGCTTAATACCAAATATTTAATAAAAAGTATATTATACTAAAACTAATCAATAAAAAATAAAAAAAATAAATATTAGTAATGATAGACAAAGCTTATTTACTTTCAGAAGATATAGAACTATAACATTCTTCATTTTTATCCCACCTAAAGCCGCGATTGATAACCTATGGGGCTGTGGAAATTATTATTTATTCTTTTCCTGTTATTCTTGCTTAACTTTGGTAAATTAGAATTATGCTCATATTATGAGTTGAGCTTCCCCCTTTAAAATAAATAATTATTGATAGCCTTACTATAATCTGGTTTTATAAAAATTATTTTTAGATAAATTATTAAAATTATCTTATTTTATTAATAAAGGAAAATACAATATTTTTAAATACAAATTCATTGAAAATATTTTCTTTATTTATTTAAAATGCCAGTAGAATTAATGGGAACAATATATTTTATTTTAAATTTTATGTTCGGTTATCCTATAATTATAATTATAAGCTATAGGAAATAAAAAAATACCTTTGCTGTCTTTCATTTAAATAGAAAATCTAGAATTTAAATATTATCTTTATCAATAGTAAAATATGTTGAAAATTAACTAATAAACATAAATTTTTTTTGTTTATCAACAAAATAATTATTTAGTATCAAATTAGTGCATAACATTATTTATTGCCAATTTATCAATAATTAGAAAATTTAACATCTTTATAAAGAATAGCATTTATATAAATATATATTTTGAAAATTATATAAAATCAGAAAATAAAAGCTTCATTAATATAATTAAATTTATGCAATTTATTATTCTAGCTTTTCTTTGATTTTATTTGTGAATGTCGGGTATATATAAATGCTTCAAGATAATTAAATAGCGGCATAGTTAGGAATAGGGTCAACTATTATAAATATATTAGGAATTAAATTTATATGGGCAATGAATACACCGCTGATGTCTTTAATATCCTTAAATTATGGGAAAAAAAACTATGCAATTCTGACTGGATAATTTCATAGAAGCTTGCTTATGCAAGTGTTTTTCTGGTGCCTATATTTATTAGCCGTTTCTCTATTCTTTTTAACTGGAATGATAGGACATATATTTTAAATTTATGTAAATTAAAATTTAACATTCAAAGAATAATAATAAAGTAATATTTCTTTTTTATATTTATTGTAGGATTCAGATTAGCAATAAATAATACTATAATTCATAAAAATTTCAAGTCCAAGTATTTTATGTTATGGAATTATTGATGTAACGAATATTTTCTTAGTTGCTTAAAATGTTTTTATAGTGAGACTATACGGTTCTATTTTTAAGTATATCTAATTTTTTAATTATATTATTTAATAAAAAATTTAATGTCTTTAAACTTAGATTATAATTCATCTCATAGCCACCCATTTTGCCATTTTATATTTCGAATTGGGCTTAGTTGGAATAGCTGTTTCTACTAATATTAGTAGTTTTGCTACTATTGTATTTTTATTTTCATTTATAGAAAATTAGAAATATACATACTTTCCATTCACATGGGTAAAAATAAAAATTTCAACAAAAATATATATTCAATTAAATTTAAATTTTTAATTATTTATAAATAGACTAGTTTTTAATTCGAAAAAGCTACAACAAAATGGAAAGATTATTTAAATGTATCTATAAAATCTATATTTGGAGAAATACTATATTTGTTGTAAGTAGATATTCAATGTATAATAGTGGCTAATTTGAGAAACAATGAGTTATTTAGTGCTCACTTTGCTTTCATATCTTTACGACCAATAATTTATTGTAATATTTTATTTATAAACTAATTTATAACCTTTATTATTTTCAGTATTTGTAAAAACTAAAATATATAGCGATTTAATGGGGTATCTCAGAAGTAATCACTGTTAAAGTTGGATAAGCCATTGGGGATTAAGATAAAGGAAAAGTAAATAGGCTTTTTAATTTATTGACTTAAATAAATGTATATTAATTATCATTAACTTAGGCACAAAGCACTTCTTTACTTGGCATTATTGCTGGAATGGTAGTATTTATTTTCCAGTGGCTATTTCTCTTCGTTGGGAAATCAATTTTAATTAATTTTCTGACAGCATCACAAGAATAAGAGTTAAATTTCCTAAAAATATTTGATATCTACCTTTTCTTTATAATGATAACCGAATGTTTACAGACAATATTTAATGGAATTATTAAAGGTTTGGGGAGATAATAGGTGGAATTGAGGTTTTATTTTTTGTCTTATTATTTAATTGGTCTTCCATTATCAGTTGTATTGGCATATTTCTTGAACTTATAAATAGTAGGAATATGGATATCTGCCGTAATTTCAAATTCAATCGCAGCTATTTTGTAAGGATCCTATATTAAACAAAGAAATTGGGACGAAGTTATTTCTATGAATGAGTCGATATTAGGAAAACATTATTAATTGACTCCATATATATGAAGTCAATATCCTACAAGCAAAATACTTTTCAATTTAATTTATAATTACTTTATATAAAATATAATTGATTAAATATATTTATTAATATATAAAATAATAATTTTATTTATTTATTTATTTATAAATTCTTACTATTACTCATAAATTAAGTAGCCTCATAATTTATATAATTTAATATATTATTTTCTATTGAATAGGTTGTATCATCCTCTTCTTACATATTATTTTTTTTTTAGGTGATTTCCTATTTAAAATTTAATAGTGAACTTTATATAAGATTATTCATTTAGCAAATACAAACAAATACTAATACAGAAAATTATTATTTATTAAAATGGAAGATTAAGGATAAAAACATAAACACAATTCTAATTCAGGCACCTCTCAAAGCGGTAATAGAGGTCGGGGAGGATTAAAAATGAATAGTAGATCTGGGACATTAACAATAAATCAAAAATAGCAGCAATAGTAATAAAATCAGCAGAACAGGACCCAAAATAAAAATGCAGGGAAAAAAAAAGAGGAAAATCTCAATAGAATTAGATTAAATAAAACCCGCTACTAAAAGGTCAAGGATATCAAATAGGAGAAACTAAAGAAGGGTGGTAATGTAATGTTTGCAAAATGATAAACGAAGAAGAATAAGAAGCCTGCACGAGGTGTGATACTCCTAAAGGCTTAACAAAAGAAGAAGCCTAGAAGTTAGATCAAAAAGAAATTTAAGAAGAATAAGAAAGAATTTAAGAATAAATCCAAAATTTTATATAATAAGAATAATAAAGGTAACAAAATTAGGAAAAAATGTTTTGACTATAGTATTATATACATGTATTATCAATTATAATAATAATCCAAATTAAATTTATAAAATTGGAACTATGATTTATTTTAATATTTCAGATTCTTATACTAATTTTTAATGAAAATTTAAAAATTAAATTAATTTAATTTAAGAACACACTTTCATTAAATTTCTTATAAGTTATTCTTTTTTAATTAAACATGTGAGTTATTGATTTCTTCATCAGCATTCTCCGTCGAGTTCATGGTTAATTTTCTTTCATCTTATTCCATTTTTTCTTCCATTCTTTATATTTCTTTCATAGCCTACTCTCTCATAGCTATTCCATAAAAATTTTATTTAATAAAAATTAAATAGTATATATATAATAAGGCAAACCTGCTTCTATTTCAGCGTAAGAATTCTCTTCTTCGGCATGACTTTAAGTAAGACTTTAAACATCTTAAAAGCTGGCTTAGTGCTTAAGTTTTAAAGCTGAATTTCTTATTCCTTTAACCTATTTAGCAAATTTTTATTTATTAATTTATATGAAACTTTTATTATACAATCTTATGTATACACCATATTTAATAGGTCCTAAACAACAGATTAAAACTAGTGCTGCTCCCAAAATAAATATTAACGTATAAGCAAGCCATTTAAACAAAGATCCAAAGTGCAAATCTATAATTTAGTTTGTTATTCCCCAATTTTAATCATCATTGGCTTTGATTAACCCGATTTTCTAATTATCCTAATCAAATATTGTGTAGTGTTATTTTAAAAATGGTTCTCCCAAAATTATATTATCGTCATGAGATAGTTGTATATTGAGAGAGCAGTCGTATCTATTTATAAACAAAAAATAGATAAACTATTTTTCCAATTAAGAAGATTCCAAAATTCCATATATTATGTAATAAATTTCTACCTATCAGAATGGTGTGCAACTTCGGCATCCTCGTTGCATTGTCTTAATAAATTTTAAGAATTTATTTCTACAGTATACTATTCATCTTTGCTTCCGGCCTTGTTTCCAAAATTAAGTTCGAATGTCATGGAATATTCATGCAAAATTGAAAATTTTTTGCAGTAAACCACATAATATTTGCTGTCTACTATGATACAGTCTGTATCCCCGTATGAGTTAAAAATTCTAATCAATTATTCCAAAATATCTTTAGGTAGAGATAAAAAGAAGAACTCAAGGAAATGAAGGATTTTGTATTATCCAAGTGAATTGTATTAACTCTTTAGTTTTAATGTATAGGAATAAATTTAAATTCTTTAAATTCTAATCTTATGGCTTAAAAAAAATTACAATGGAATTATTAAAATAATAAATTAATGAATTAAAATTTACAGTTAAGATTAAGTCCCCAGTAATTTCCTGTTCCTTTCAAAATGGGCAGCCATTTCATTTTGCTTATATCTTCTCTAAATGCCAATTTTTTATTAATTCCTCCAAAAGTTATTACTTATTCTTTGACATTATGACCAACATTATTAATAAAAATTGAGAAAAGGGTTTAGTTCATAACTTTATCAGTCTAGGTAGTTACTAATTATTTTAAAAATACTGAATCCTCTTCAATACTATATGAAGAGCTACTATCCATTAGTCCTATTTTAACAATATATAACTATTGACATTTATAAATGTATACACATAAAAGCAATACCTAAACCTATAGACCCATCAGCCTTATAATCTTCCATTCCTTGCATTTAATTCAAAGCTAATATCTTATATTTTTTTAATTTAATAATTTCTGAATGGTTTTCAAGTCTTTTTTCAGGTTTTATTTCATTTTAAATAAGGGTAACTATATTTTACAACTTTTTAGGATCATATGCTAAGAAATTCATTTATTCATATACGTAAGATCCTTATAAAATATGATCGTATCCTAAAATTGTTGGTTTTTTATCAATTTTTCCAATTTAATTATTAGTAAAAATAACCTTATTTCCATCGCATTTTTTTTATTATTAACACTAATATTTTTAAATATCGGATTTGCTTGAAGGCAGGGTAGATTCAGATGAACACTGTTAGCATGAATCAGATTTTACCCAAGTCCTAATAATAATTCAAATTATTTTAATTTTATTTTTATTTATAAAAAATAGTATTGTTAAACAGCATTATATTTATAATTCTACCATGGCTGAGTTATATCTAAAGCAATATCTAAAACAGAATTATCTTTTTCAAATGGTAAACCAAAAAGAACTTTTATTGTAAAGCTTAAATCTTTTTTATAGCATAATTATGGAGAAAATTCTGTGTCTATTCCATCTAATTGAGAAAAAGGGCACTTTGATATTGATTTCAAATCTACTTATTAAGATAAATCAATGTCTAAATCTTGTTGATTTCTATCAAGAATAACTTCAAACAATTAGTTTGATAGTAGTAATAGAGTAATAAAAACTATTAATTTTTTCATATATGAAGAATTGGCCTTTTCAATAATATTTGTAATTTTATAATTTAAGCGATTATTTTTCCAATTATTGATTTAAAAATAAACAAATAAACAATTATCTAATTTACTAGGAAGAAAATTTATGATTATAAAATAGGAAAGCCAAGTATTTAAAATTTCATTCAATAATAACTATAATTTAAATCCATAAATTGTATTCCTATATAATAGAATAATTAAAATTATATTTAATATAAATGTGATTTGTAATTTAAATATGGAAATAATGATAAATGATAAATAATATTTTGTAATTAAATTTATATGTTTAATATTATATATTTTTCTGAAGGCCTATTTTGTGATTTTAATCAAAATTAATAGTTATTCGTGGTACACTCATTAAAATTATTTCTCTTAATCATTTTTAATATAATTTTCTACTATCTTCATAATTTAACTATGTTAATTTTCATTTAATATAAGTGCATTTCTTCTCATACTTTGAATTATCTATTATGTTTCTATACTTTACATACTACTTCTTTTCCCAATTAATTATTGTTTTAATTAAGCTGTATCATTGTTTTCAATGGATATTTCTTCATCATGGAGATCACTTTAAGAAGATAATGAGCTATAGGATTAAGAACTACTTTCAGATTAACAATTCATTTTATCACAAGTATTTTAAAATTATAATATACTGTTTTTTTCTAATGTAGTTAAAGCTTTTCTTCTTCTTCTTTAAATTAACTGTACAGAGAAATTAAATTATTAAGAATCTGTAGTATTTATCATTTAGTTTTTAATGGTATGATGAGTTGAACAAGTTGATAACTCATTATTATTATTATCATATTCATCATCCTCATCTGAGTCTTTAAACGAATTTTTAATAGAATCTGTTTAAATTTATGCATTTTTATTTATGGATTTTAATAAATCTTCTTTTTAATTAGAAAGTGTTAATAACAATCCATTTCTTCTCTGTTTTTAAATATTTTATTATTTTATTATTGATTATTAATAATTCATATTTATTTGAAATATTCTTTTTTTTTTTTTTTTTTTTTTTTTTTAATTATTTATTTATTATAAAATATTCTTATTTCATTGCGGTTTATTTAAATAAATTTAATGTGGAATTGCTTTTCCAGATTACTTTGAAATTAATAATTGGTATTATTAATAAGCATACTATTAAATTCTAATAAATTTGTTGATTTTTTAATTTCCAAATAATTATATAGATTAATGAAGTAAATTATATTAATTTAAGCATATACTTTATTATATAGTATTATATTTTTATTAGCTATATTAAATTATATATTTTTATAATATTAATATATCAATTTTCACATTCTTCTTCAGATTCATCTAAATCTGAATGCTCACTTTTATCTTCTACAATTGTATATATAACATACTTATTAATTATAATCCCCATTTTTCTAGCTCCTGTTCTTGTAAATTTTTTCTCTACATTGACTAACCAGGAATGTCTTATTAATTCGAATTATTCATTTAGTCTAAATTTTAAGCTTTCATTTTATAATTTCAAAAATTTTTATATGTTTTTATTATTAATATTATTGAAGTAAATTAAGGTTTGATTTAGGTCTTTAAAACAAGTCAGATAAACAGAGCCTTAAATTTCTCTAACGAGATTTTTAAATTTCCAAAAAAATATGGAATAATTAATTAAATCTGGACAGTTTAAAATATTAATTTTTTCCAATTATGATAAATTCTGTTAAGAGAATAGATAAAAAGCCTTATGATTTACTAAATAGTATAGTAAATATTTTAAAAAATACTTCTTATATTTAAAATAGTCATTTATTATTTTCAATTATTATCTAAAATGAATATTATACGAAAAAGTTTAATTAAAATATTCACATTATATTTATATATTAAATATATAATAATATTTTTTGAACACATATAACAATTTTGAATTTTAGCACTAAGTGGAATATTTTTTATTAATTATTGATATTGAATGTGAATATTAAGTCAACTTTTTTTCTTATTGTTATTAATTAATATAAATAAAAGTAGTAAAGAAAGCATTTTATTAAAATAAGATATTTGATTACATATATTAATATAAATATTATAATATATTTTGTAGATAGTCAATATATATATATTGTATTATTAGTATATTAAATTTTAAATAACTTGAATATTATTGTTTAAGAAAAATAAAAATTAAATCAAACAAAAGTTAAATTTTATTCATTCGCTATCACTTTCGATTGTAGATACTTCACTTTAAGACAAATAAGAGATTTCCTCTATAGTTTCAGGGTCACTAATTATTTATCCTTATCTTCTCATTTGTCTAATTATTTAATTTCCATCAATTATTTGGCTTTCAGCCAAGCATAGTCTTCTTTTTGGTTGTCTTTATATAGGTTAAATTTAAAGTTCTTCTTCATAATCTGAGTCAGAATCTGAGCTCGAAGAGTCATAGTTCAAATTTTTAGTAAAAGATTCAGAGTTATAAATAATTCCCATTCTTCTCTTTCCTTATCTGACGAAATTGTTTCTGTTATTAGTTTAGCTGTTTTCCATTGCTTCTATTATTGATATATTTTATTTTGTTATTTTTTATTTAACAGTATTGTAATTTAGATTAATTTATCTTGATATTAATTATTAGTATTATTGGTTATGGTAAGTTGATTTATATGAGCACTAATCGTATTGTAATACCAATAAACTGATAATTTCTTACATAGAAATTATCAATATATAAAGACTAATCAATTCCTTTTATTAATATAAAAAATAAACTTAGCGTTATTTACAACTATTTATTTTAATAATCCCACGAATTTCCTTACTACATATTTTTTGTAACCTATTTTAAAAAATAAAAAGATAAATAAAAAACTCCTTATTATTATGATAAAATAATTTATTTATAATTTATTATTTTTTTTTATAATGGATATTTGATGTTGTTTTATAAGTATAGCTTTTTTGGATATTGTATAACAATTAAAAATCTTAGAAATTTTTTCATTAATTTATAAAGTATAGTGTGTAATTCAATTGCTAAATATATTATCAAATACATAACTAAATTTAAATAATTTCAAAATTTTATAATTTTTCATAATTGATATATATTTATTTCAGTAAATTAATTAGGAAATTATTTTTAATATTTTAAGCATTGATACTTGAATCTAATATAAACAAATAAAGTTAATTACAAACATATAGCATAATACAAATATAAAAATAATAATAATAAAATGTAGTATAAATCAGTAATCATTGCTAAATATTTTATATATATTTTTCTTAAAATAGTATAGCTTTTCTTCTCATATTTTTTATAATATTCATTGAATCAGGTATAGAATATATGCGTTGTCTTCTTAATTATTTTTTTATTTTTTCTTATTTTCTAAATCTGTATATATAATTGTTATTAGCTTGTTAAGTATATTATTCTATACAACTCGGATAGTTTCCATCTAATTAATTACTCCATATCAATCCAATCGGAATAAGAAGTCCTTATCTTCTTTTTTTAAATAATCTTGATTCATAATTTATTTTTCTTTTTTATTATGATTATTAATTATACTTAATTTATACATTAAATATCACTTATATCCTAATGTACTGAATAAAATTGATTATCATAAACGATAATTCATTTTATAATTATAAATTATCCTAACTGATGTAATTTTTAAATGTTTTAAGATACTATAAATATAAATAAAATTTATAATTATGTTAGATAATAATTAAAAAAAGAATCTGGTTTGATGCCTGAACATTATTTTAATAACTTTATATATATATATGTATATTTAAAACCGCATATATAATTTTATTTTCTAATTATTAATTAAGTTATAAAAGTATTTAGAGTTATAATTAATATTTCACTTATTTTTTGTATAAAAAGAATATGGTTAAGAAACATTTTTATTACTATCATTTATAAATTCTTAAGTGCTATATATTTCAGTTAATTAATTTTTATTAACTGGGATTTCATCAATCTAAAATAAATATTGTTTTAAATCTAAAAATCTTAATATTTAAAAATAATAAAAATTTAATTACATTTTTCCTGGAATTAATTTATTAATTTTATAATTAATTATATTGTTATTCTTTAATATAATCTTAAAAGGTAATACACCTTAAATTTTTCCAATTTTATTTCGCTCTATCTGATTTAGCAATTTATACAAAAATAAGTTTATAAATTTTAACAAATTTTTTAGAAAGTATATCTTATTTTTGTAATAGTAAATACATCAAGGAATTTAATATCTCTTAAAAAATTAATAAAATAGACAACGCTAAAAAAATAGCATTAAAAACAATAATTATTATAGATCCATAATTTTAAATCCTTTTATCTTTTAATGAAATACATTAAATTAAAATAGAAATTTAGAGGGTTATCAGAGAAAATAAAGAATACTAATTTAACCTATTTCCTATGTAAGGCCTATTCAAGTGTATCAATACTGTGTAAACTTCAACGGTAATAATAATAATAGAAAATTTTATATTAATTTAGTAATTAAAAAAAATAACTATTACACCAATAATCAATTTCTTAAATAGAAAAATAATAATTAAGAGATATGAAAAAAAAAATTAATATATTTGAATGGAGTTACCAACAATATAGTAATGATTTCCCAAAAAAATACTTAGGCTTAAAGTCCAAAAATAATATGCCTCCCGATATTTGTGTATAATAATTTATCATTTTATCATTTTTCTTATAATTTAGTAATATCTTCACTAATAATATAGGTATACAAATTCCTAAGATTATAATAATAAGTATACTTATAGGCAAAACTATATGATTATAAAACTATCCATCACATTAAATTAGTGAATCTCCTAAAGATATATATTTACCATCAACATTATGGCAATTAATATAATTAGTAAAAGTACTAAAAATTCCAGGTTAAATTATTAAAAAATAACTGATAGTCATTGAAATAAGTGAGCTTTAAATATCATGTCGATTTTTTTTTTTAATACAAATTATTTTATAATTAATTATATTAATAGAATTAATAATAATATTCCAAAAATCCCTAATAATCCATATATATTGAATATAAATTAAATTCTTTCTTTAGGGATATTTTCTGTATTGAATATGCATATAAATGATTATCCTAACATTTTGCTTGGATTACCTAATTAAATAATATAAATATATAAAATAAAATTTGAATGAAATAATAAAAAATTTAGATTTGAAATTAATAAAATAGTTATTATAAATAACTTATATTATAATTTATTTATTTATTAAATAAATAATAATATATATATATAAAATATACCAAGTATTTATATTCCAGATCTGAACTCTTTAGGAATATCAATAGCATCAGTATTTAGGATTTCTAAAATTTATAAATGCATTAAAAATATTTTAGTTACCCCAGACATTATGTTAACTTTATTAATTGGGAAGCTGAATAATAATTTTATACATTTTTATAATAGATTTTATTGGGCTTTTTTCGAAATTTTTGATAATTAATATTAAATAAACAACAAAAAACTAAAAAGATAGCCAAGAGCTTTTAATATTACTATTAAATTGCTTTAGCATTTTACACATTTGTTTTATTCGATGCCATAATTATTTTTAATGTTACAAGTTTAACATAAAAATCCTTCATAGCCCTCTGTGCATATATCTTTACCTAAACAATGTTCATTTTTACATTTGTAAAACTTTTCACTACTCTTATTTGATCTCCAATACTATAAATTATTATAATAAAATATACAAAAAAATATATGTATAATAATTTTACATTATTTTTTGTTTATAGCCCTGAATAACCCCCATCACAAATTCCCTCTTCAGGACAGTATTCGCAATGGAGATTTCCTCCCTATATTAGATATTTATTTGTTTGACACAATGTAAAAATAGAATCCGATTTGCTCAGTAGTTATTCATTTTTATAATAACCTCCCAAAATCATCTATCCATCAAGTAGCCCTCTGTTAGTATTAGGTTCTCCAAACTCAAAAAAATCTTTATTTTTCTTTAAGTCAATTACATATTATTTAGAAAAACCCAAAAATCTGATTGCTGGACCAAGATCAGCTATACATTTTAAAAAACTAACTTTCTCAAATTGTGATTAAATATCTTGTTCACTATTTACTTTGATAAGAATCGCTCCTCCACTCTAAGCCTAGGAAGATTAGAACTCTGTATTAGAAATGAAGATGGTTTTATTACCAATATTATCCTATAAAATTCTTTCTTGAGATGTATGTTTTTAAAGAGATGCATCAATATAAATTGATCCCCCCATCGACAGCAAATAACCTTGCCTTTTTTTATAATTGGGTAAAAGTTAGTCAAACTTAACATTATTATCGATAAATTTTGAATTTAAAATTGAGAGCTAGGTTGGCTTATATATACTCATTGCTCCTCCTTATAAGTGAGCGCGGTTTTATTTAAATGTGCACTGATTATAACTTTACTAAGTACAATTTAACGAATAAATAGCTCCTCCTTGACTATTATTGTCAGACGAAACCCAGTTATCCTTAAATTCTGATTCTTCTATTTATATTAATTCAAGGTTTTCCATGTAAAGGGCTGCTCCCTTTGTAGTTGAATTATTTTCATACAATGCAGAATTAAAAAATAAAAATTTATATGCATCCTTCACATAAATTCCACTTCCTTAAATCGATTTTATATGGCCATATACTTTTAATCCCTTCATCATAAGAGTCTAGATTCCTTCTAAATGTAAACCTGCTCCATACTCTGCACCTAGATTTTAGTAAATCTCTGAATCAATAATTAATAAGGTTTCTTAGTTCTTGCACTCTATACCTGAGCCTGTAACATTAGCTTGATTTTATGCCACCTATATTCGTTCCATTCTTATTTATTAGTTTTGTTACATAAATATTCCCCCACCAGACAAAGCAGCCGTGTTTTATTAAAATATTTGATTTGTGAAATTTAAATTTTATGAATTAGAAATGTAAACTCCGCCCCCATTTATTCTACCATTATTTTTAACAAATTGGTTGTCAGCCAATGACAAATTTTTACTTTGGTCTACAAATATTCCACCTCCACTTCCGTCAGTATTTATCTAATTGCCATTGCATTTAAATTCTAATTTATCTAACTATATATTTTCTGATTAGAAAATGTTAATTGCTCCTCCGAACTCTGCTGTATTATTAGAAAAATTAGTATCTGTAATATATATTTATTTACTATTGCTTATATAAATCCCACCTCCTTCCCCAGAGCACTCATTGTTTTCAAATTAAGATTAATTTAGCATTATATTTTGAGAGTTAATTATATATAGCCCACTTCCTAATCTTTTAAAACTATTATTTTTAATAATATTATTTTGAAGAGTAATGTAATTTGATGATTTTAGTTAAATGGAGGAGCCTTCAGGGGATTGATTGGAAATAAACTAAGAAGTCTTAATTGTAATATGATCACATTAGTTGCATAAAAATCCTCCATTTTATTATTTCCCCCAATTTAATGAGAAATTTGCTAATTATAAAGTTAAATTTTATGTATTTTATATAATTATCCCTGGGAATTCCCTAGCAATATTTTTAAAAATTACAATTTCATTCATATAAATCTCTGAAGAGTCTTATATACTTAATATTCCCTAATCAAGAGATTCATTATTACTAATATTGAGTTATTCTAATATAATATTATTAGATTATGTTATATAAATACATGCTCCTTCATATCCAGTATTATTATTAATTTTTATATTGTGAATATATAAATTATCAGAAGAATCTATAAATAATCCGATTCCTTTTGCGAAATAGTTTTAATTATTAGAGATTGATATATAATTAACATTAATTTGTTAACTTTTATAAATATTTATGAATTTTCCATTATTGCTATTAAATTAAACGTCAGTAATATTAATTTATTATGATTCTTATATTTCTATTCCAATATTATAGGTATTGGCACTGCATTTAAATGTGAGACCATTTAATAATATATTTTTACAAAATTCTAACTATATAGATTCTAATAAAAAAAAAAAATAAATAAATAAATAAATAAATAAATAAATAAATAAAACAACGTATTCAATAAAAAATTAATTTTTGTATACTTCCAATCCAATTTTATACCAAAATATTACTAATAATTATATTTTAAGATTATTCTATAAGTAAAATAGAGTTTTTAGATCCAAATTTAGATATTCCATCAATTATTTATATATTATCTAGTATACAATTTCCTTATGTACAAAAATCAGTACAATCTATGATATAAATTCCAGTATGTTATTCTAATCCAATGCAAGAATCTAATACTATATTGCTAATTAATATTTACCCTTTATATTAAATACCTAGTTATTAAATTTCATTTATACTATGACCTAGAATAGCAATTCCTCCATAAAGCGAAGTTTTATGTTTATAAATAAAAACATTTTATATTTATACTATCAATGGATTGTTAATATGGATGGCTCCACTTTCACTAGATATAGTAGAATTAAATGTACAATTTAAGATTTTAATATTAGGAATATAAGAAAAAGATATGCCGCTTCCTTTATCTGCGTAACAGTATTTGAAACTGCTATTTTTTATAGTTGTAATAATTTAATTATTTTCTTATAATATTTACTACTATGTGACCTAGGTAAAACTACCATAATGAGGTAAATTGCTTTTTTTTATTTAATCTTGAACTTGCATTTAATCCACTTAAATATTTCCTTTAGAACAATCTCTCAAAAAAATGCACTAATATAATTTAATTATTTATATATATTATTAATCATAAATTATTTTAGTTTATTACACTGCCTCCATACATAACTGTATTATTTATACAAGTAATATTTCCTATCAGAATTTCACCAAAGTTTATTTAAATCCATGCTCCTCCTCCTCTTTCAGAATTATTTTCTATAAAATTACTGTTTTAAATGGAAACCATAGAGAATTTATTATTAAATATCTTTATTGGCGAAAACTAACTGTCTATATTTCTAAGGTCTATATTTTCAAAAAGAAGAACAGACCCTTAGCTATTTTCAATATCAAATACAGCATTTAGTTATTTCTCAGAATCATAGCATTGTACCCGTTTTATTATTATGCTATCTTATGAATTATTTATTTATAACCTACTAAAATATTCTGAATTAATTTGATTATTTCCTGAGAATGTCATATCTTATATTAAAACTTCTCCTGTAGTAAATTCCATATGTATTTATTTCTACTGGTCGAAAAACCATAAATTATGAATATTAATTCTACTACAGGCTTATAGCATAAAAAGCTAAGTCTAATATAAAAATATCCTTTCATTTTAATTCAAGTTATTCAAAGATGGAGGGTTTGTTGTTTTATCTATGGAAGCCCCTTATATTTACACATTAAAGAGTTTAGGACAATTAACTAAATTTATATCTATTTCTTTCAATAGGCATTTTTTCATATAAGATGAAGATTTTATTTAGACATCTCCAACAAACTGAATAATAGTAATCTATATGTTATCAATGGCTGGATATTGATTTATTTATGAGCATTCAGTTTATCCAATTTTAAGAGAATTGGGGTCAGAAATCCATTGCTTGTTAATTATTTGAAAATTTTAAATATATTTTTAAACTTCCAATGAGCATGGAATTATAATATTTTTTGCATTATTAGAAAAAGTGAACAGACTTTGTAAAGAATATTAATTATTAAAAAAAAATTCATATATTAAATTTTATAATTACCTTTAGAGAGTTATATTTGTAAAACTCAAAAGTAAAATAATGTATTATGTATAGGCCACCATGATATTCATCAATTTACCAAACTAATATTATAAAATATTTATATTTTGATAACTTATAAGAATTTATATTCAATAATACATTATATAATAGGAGGGAAAGTTATTATTTTTTATTTTATTTGTTTTTATTCTTTTTAACTAATTAAAATATTTATTATTTATTATTTAATAATTAAATTGGTAAGTCACTCCTTATAATACATAATATATATGTACTAATAGAATGAATGGGTGCAGTATTCATTCCCAAATAAGCTACTAGTAAGTTTATTAATCACCCATATTTCAAGATTAATATTAAAATTAATCCATATAAAAATTTAAATAATAAAAATAAATAAAATAAAATATGTCAAATAAAAATTTGAAAAAATTAATTTATATAAATTTTTTATTATTAATAATTAAATAATTAAAAATTTATGTCTACATATATAATCAATTTGGAATTACAATTTTAATCATTTAAATACAAATCAATAATAATTATTTATTAATAAAATATAATTTATATATAAATACTTAATATAATATAATAAACAAAAGAAATAAATAAAATAAAATAAAATAAAAGAAAACAAATTACAACTAGCAAAAATAAAATAAACCTTATTCGAAGAGAAATGATAATCTTAATAGTCATGCATTTTATATGTTTATTTATCATTTTTTCATTTGGTTTTCCATTGTAATTTTAAATTATAGATATTCTAGCTCTTAATATTATTATATTTCAATGAATATTAATAATAAATTGTTCTTTTTTATAGTCCATCCAGTTATTCCTAATAAGAATATAATATTTATATTCCATGTAACTATAAAGTAGAAAAATATATTCGAAATAACAACCTATTAAGTACTAATGAAATCACACAAGACAGAAAGAAAATTATAGTTGATAATATCTAAGCAAGTTTAATACATAAAAATAATCCATAAATAACAAAATTAAATTATTATTTGATAGAATTTTAAACCCAATATAACTAAAAACCTAATGATATTTAAAATGTAAATAGCATATTAAAATGTGATTTATAGCTATTTAAGGTTGATTTTAGCAACAGTAGTATAAACTATGATATTGAATTTACCTCTTTATTGCTTAATTAATATAAAAAATAGTTTATCTAAAATAGTAATACAAGAGGTTCACTGAAATTTGCTAATATTGAAATAAATAACTCTTTATCTATTAACATAAGCAATTTTAGATTAATTAATTCATATTTTTATATAAATAAGCTAATGGGCCAATAAACATTTCATAGATTACTATTAGAGATAAAATAATGGTTAGAGAAAGTCATAATTGGGAAATATTTAAAAGTTAAAATATTACTATTTTAGATTTTAAATCATATAATGCTATAAATTAAAAAGGAATCATACATGTGTATAATAGCCAGTTTTTTTTGGGAAGAATATAGAAATATATGATAGCTAAGAAGGAGCTATTTTGTGTAAATTTATGAAATAATGTAAAATTGAAGATGCAATATTTAGTAATGTTGATGCCTATGATGGATCGGGATTTAATGTGAGGTCTACAGAATAAGTATTTATTAAAAATGTAAGTTGCATATAGATGACAGCAAGAAATTCAGGAGCTGTAATAACAATTGTATAATTATATAATTATAAATAATTTATTTAAATAATAAATATAGTGCGGATCAATAAAGTCAGCTAGGAATATATAAATTAATAGTTTATAGAGTATGAACTGTTAAAATGTCTTAAGTGTATTCGTCCTAGAAGCATAAATACAGATAGAAAATTCTTTGTTTTAAAATAGTTTTGGATAAACAAATGAATTTTAATTTTAACATGTATTTAAAGTCATCATTCAAAATTCAACTTTTATTAATGGATATGGAGGAACACTATTATATTAAAATATCTAAGAAGTATATATTAATAATTGTACTTTTAAAGAAACTGATATAACTATCAATCCTGTCATTTTTATTGATTAAACAAAAAATAATCCTTAATCAGAAAACTAAAATGAATATATTATCATTCATATAAAGGATATTATAATTAACAATACTAAAGTAAGTTAGAATAAAAATGCTTATAATTTATATTTAAAGAGCATTAAATTATGTGAATAAAATTCTAATTCCTGTATTGTGGAAAATATAAAAATTTAGAGTAATTTAGAAGAAAATACTTATAGAGATAAAAGAATTATGATATATATTTATGATTCTCAAAATATAAACTTTTAAAATATAATGATTGATAATGAATGGGGAAGTAAATTATCTATTTTATTTATAAATCATTTAATTCAATTTTAATTATCAACAGATGGAATAAAAGCTATAAATGCTAAGAATATATAATTCAGTAATATTAAATACACTAACTCCTAAAATGAGATAAATACTGCTGGAATAATATTTGAAACATCTAATAATATTTCTCTCAGTAATGCTACGTTTTTAAATAATGCTGGAAGAGCCATTTTAATTCTTTAATCTCAAAATTTATAAATTTAGGATATTAATATAAATAAACTTATATAGAATCATAATAAAGGATTAGGTCTATATATAGAGTAGGTAGAAAATATTAGTTTGTAAAAAATAAATATATCTAATTGCTAAGGAAAATCCGGATCAGCATTGTATCTATAAGAAATACAGAATATGAATATGATTGATTTATAACTATCTAATAACACTGCAATTCAGGATTGTGGAGCAGCATTAATTTAAGATATAGCTCATTCAAATGTTAGAGGAATCGTAATTAAAAATAATCTATCCAAAGAAAATATAGGAGGAATCGCTTTCTATAATTCATAAAATATTACAATAGAATAGCTAGAGTGTACTCAAAACAAAGCACAAGATATATGTGGAGGAATTTAAATATAAAATTCATAATAAATGAATTTATTGAATTTAGTAGTCAAAGAAAACTCAGCTCACCAAAGAGGAGCAGGCTTATATTTAATAAACTCTCAAGATATCAATATAAAAAACTCTCACTTTGAAAGTAATATTATTTAGTTTTATGGGGGTGGAATATTCATATATATTTCCTCAAATATTAAAGTAGCTAATGTAAAAATGATAAGAAATGAATGCTAGTAAGGTAGTGGTGGAGGATTGCTATTTATAGAGTGTACTGACACTGAAATAAAAAACGTATAATATAATAATAATAAAGCTAACAGAGCAGGAGGTTTACATATATCCAAGTCTAGTAACTCCTCTATAATTTCATAAGATTTTACTAATAATTCAGCTTAATCCGATGGAGGAGGTGCAGTAATCGAACTTTCTTAAGATATTCAACTTAATTAAATAACTGCTACTCAAAATAAATGTAATTAGAATGGAGGAGGACTTTTATTAAGAGAGCTAAAAAATATTAAACTCACTGATATTTTATCAAAAGAAAACTAATCTAAAGAGGGGTCAGGAGGGGGAATTTATATGTCAGACATATAAACCGGATAAACTTAGCTAGAAAATATAACTATTAAACAATGTGAAGCCTTTATTGCTGGATCTGGATTATACATCAATAAGTTAGACAGTTTAAATCTGACACACATAGAAATAAATGAAAACTATGGTAGTCAATTAGGAGGGGGGCTATATGTGAAAGATATACAATCTAATTTATCTATAACAGACATCATAATAAATAAAAATTTCCAAAATGATATTTGTAACACAAACTAATAATAAAAGTCATAGTAAGAGTGCAGAATATTGTAAGGAGGTGGAGGATATTTTTAAAATATATAGTAAGTTATTATTTAAAATATGAAGGCAGAAGGTAATTATGCCCACAATTTGGGAGCAGGGTTATTCTTCTTAAATATTAATAAATTGGAGATTTCATAATCTTATTTTAATGAGAACAGAGTAAACCAATTTAAATAAATATTAGATAATATTGAAAAAGAAAGTTAATACGAGGGCGGAGCTATATATGTATATGAATGCAGATCACTTCGGATTCATTAAACTATTTTTACCAATAATTTTGCAATGTGTAGAGGAGGAGGAATATCAGCTTCCAAAATTACAAATTATAAGTTACTCGATTGCTAGTTTATAGATAATAGAGTCACCTTTGATCCTTCTTATCCTATGATTAAAAAGACTGAGAATTATAATTTATCAAAAGGGGGCTCAGTATTTCTTGATAATTCTTTTATGAATTAGAATGACTTTAAAAGAAATCTTCAAGAAGAAGAATAATAGAAAGAGGATGAAGTTTAGTAAGGATAGTTAGATTTTTCAAATTTAAGTATTATGAGAAGTTAATCTTCTTCTGGTGGAGCTATTTTTATAAACTTATTAAACAGTGAAAATAATTTCTAATCTTCTTGGAAAAATATTTCTTTATCTAGATGCTCAGCTGATTTAGGGCCCGGGTTGAGGGTTATGGGAATGGATTACCATAATATTTTGGAGCACTTGGTTTATGAAACAAATGGTGAAAACAAAAACATGGGTATACTAAATAGTTAAGTAATATTCTAGGGATATTATTAAAATGAGGTTTTAAAGTTGAATTAAGAAAATGAATTTGAATTGTGTACTCTGGGATCATTTTTAAAATAAGGGGGTAAGGCAAGATGTGATATATGTTTAGATGGGGGAATATGCAGAGGAGGATACACTTTTATATCAACTAAATCAAATGTAAATTAATTATATACTTAATCTTTTTATAATGTATATAAACTAAATTTAGTATTGGAGAGTTAATTAATAAACAACTAATTTTTATCTATGTGATTAATATTAGTACGTTTGCATGGAAAATGACAAATGCCAAATAGGATACTAAGGATACTTATGTCAATAATGCAATATAAAAAATAGTTATTTCCACAAAAATGGCAACATATGTTCATAATGCTAAAATAATTTTAATTAAACATTTATTTATTTGTGTATTAATTTTGTGATAATTTTGCTAACAGTTTTATATGCTTTTTCTGCATTCAAATATGCATCAAATTAATTATTATGTAAAACTATTTAAATCATGTGGGATATTCCAATTAATAAAACTAATTAGCTAATAGGAATTATATAGATATTTATTCTTCATGTTTAAACGTCTTAGATAATATTAGTAAATACTGTATAGTTTCCTCTCTAATCTTAAACTTTGCTAATTCTATTAGGTAAGTATTAATATTATTATAATTAAAATATCAATTTATAAAGTTTTATATATAAGGAAACCCTACAAAAATAATAAATGACAGAATTGCTTGTTTTTTCGATTTTGAAAATATCCCTGCAGAATAAATATAATTTAAATTAGCTATTTTTGGAATTTTATTTGCACTTCTTCCATTATTTTTTATTTTATTATTATTATATTTACTAAAATGTAAAACTAATTTTTACGGTAGCTAAAAATTAATATGCAGTTTTAAATGTATTATTATTGTTTTTTTTATCATAGTTTAACCAGGTAAAATTAAAATTTAATTTATAATATGCATATTTACATTATTTTTTTATTAAAAAAAGGAATTATCTAGAATTTTACAAGATTTATAATATGTAAGAAAGTTGATAATTAGATATTTTCATTGTAAGATTCTAATATTTAATGCAGATCCAATTATTATAACAAAATAATTATGCCAGTATCCCTTTCTATAATATGCTTATTTGGGTTAATAATACCAATCATAATATTTTAGATACTTTACAAATTAAAAAGAGATGATAGTTATATATAGTATTACTCCTAGATATCTTATGGTGTATTATATATAAATTACAGATAAAAATATAAGAAACTCTAAGAAATCTATAATTAAGTTTATGTAATTTTATTAATTTATAAATATATATATATCCTATTAATTCTATATGAAAATAATTATAAAAGAAAATGGTTCTAGTTTATATAATATCAGTGTTTAATAGCGACTTGACAACATAAACTATTTATTCTTTAGTTTGCTTGATATTGTATTAATACATTAAGGGCTTTAGATCCTTCAATATAAGATTACTTAATAAATTAAGCTTAACTTCTTTCATTATAATTAACATTTAACTTATACTTATATAAAGCAAAGATAGTGAAATTTAAGACAATAAAAATAACTATAGAATATAAGAATACTTCATTGAATTACTAAATATCGGGTTTTTTTGGCATCTATATATTTGATTTTAAAAAATGTTATAATTTAAATGAGTGAAGGATTATTTATTTAATATTTATAGAAATATTAAACATAGTTACCAAAATTTATAACTTTTTTTAATAAATATGAAAAAACTAAAGAATCGAGGCTTAAATGGAGAAAATTAAATCAATCAATAAAGATTTATAATAATAACAAAATATGTTAAATTGCTAAATAAAATGATAAAATATATGCATCATCATTAATAAACTCAATTCAAGGCTAAAAATGCTAGTTTTACACAGAAATAAAAAAAGTAATTATATATAATTAATTTTTATAAAATTATATAGCGAAAATATTTTATTATTAAATTATTCAATAATATTTTTATTTATCTTTCATGAGAATAAGACTAAAGGATATATTGTATAATTTATAATATAAATAGATAGAGTTTATAAATAATTTTATTATAAAGATTTATGAAGATAATACAATTAACTTATAACTGCCATTTTCACTAAGAAATATGACTAATAGTGTTAATGAAGAATATTTACAAACTAACAAAATAAGAACTGATTCATATGAAAATTTTATTCAAAAAGGTAATTTATTAGATTTGATTATATTGGATTATTTTATAACTTTTAAATAATTTTAATTCTATTAGATAGTTAAGAAGTTTCTCCATCATCTAAGACTGTGTTAAGAAATTTTTTTGATAAATAAATATTATAAAAATAACAACATACATAAGGAAGAATATAAAATGAAAGTGTGTTTTATACTAAAAATAAGATAAATGCTTTATAAGAGACAAGTAAAAATATCATTGAACTATTTTAAAATTTATATTTTTATAATTTTAAATTAATATTTACTATCTAATTTAGTCAGTCCATAGTAAAAAAGCTCGCAACAACTATTAAAATCAAAAAAGGATATTACAAATGAACAAAATTAATGAAAATGAAAATTTATTGTTAATAAAATTTGAAATACAAAATAACTACAAATATAAATTATATTTAAATTTATATATTAATTATATCTATTTACAAGATATTCTACCCTATATATAATATCATATAATAATACTAATATAGAATTAAATATTTTCTAATCAATAAAGTATAGTTAAAAGGTTATATAATATCAATATTCAAAAATCACTATACATGATACTGATATAGAAGTCATATATATATATAATACTCTGAAAAAAGCAAATTTTATTGTAAGATTATTAAATAAAAATATTAGAAAAATAATTAAAAGCAATGAGTTTTAACTTCTCCAGCTTTTCTTTGATTATTATAAAATAGAAAGAAAATATAAAAAAATTTCAAGAAATAAACCTATTTTTCTACATTAGCTCTAAATAATTTTATAATGTGATTATTTTAATTTTTTTAGTAAGTACTGTTGCAATAATATGAAAGTAAATGATAATAATTTTTTAGTAAATATTATTGCAATAATATGAAAGTAAATGATAATAATTTTTTATTAATTAATGAAATTATATAAAGAAAATTAAATCATTTTTTATGTATGCTAGTTCTTAAAAAATTATAATTTATCATTAATATAAAGAATAATGAATATAATTATATTTAAGGTTATTAAATTTTTATTTTTTATAAATATAATATATATAAACTCTTTTTTTATTAATACTAAAATAATAATTGGGTATATTATCAGTTACAAAAATTTTTAGGAAAATTATATTCAGACTAGTCAAATTAATCATCTATTTATTTAACTTATAAAGCTTTGATAACTGGCTTTTCAATCTATAATAAAATAAAAAATCAAATATAAATAAGATAGTAATTTAAAAATTTATAATTACTATTTTTGTAGGATTATTATTCTTATTGTATGGTTATTAATTCTCTTATATTTAATCTACATTAAATGTATATTACTTTAATTTTCTCCAGTTTAACTTCGCTTTATTAGATACAGCTATCTTTTTAAAAATATGATTATAAATTTTAAAAAATTTTTTATAATTTATCTTATTTTTGCAATAATAAGAAAATTATAGAATTGATTATTTCTTTCAATATTAGCAAAGAAGAATATATAAAAAAGCCAATGTTCAGTACTAATATTATTATCTGAGCAATCTTCAAAAATTTTTGATCACTTAAAGCTATATATTACATTACTACAGATATTTATAGAGTTATTAGGGAATATAGAGAATAATAATTTAATTTTCTTCCTAAATAGGGCAGTTTTATATATATAAACGCTGTATAGACTTGGATAATAATATTTATTCCTGTGTACTGGGCAAATTAATTTTCAGTCATAAATGTTACAATTAATCCAACTATCATTTTCTAAATAAATAAGATTATATATATTAAATAATAAATAATAATTATAAAAGTATAAATAAATACCAGAAAAATAGAAATTATTTCCCAATAAAAGTATTCAACTTTAAAGTCCAAAAATAAGATACCTCCCGATATTTATGTATAGTAATTTTTCATTTAATTTGTTTTCTTATATTTTAGTAATAGCTTCACTAAAAGCAATGGAATAAATATACCTAAAGTTGATATTATAATAATACTAATTGGTAAAACTATGTGAGAATAAAATTTTCCATCACACTAAATCAGAGAATCCCCTAAAGATATAGATTTACCATCAACTTCATGGCAATTTATAAATTTGGTAAAAGTATTAAAAAGTCCAGGTTGAATTATTAGAAAATAGCAAATTATCGTAGAAACTAAATAGCTTACTCTTTCATGCTGATTATTTTTTTTAGTTATTATAATTTTTACAAGCATTTAAACAATAACTACAATAATTAACATTCCTATTGTTCCTAATAGCCCATATATGCTATATACAAATAATATTCGTTCTTTAGAAATATTTTAAGTGTTAAGTATACACATTAATGATTATCCCAACAATTAGCTTGGATTTCCTAAATTTTATTATATTTTCAATTAATATTAAATAAAAATGCTTAAAATTACCTAGTATTTATACCCCTGTTTGAAATTATATCGGAATATTAATGGTACTCGTATTTAGCATTTCTAAAATTTATATATGCATTAAAAAAATTTTAGTAACTCCAGACATTATGTTAACTTTATTAATTGGGAAGCTGAATAATAATTTTATACATTTTTATAATAGATTTTATTGGGCTTTTTTCGAAATTTTTGATAATTAATATTAAATAAACAACAAAAAACTAAAAAGATAGCCAAGAGCTTTTAATATTACTATTAAATTGCTTTAGCATTTTACACATTTGTTTTATTCGATGCCATAATTATTTTTAATGTTACAAGTTTAACATAAAAATCCTTCATAGCCCTCTGTGCATATATCTTTACCTAAACAATGTTCATTTTTACATTTGTAAAACTTTTCACTACTCTTATTTGATCTCCAATACTATAAATTATTATAATAAAATATACAAAAAAATATATGTATAATAATTTTACATTATTTTTTGTTTATAGCCCTGAATAACCCCCATCACAAATTCCCTCTTCAGGACAGTATTCGCAATGGAGATTCCCTCCCTATATTAGATATTTATTGGTTTGACACAATGTAAAAATAGAATCCGATTTGCTCAGTAGTTATTCATTTTTATAATAACCTCCCAATATCATCTATCCATCAAGTAACCCTCTGTTAGTATTAGGTTCTCCAAACTCAAAAAAATCTTTATTTTTCTTTAAGTCAATTACATATTATTTAGAAAAACCCAAAAATCTGATTGCTGGACCAAGATCAGCTATACATTTTAAAAAACTAACTTTCTCAAATTGTGATTAAATATCTTGTTCACTATTTACTTTGATAAGAATCGCTCCTCCACTCTAAGCCTAGGAAGATTAGAACTCTGTACTAGAAATGAAGATGGTTTTATTACCAATATTATCCTATAAAATTCTTTCTTGAGATGTATATTTTTAAAGAGATGCATCAATATAAATTGATCCCCCCATCGACAGCAAATAACCTTGCCTTTTTTTATAATTGGGTAAAAGTTAGTCAAAGTACACATTATTATCTATAAATTTTGAATTTAAAATTGAGAGTGAGGTTGGCTTATATATACTCATTGCTCCTCCATATAAGTGAGCGCGGTTTTATTTAAATGTGCACTGATTATAACTTTACTAAGTACAATTTAACGAATAAATAGCTCCTCCTTGACTATTATTGTCAGACGAAACCCAGTTATCCTTAAATTCTGATTCTTCTATTTATATTAATTCAAGGTTTTCCATGTAAAGGGCTGCTCCCTTTGTAGTTGAATTATTTTCATACAATGCAGAATTAAAAAATAAAAATTTGTATGCATCTTTCACATAAATTCCACTTCCTTAAATCGATTTTATATGGTCATATACTTTTATTCCCTTCATCATAATAGTCTAGATTCCTTCTAAATGTAAACCTGCTCCATACTCTGCACCTAGATTTTAGTAAATCTCTGAATCAATAATTTATAAGGTTTCTTAGTTCTTGCACTCTATACCTGAGCCTGTAACATTAGCTTGATTTTATGCCACCTATATTCGTTCCATTCTTATTTATTTGTTTTGTTACATAAATATTCCCCCACCAGACAAAGCAGCCGTGTTTTATTAAAATATTTGATTTGTGAAATTTAAATTTTATGAATTAGAAATGTAAACTCCGCCCCCATTTATTCTACCATTATTTTTAACAAATTGGTTATCAACCAATGACAAATTTTTACTTTGGTCTACAAATATTCCACCTCCACTTCCGTCAGTATTTATCTAATTGCCATTGCTATTAAATTTTAATTTATCTAACTATATATTTTCTGATTAGAAAATGTTAATTGCTCCTCCGAACTCTGCTGTATTATTAGAAAAATTAGTATCTGTAATTTATATTTATTTACTATTGCTTATATAAATTCCACCTCCTTCCCCAGAGCATTCGTTGTTTTCAAATTAAGATTAATTTAGCATTATATTTTGAGAGTTAATTAAATATAGCCCACTTCCTAATCTTTTAAAACTATTATTTTTAATAATATTATCTTGAAGAGTAATGTAATTTGATGATTTTAGTTATATTGAGGAGCCTTCAGGGGATTGATTGGAAATAAACTAAGAAGTCTTAATTGTAATATGATCACATTAGTTGCATAAAAATCCTCCATTTTATTATTTCCCCCAATTTAATGAGAAATTTGCTAATTATAAAGTTAAATTTTATGTATTTTGTACAAATACTCCCGGGCACTCCCTGGCAATATTTTTTAGAATGACAATTTCATTCATAAATATCTCTGAAGAATCTTATATATATGTTACTCCTTTATTAAGAGATTCATTGTTACTTATAGTGAGTTATTCTAAATAAATTTTATTAGATTTAATTAAATATAGGCAGGCTCCATCATATCCAGTATTATTATTCATTTATATATTTTGAATATTTAAGTTATCAGAAGAATCTATAAATAACCCGATTCCATTTCCAAACTCATTTTTATTGTTATAAATCTATAAATTATTAATATTTATTTATTATCCTTTGTAGACGTTTATAAATTGTCCATTATTATAATTATAATAGGCATCTGTGATATTTATAGATTAAGATTCTTAAATTTCTATTCCAATATTGAAGCTATTCATACTATTTTTAAATGTGATATCATTTAATAAGATATTATTGCATTTTAGTATCTTTATAGATTCTAATAATGATAAAATTAATTATTAAAATTCATTAATAATTATTTATATTACTTCCAACCCAGTTTTATGACATAATTTTACTAATAACGATATCTTATGATTATTCTATAAATAAAATAGAATTTAATGTTCCAAAACTTGATTTTCCATCAATTATCTTGATATTATCCAGCACGCATTTTTCTGGAGCACAAAAATCAATAAAATCTTTAATATAGACCCCAGAATGCTAGTCTAATGATATACACGAATCTAATAATAGATTATTTATCTGTATTTCTGCTTTTTTATTAATTTACAAATAATTAATCACTTATTAACTATGGCCATATATACTTATTCCCCCATATTTTTATGATGATTATTTTATTATATTAATATCTTTAATATTAACATATAATGGATTGTTAATATGTATCGCACCACTTGTAAGTGATCCATTAGAATCAAATGTGCAATTCAAAATAGTGATATTAGGGATGTAAGAAAATGATATACCACTTCCTTCTTATGCGGTACTATTATAGAAGACACTATTTTTAACTGTAGTAATTACTTGATAGACTTCTTCAAATATGTAATAATGTGTTATTTAAGAAAAACTACCATATAGTGGATAATATTAGCTAAGAGACTATGTACTTTCCATTTAGTCAACTATGACATGGCCAAAAAAGCAATCTTGCAAGAAAATGCACTTTTTAAAAAATTTTAGTTATAATTGTATTTAATTATTTTATAGGTAAATATGTTTAAGTTATATTAAAATATAGTATATTGATTAAGTTATATTACACTTCCTCCATACCAGGGGTTATTATCTACACATTTAATATTTTTTATAAGAATTTATCCAAAGTTAAAATAAATCCAAGCTCCTCCTCCTCTCCATGAAAAATTTCACTAAAATAACTATTTTAAATAACTGTCAAACTAAATTAGTTTTCCCCTGTTCGAATAGCTGACAAATATGTGTTAATATTTCTCATATCTACTTCTTCTATAAGAAGCAGCGAACCATAACTATTATTAATTTCAAATAAAGCGTTCACTTGATTACCAACATTGTATCCCTTTATTCTTCTTATTGTTATATTTTCTTATGAATTATTAATATAAAGTCCTCCAGTTCTGTGAGTAACTGATCGGTCGATGTCAGAAAATGTCATATCTTCTATTAAAGTTTCTCCAGTAGTAAATTCTATATGTATTTTTTTAACTGGTCGAAGAGCCATATATTACGAATATTTATCCTACTGCAGGCTTATAACATAATTTAAGAAATTTAATATAAAAATATTCTTTCTTTCTGATCTAGTAAATTCAAAGATGGGGGCTAAGCTGTTTTATCAATAGAAACTCCCTATATTTCGACATTAAAAAGTTTAGGGCAATTAATAAAATTAATATCTATTTCTTTCAATAAACACTATTTCATATCGGTAGAAGATTTAACTTAAACATCTTCAATAAACTGGACGATAGTTATCTATATATTATCAATGATCGGATTTTGATTTATTTCTGTACATTCAACTTATCCAATTTTAAGGGAGTTAGGATCAGAGAGCCATTGGTTGTTGATAATTTTTGTTTCTTATATATATTATTATACTTCCTAGGTACAAGGGATTATAATGTTTTTAGTATTTTATGAAATTTCTATAGCACTAATAAATCATATATTTTGAGAAATTTTAATTGTTTTGTATTTTTATAATTTAATTATAATATTACCTTTATGTTAAAATGGATAGAATTTAAAAGAAAATTACTACCCAGTATAAAAGCTTTCTCCTCATTTAAAAAAACATCACCATAATATAATTTCTCTTTTTAATATTGTTTATTAATGAAAAATATATAATATAAATTTATACGTTTATTTAAATAAATTAAATTTTTGTAATTTTACCCTATAGTATATTTTTTTATGTTTCCAATTTTTATTTTTTCTTCTTTTGCTATCTAGTTTAATTAATATTTATTAATTTAATTTTTTAGTTTACACTTATAGATTAGTTCTATTAAACCGTATATATATATAAATATGAAATTATATAAATAGAGAAAAATAATTATTATAATTTTTTAAATACTTTAGAATAATATATATTATATTTACACACTCATTATTTAAATGAATGTTGATTAATATAATTTATAATTATTGGATAATTTTAAAAATTATTTTTATTAAAAGACCTTATATAAAATGGATATATTTTTCAATAGTATTGGATCATAAAAAGTAGAATATGAAAATTTTTTTTATAAGTAAAATTTTTATTCTAAAGTATATTTATGGGAATTTTTTATCAACAAAATACTTGAGCAGTAATAAAACCGCTCATCAAAAGTTAATCAAATGCATTATTGAATTCATATATCTATATTTATGGTTGATTGTTTTATTTGAATTCCTGTTAATTTCAATTAAAGTATATATTCGATTATTATTAGTTTGAATAATTAGAAGAAGAAAATAATTAAAAAAGTAAATTATAAATCGAATAAGGAATTTTATTTAAAGAGTAATAATATTTTGAAATATCGAAAATTTAATAAAAATTTAATTTTTATCTAAATATAAATATGAAATGATATAAATAGAGAAAAATAATTATTATATTTTTTTAAATACTTTAGAATAATATATATTATATTTACACACCCTTTATTTAAATGAAGGTTGATTAATATAATTTATAATTGTTGGATAATTTAAAAATTATTTTTTATTAAAAGACCTTATATAAAATGGATATATTTTTCTATAGTATTGGATCATAAAAAGTAGAATATGAAATTTTTTTTATAAGTAAAATTTTTATTCTAAAGTATATTTATGGGAATTTTTTGTTGGTAAAATACTTGAGCAGTAAAAAAACCGCTCATCAAATAGTTAATCAAATACATTATTGAATTCATATATCGATATTTATGGTTGATTGTTTTATTTGAATTCCAGTTAATTTCAATTAAAGTATATATATTCGATTATTATTAGTTTTAATAATTAGAAGAAGAAAATAATTAAAAAAGTAAATTATAAATCGAATAAGGAATTTTATTTAAAGAGTAATAATATTTTGAAATATCGAAAAGTTAATAAAAATTTGATTTTTATCTCAAAATAAAATTTTTCAAAATATGATTAAGCATGTTTGCATTCTAATTTTTGCCTACTCTATTTTGTAAAATATTTATATTTTAGCCAACACAAAATAGTTATGTTATAAAACATATAAAAATGTGTATTTTATTATTAAATTTATAATGTAGAACAAAATTTATATTGTTTTCCATTTTTTTTTAAAGTCAATTCTAAAAATATATGAGTCTTTTTATATAATTTATATTAGATAGTAATATGATCGATATTTTATAATAATATTAATTTATTGATAATAATCAAATCAAAAAAAATTAACAAAAATAAACAAAATCACATCACATATAATATTCATTATAAAATGATATTTTATTTAAAAAACTTAATAATATTATTATAGCTCTTATTTTTTAATTATCATACTCATAGTAACTATTCTAATTATTATATAATATTTCTATAAATATTCTATGAATATTCTAATCTTTTTTTAAATCATTAGTCCTTATAGTCAAGCCCCATCACATTTAAATACTTTTATTCCTTGTAATATTTAAGTAGATCAGTTATTAAGGGAAAATAATCTTGTAGAATTGGGAAAAATAGTTCAAGATAGATAAAATATTAAAATGAACCAAACTGATGCTTAGTCTTTATTTTAATAAAATCCTGAGATTTAAAAATTGAACTTCTATTTGATAGAATTTAGAAATGACTATAATACTATAAGTGATGATATTCCCAACACCGACGATATTATAAAATGTGATCTTGAAAAAATAAATGTAGATTTTAGGAATAGTGAAATTTCATTCGAGTTATCTTTTACTCCTTTGATTTTAGATTAGTCTACCAAATAATTCTTTCCGATAGATGATTCTTCAAGAGTGACTCTTAAAGATGTAATGATTGACATTTTTGGACCAAAATCTCTAACTATAAATAATTTCCGATAAATTAATACATGTTTTTACATATGGTATATATCAGGTCCTATTATTGTTTAAAATATAATAATTAGAGATTATAAATAAATTAACTAAGTTTCAGATTGGGAAATATAGTCAAGCTAAAATATTACTTTTACAAATATTATTTCTAAAAAGTCTATTAATGGAAATGGAGCATTTACAATAAGACAAAATAATGCTTTTTTAGGTTAAAATATGGAAATCTATGACAGTAATGAAGGAGGAATAACATGTAGAGATATGACTAGTTGCATATTTGAAAATGTTGTTTTGTAAAAAATTGGAGGACATGAAGGAAGTGGGATTTTTATAAAAACTGTAAACACAAATATAATGAATAATGTTACTTGCCAATAAATTCATGCAAGAGGGGAAGGCGCAGTAATTATTTTATTCTTAAATTTTGAAATAAATAATGATTTTAAATAATTTAAACTTTGATATAGTGTGCAATATTCTATGGGGCTACAAATATATAGATAAATTCTCTAAAATCCATAGATTGCTTTGATACAATTAGAAATTATGGAATGAATACTTATCTATATATGAATAATATTATAGAAAAAAATACATATGCGAATCATTAAGGATTTAGAATAAGTAATACATTTTATGTAAATATTTAAAACTCCACATTTTCAGGAGGAAAAGGGGGTTCACTTAGATTTGATGATGTTGACTAAATCATTATTAATAATTGCATTTTTAAAGATACTAATATAGATCAATATTCAGTGATAACTATTGATTAAACCTTCTAAAATAGTAAATATAATAATTAACCCAATGTTTAAAATATAATAATTCAAATTACTAATATTATTATTGCTAATTCCTAAATTCTTCAAAATAGTGAGGTCAAAGATATATTTTTAAAAAATATTAAACTATGCGGTAAAGAAGCAAATACTTGCACCTTAAATAATATTTAAATTTATAATGATAACTAGGACTATTAATAATAATATAATAAAAGAATATTTTTATAAATTTATGATTCTGATTACATCAACTTCGATAATTTATATTTTAGCAATGAGTCAGGAAGTAATTCATTATTTATTTTTTTTAGTTTTTATATACTATTAAATCCACTTTTATCAAAAGATGGCATATAGGCATTAAATGCAAATTATTTATAGTTTTCAAGAATAACATGGGAAAATATTATAAATTAAAATTATATAATTGGGATAACTTTAGATTAGTCATAAAATATAAAATTGAGCAATTCAAAATTTCAAAATAATACTGGAATTGCAATATATATAAGTAGAAGTAATGATATTACTATCTAAGATATTTTTATTGATGGTTAAATATCTACCTAAGAGAAGGGACTAGGATTACTAATATAAAAAACGAAATTTATTAATATTTATAACACTAGTATATCTAATTGCCATGGATAATATGGAGCAGCGATGTATCTTTAATAAATACAGAATATGAATATGATTGATTTATAGCTATCTAATAACACTGCAAATCAGGATTGTGGAGCAGCATTAATTTAAGATATAGCTCATTCAAATATTAGAGGAATCGTAATTAAAAATAATCTATCCAAAGAAAAATATAGGAGGAATCGCTTTCTATAATTCATAAAATATTACAATAGAATAGCTGGAGTGTACTCAAAACAAAGCACAAGATATATGTGGAGGAATTTAAATATAAAATTCATAATAAATGAATTTATTGAATTTAGTAGTCAAAGAAAACTCAGCTCACCAAAGAGGAGCAGGCTTATATTTAATAAACTCTTAAGATATCAATATAAATAACTCTCACTTTGAAAGTAATATTATTTAGTTTTATGGGGGTGGAATATTCATATATATTTCCTCAAATATTAAAGTAGCTAATGTAAAAATGATAAGAAATGAATGCTAGTAAGGTAGTGGTGGAGGATTGCTATTTATAGAGTGTACTGACACTGAAATAAAAAACGTATAATATAATAATAATAAAGCTAAAAGAGCAGGAGGTTTACATGTATCCAAGTCTAGTAACTCTTCTATAATTTCATAAGATTTTACTAATAATTCAGCTTAATCCGATGGAGGAGGTGCAGTAATCGAACTTTCTTAAGATATTCAACTTAATTAAATAACTGCTACTCAAAATAAATGTAATTAGAATGGAGGAGGACTTTTATTAAGAGAGCTAAAAAATATTAAACTCACTGATATTTTATCAAAAGAAAACTAATCTAAAGAGGGGTCAGGAGGGGGGATTTATATGTCAGACATATAAACCGGATAAACTTAGCTCGAAAATATAACTATTAAATAATGTGAAGCCTTTATTGCCGGATCTGGATTATACATCAATAAGTTAGACAGTTTAAATCTGACACACATAGAAATAAATGAAAACTATGGTAGTCAATTAGGAGGGGGGTTATATGTGAAAGATATACAATCTAATTTAACTATAACAGATATCATAATAAATAAAAATTTCCAAAATGATATTTGTAACACAAACTAATAATAAAAGTCATAGTAAGAGTGCAGAATATTGTAAGGAGGTGGAGGATATTTTTAAAATATATAGTAAGTTATTATTTAAAATATGAAGGCAGAAGGTAATTATGCCCACAATTTGGGAGCAGGGTTATTCTTCTAAAATATTAATAAATTGGAGATTTCATAATCTTATTTTAATGAGAACAGAGTAAACCAATTTAAATAAATATTAGATAGTATTGATAAAGAAAGTTAATATGAGGGCGGGGCTATATATATATATGAATGCAGATCACTTCGGATTCATTAAACTAGTTTTATCAATAATTTTGCTATGTGTAGAGGAGGAGGAATATCAGCTTCCAAAATTACAACTTATAAGTTACTCGATTGCTAGTTTAAAGATAATAGAGTCACCTTTGATCCTTCTTTTCCTATGATTAAAAAGACTGAGAATTATAATTTATCAAAAGGGGGGTCAGTATTTCTTGATAATTCTTTTATGAATTAGAATGACTTTAAAAGAAATCTTCAAGAAGAAGAATAATAGAAAGAGGATGAAGTTTAGTAAGGATATTTAGATTTTTAAAATTTAAGTATTATGGGAAGTTAATCTTCTTCTGGTGGAGCTATTTTTATAAACTTATTAAACAATGAAAATAATTTCTAATCTTCTTGGAAAAATATTTCTTTATCTAGATGCTCAGCTGATTTAGGGCCCGGGTTGAGGGTTATGGGAATGGATTACCATAATATTTTGGAGCACTTGGTTTATGAAACAAATGGTGAAAACAAAAACATGGGTATACTAAATAGTTAACTAATATTCTAGGGATATTATTAAAATGAGGTTTTAAAGTTGAATTAAGAAAATGAATTTGAATTGTGTACTCTGGGATCATTTTTAAAATAGGGGGGAAAGGCAAGATGTGATATATGTTTAGATGGGGGAATATGCAGAGGAGGATACACTTTTATATCACCTAAATAAGATGTAGAAATAATTTATTATTATTTTTATATTATTATTATTAAAGTTATTCAAATTAATTTAAAATAAAGTATTGGAGGCTTAATACTAAATCTAGTAATCTTTATTCGTGTGATAAATAAAGGGGAATTTGCTTAGAAAACGATATATGTAAAAATGGATACAAAGGCTTTTTATGCTAATAATGTGATACAAATAATAATTATTATGCAGTTGGTTAAAATGAATGTTCTCTGTGCGAAATGCAATCAGTTATATATTTCAAATATGTATTATATTGTATTATAATAATTTTAATCGTGAATTTATATATTTATTCAGCATGTAAATATGCATAAAATTCATTGCTGTCTAAATTTATATAAAATATATGGGATATTCCTATGTATGAATATTCAAAGTTATTAGGAATAGTTAAATGTTGTATCCTACATTTTTAAATTGCTTAGCCTATTTTATCCAAATCTGTAAAATTTCCTCTAAAAACATAATAAATCCTTATATTTATCGGTAAATTTATATATATATAGTTAATGTAGTTTAATATTTTTTAAATCTTTATAATAATATAAGGAAATCCTTCAAAAATAATTATAAATGTAATAAGCTGTTTATTTAAAAATACTAATACTGATTAGGAATAAATAGAATTTAGGGTTACAATGTATGGTATACTTTTTACTTTTTTACCAATAATAATTTTCATTTTCATTTAACTTCTGATGAAATTAAAAATAAAGAATACAATCAAAAGAAAAAATAGGGATGCTTTATAAAAAGTGTTTTAATAGCCTTTATCCTACTAATACAACCAGGTAATACAATAGTTTTCTTATAATGAATTTTATATTTTATAACTAATATAAATTATAGGAATCATTTAGAATCTGACTTCTTTCTTAGTATGTTAAAATATTGATGGATAATTGTTTTCATTGGCAGATTCAAATTTAAAATGTGATTCAAATTTTCATAAGAAAACTGTTATTCCTGTATCACTATTTTTCCTATTTATATTTGTTCTTTTAGTACCATATATTATGACTAGAATTCTTAGAAATCTCAAAAAAGAAAATAGTTTCAACTACTATTATAACTAAATAGCTTATGGAATTTTATACTTGGATCACAATTAAAACAAATATAAATTTTAGGAGATTATTATATAAATTTATGTAAAAATATACTGCTATTATTATTAAATTTTAATTTGTAATATTATTTTTTGTTATTAGAAAATTGTAATTGTATTAGTTATCACTCTTTTTCATGATAATGTTGCGAAACAAGCCATCCTTTGCTATTTATGCCTTATAGTATATGAATATTTTATAGGACTGAATTCGTTCAGAAATAAGTCTTTAAATAAGTTAAATTTTTCTTCCTTTATTATTCTTAATATACAGCTGTTACTTATTCAGGGAAATAATTATAAAATAAAAATGAATTTTTATTAAGTCATATAGTATTACTTAATAGAACTAATAAATATTATTTATTTTTTGATTTGTATAACTTTGATATTCAAAGAGATAGGAAAGCAAGTTTTTAGACTGAAATTTTTAAAATTCCTAAAATAATAAGAAAATAATTAAAATAACTCAAAGTTATTTTAAATGTATGAAAGATCGAAAAAAGCAAAGCTAAGGTGGAGATAATTACACCAATCAATTCAATAATTATATAAAAGTAAAAATGTTTAAGTCAGTCAAGATTTCAAAAATAGTATTTTCAGATCCTCATCAATGGTTTCTATCAAGAATTAAAAATAAGATTTTTACAATTAATTAAAATTAGTAATTATATTTTTTATTTAAATTTTATAAAACTTACATTACTTTTTACAATTAAAATTAAGATGTACTGTGACTAAAAGGTAAATCTTTAATTACCAATTGACCTTAGAAACATGAAATATAGTGTAAATGAAGAATACGAGTAAAATACTTAATCTGATCGATTGAAAGGTAATGTATAATCAAATATTAATATTTTTTATTTTTTAAATAATTTATTTTTTAGAAAATTATATACTTTCACCTACATCATAATATAAGAGTCAGCTTACCAACATATTTTAATTTTAATAAAATTAAACATAAAATACATAACAAAATATTGATTCAATAAACACTGAGTTCATAACGGAATCTTATATCAATTCTCCTGTATATAAAAGTTCTCATCGTATGAGAATAGGTAAATTTTATGAATACTATTTAAATATATTAAATTAAAATATATAATAATTTTATAGAATCTATCGTTTAAAGCCCAATTTCATAAAGCAACAATTCACCGAAATGCTTTTTATAGAATAAAAAATCTGGATTCTCTAAATAAGAGTGATTTTAGAATAATTATTCTTAAGTGATAATTCAATACTTATAAGATTAACTATTTTAAATTTATAACTCATCTAAAAAGAATTAATATATAATATATAAGATTAATTTCATCCAAATAAAAAAAAAAAATAATAATATTTATAATATAAGAATATGTATGGTATGGTATGGTCGAAAATTATTATTGCATATTATTTTCTTAAACAAAATTAAGCTTACTCATATTATTTTGTATTTCTAAAATATCAATCAAATAAATAAATTTTCAATAAATGAGTTCTTTAAATTTTTTAAAGCGTTTGGTGCTTTTTTAATATAAAATTGTGAATTTATAAGTGTGCGGAAAAAATAAATTATTAAATAAAAAAAAAATAAAATCAATATAAGCAATAAAACATAAAATCAAAAATTAAAAATTCATTAGAATATTATTATTATTTCTCCCTAAAATTTTAGAAAAATGTAAGTTTATAAATATAAATTCATTAAAATGGAGGCTATGAGTGAAAGATGGACCAATGTAAACTGCTCCATTCAAACTTGTGACGCCAACATTGTAAAAGGAAACTCAAAAAATGTCGCTGTGGTACTTATTCTATTTCTTCTAATATTAAAAGAACATGACAAAATTCTGCTTTATATATCTTATATACCGATCCATATATATCATAAATAATTATTCATTTAATTAAGATAACTTCCATGGGAAAAAGCTTGACAATTTTAAAACAAAGCTAACACGGGAGAGTTGAGCCAACCCATCCCGTTTTCAGTGGTCACAAAGGAGAAATATTAGATGTTGAATTTATGCCTTACTACGATGATTACTTTGCCACTGCTTCCGCCGACGGAACAATTAAATTATGGCAAATACCTGAAAATTAAACCGAAAACATAAGTACCCCTTTAGTTACATTAGAAGGTAATTTTAATTTAAGATATAGGAATTATGCATTATTAAAGTATTATAAATTGAATTGAAGGCCATCAAAAAAAAGTTAATATTATTGATTTTAACCCATCTGCCTAGGGTGTTTTGGTTTCAACTGGACTCGATAGACACGTGAGAGTATGGGATGTTTAAAATGGAATAGAAAAATATTCAATTTTGGGATCACAAAAGGATTACTCTGTAGATGTATAATTCAAAGATAGCGGAGACTTAATCGGAAGCACATGGAAAGATAAATTCTATAGAATTATTGATCCCAGACAAAATAGAATAGCTCACGAATTTGTGGCTCATGCAGGAACCAAGCCTTCTAAGTTTTCATGGATGGGAGACTACTCTTACTTCCTTACCGCCGGTTTTTCTCAAGCCTAATAACAGAGAGAATTTAAATTTTGGGACATCAAGAAACCTGGTATTTTTTTTTTTATTTCCATAAAACATCACTATTTATATATGAATTTTAAACTTTCAATAAATATAAAGATACCCCTGTGGCTACTTATTCCATTGATAAAGATATGAGTGTTATCTATCCTTATTTCGATGCCGATTTAGACCTTTTGTATTTTACTGGAAAGGGAGATTCTATGATTAGATATTTCGAATTTACAAACGGAAAATTTGAAAAATACGGAAATGATCATAGATGCACCGTCCCAGGAAAAGTAAATTTTATATACATAATACATTTTTATCAATCATATATATATATTTTTGTATTTAAATTAATTTTTTGCTTAATTTATTTAGTCCTATTCTTTTATTAAAAAATACGCTCTCGATACCAACTAAAGTGAAATAGCCAGATGTCTTTAAGTAACAAATACTAACGAGGTGCAGTAAATCTCTGTTGTTTAACCTAAAAGAAATGTAGGATTTTCTGAAGAAATATACCCTGATACTGCCATGCAATATGGATAATCAGCAGATAGCTTTTCAACGGAAAAGATGCTTAGTTTTAGAAGTTTTCAATGAACCCCGATTAATAAGTCAATGTTAACTTTTCCCAAACTTTAAGTTTTGTTTAAGGAGAAAAACCTTCTTTAAATTAAAAACCATTGGCCCCCTAACCTTAAACCTTTAACTAACCCCCTCAATAATAACCTTAATAAGAAAAGATTATTAATTAACCTCCTCAATAGTAAGAATAGCAAAAATAAGAGTCTAAAGTTAAATAGACCTTCAATTAACCTCCTCAATAGTAAGAGTAGCAAAAATAAGAGCCTGTAGTTGAATAGACCTTCAATTAACCTCCTCAATAGTAAGAATTGCAAAAATAAGAGCCTGTAGTTGAATAGACCTTCAATCAACCTCCTCAATAATAATAATAAATACAAGAGTCTAAAGTTGAACAGACTTTCAATTAACCTCCTCAAAAATAAGAAGAAGAAAATGTGCAATTATAAGAAGGTTCTTCTTAATAACAATCAAAAGTAAATTATTTTTCCATAATTAAATTATTGATAAATTTAAAATTTTCCTATTTTTTAAGAACTCTGAAGAAGTTTAATTATTAAAAGCATAATTAGAAAATTAAAAGGCTGGTTATGAAGCTGAAATTTCATAATTAATGTAGGAAATAGCCATGCTAAAGAATGAAAATTAAATTTTAAAAGATTAATAGGGAAATGCTTGTAGTGACTAAGTTTCAAGTTAAATCACTGGATAAATTAGATAATTAAGATAATTGGTAGATAATATAGAAACCCATTTATGATACTAATTAATAAATCATATTATATATTTATTATCAATTATTAAGAGTAACAAAATTGGTCTTTTTATAAAATGAGTTTTTTTTTAATTATATATTTAATTTTTTTTCGTACGATATTATTAAAAGCATATTAACAATAGCTTTTTTTATGATTCAAGAGTTATTGCTATTTATATAAGAAATACAAATTTTTGAAATTTATTTAACTAATACGCAAGAACAATTGAAATTTTATAATATTAAAATGCTGTAAATAAATAAATTACAAGCTATCACTATTTTTTATTAAAGACATAGAAATTAATCAAAATTTCACAAAAATCAAACGTAACAATTGTCATACAAATAAAACTCATAAATATTCGAATTCAAGTTTAAATCTTTATTAATAATCTGAGAAAATGACTGATAAAATAGCGATTACATTTGATGAAGAAAATAGAATCAGAGTATTAGATGCTGATAAATATAGAGAAACGGATTTGATGAAAAATGAATCATTGGAGTTTATCAAAAAAGTATTGACTTTAGATGAAACTATTTCAGCTATTAATGACACATTAGAGGTATGAATATATAAATTAATTAGCAAATATAAAATTGAATGCTTTTAATAATAGAATATGAAAACTATTAATTCAATTTTTTGATTACTTTTTAAATATTATTATAATTTGGCAGTGTTAATATTAGGTTTTTTTAAAATAAAATAGGTATATGCAAAAAAAATTGAAGAAGAAAAATTAAGAGCAATTGGAGAAAGAAATAAGGTTGAAACTGAAGCGGAAAATAGAAAAAAGAAAATGATGGATTTGAATAATTATTTAAATGAAAAAAAACTGAATTGGAAAGATATCATGTTGAATACCAATCGTTACAAAAGGCATTAGAAGAATAAAAAAGATTAATAGATAAGTTATCAAACAATGACACTAACTGAAGCATTTATATTTAATTAATATAAAAAGCAGATATTATTATAAAAGAATAAATTTCTAAATTATTATATTTATTCATGACTTTTTTTTTCTATATATTTACTTATTTTGTTAAAATACTTTTACAACTTTTAAAATTATTGCAATTAATGTTGTTTAATTAAATATTAATAAGCTAATAGAAATAAAAACTATTAATTATTACATATCAAATTTAAAAATACTTCATGTATTTAATTTAAAAAAACTAATATTTTTCCAATCAAAATATTGTAATAAACAAAACAATATTTTAATATCAAAAATTTAATAAAATAAATGGAGAAAAATAATAAATTTTATCCAATAAAAGCAAAATTAAATAGTGTTTGCGTACGTATTCTTTCATCGAAGACAATGCAATGGGTTATTTTGGGAATTTTTGTACAATTATTCTGTATTTTAAATGTCAAGGGGAAAATAGGAAATACTCCAAGTGAATGTGTTACAAAAAACTCAATATTTAACTCAATCACTTTAAAATGTGATACATGTAATACATAAAATTAACTTACAGAAATAAACTAATATAATTGTGGTTGTGAAACGGGTACTTAGCCAGAGTTTTCTTATACAGTAGGGTTTTAAAATACCAAATGTGTAGATTGTGTGAATAACGTAAGTATAACACATATTAATTAAAGCTGGATATTAATAAATTTTAAAATACAATTAAAAGGAATGTGGATGTGAAAAATAAGGTCCAAATAGATAAAGTATAGAGTTTTCATAGACAGGATTGCCGTAAGCACCGAAACAATGTATTCAATGCAGTGATATATCTGTGGCGAGAAAGTAAACAGTCTATTTATTTTATATTTTAAATACTAAAATAAAAGTCAATTAAAAAATAATAAAAGCACCACAACTTATTGCGATTTATGTCCTCACCATGCACAGAAATCTTAAGCTATATCTACCGGAAGCAATTTTTTTGAATGTAGATGTTAAAGAACAAATAATGTCAATTATTAAGATGCTAATAGTACCTGTATAAATACTGATTTGGCGAGTCAGCAAACCGATTTTACTCTTACAATGGACTTAAGAGTTGATTTCTATGAAATCCCAAGTTTAAAGTATTAACTTTATTTATAATATATTAGTAATTTATAAATTTAGTTTTAAAATATATTTTTTTTAATTAATAAAAATAGAGTCAGAAAAGTAACTACATAACTTATTTAGTTAAATTGGCTAGCATAATCTATAGCTTGTGGAGCCTATAATTATTAATAAGGATGTTAAATTTTAGCTAATATGTGTGTAATGAATCTATATTAAGAAGATAAAGGGTTATGCAAATATGCTAAAACTCTACAAGATTAAGTGTAATATATAATTTATAGAAATATTTATAGTTTATAATACAAAAATTTATTATTAAATCTTCATATTACTTAGTACTGAAATGCCTAAAATCTATAATATTTAAAATAATCCCCATAAAAACTCTGGATTAGCATTTGACGTTACTTTTGATGCCGACAGTATACAATATCTTAAAATTTAAACATTTAAAAATAATTAAAATCTTTTATAGAGGAAAGTTTCCCTACTCTTGTTCATAATTTAAGGTACTGGATATAGGAATATAATTTTGAGGGGAAAATGATATCATTTAGAGAATTATCAGACGAGCTAATGTTGTGTCCACACACAGTTAAGGATGTAAAGCTGTTTAAATCATTTGGGGTCGATTTTGAAAATAAATGTACCATAAACATGGAAACTTATGTAACCTAATACTAGACCAGATTTTATGAATTGTTTATATAAGATGGAACAAAATAATGGCTTGAAATCCCGATATTAATTAAAAATTACAGAAACAGTATTAATTCTTAATAAATATTATAAGCAATCGCCATAATTAATAAAAAATTTTTAAATTAATAATTATAGGTGCAGGACAAAACCCCAACAAAAGTAGCAATATAGCAAATAGACAATACGTCAAACGATTCACAATGATAGATAATATAAGTGGAATAGAGGATAACACTGGTCAACCCAAGGTAATTAAGTTCTTTAAATTTATGCAAATAAATTAAAAATATAATATTATTCAAGTATTTAAGATATGCGAGCAAAATAAGATTTGTTTTGAGTATGGTATCTGATACTAAAGTATATGTTCCTACGGTTGAAATTACTTATGAAGAAAGAGTGATAGAAAATAAGGTATTGTAAGACCCCAGTACTACTATAATATTCAAAGTAAAACAAAGTTTTTAATTCGATAATAAAGTTAATTTATTTTGTTATTAATCTTTAAGACTGAATATGTCAATGATGAAAATGGGTTTTGGATTTTTGCCACCGTAATGTTTTTCCTATTTTTGGCTGTTATTTTGTTTGTTCTATATGTTAGAATGTAGATATTTTTGAAATATAATCCTAAAGATGTATTAACAAAAGATGAGGGAAATTTCTATGTATAAGTTATAATGAACTTATTAGGTTTAATGTAAATAATATATATTGCTATAAAGCATTTACGTATTCATTTTTCTTAACAATAGGTGTGATACTTTTTCCCAAGGATATTTTTATTATTTAATGATAATGACTGGATATTGGTTCATATTTTATAAAATGCAATCCGTTCCTTACTCGCTGATACCTCCTATTGATGAAACCTACGATAAAAACTACAGGCCTTTTCATATACTATTTTTCACGATGGCAATCGCCAGCATCCTGGGTGCTGTTTATACTGTAAGAAAATAGACTTCCGTAGACGTATTCTTCATTGATTGGGAAAAGTAGAAAGATTTTGATGATTTAGAAAGAAAGAACACTAACAAAGATATTAGCAAAGATAATTCTAGAGCTATTTAGGAAGAAAAAATGAGGGGAACTTCAGTTTGGCGAACTCTTTTCGTAGCCAATGAATTAAACGAACTTTCAACAGAAAGAGTACTAAAAGTAGAGTACCTTTTAATGATTTTAAGTTTCTTCCTTGTTGGGCTGGAATGGGAAGATTTTTCTAAAGAAACTCCGAATATGGATACCGGAATAGTAAATGTAGAAAAAAATTATATCTTAAAGTTTTTCTTGGCTAGTTTCCTTTTCTTCGCCATAGGAATTGTCATTTTGGTTTTGAGACAAGTATATGGTTTTTATATTACTATAAAATTATTAGCGATTATTTACATTTATAATTAATAAAGTTTATCGAACTTAAATTTCCTTTGAAAATCAAAGAATTTATTGATCTTTGTTCAGTGGCTAATATTTCCTTATTTATCTTAGATCATGATTTACACGGTTACTATCTTCACGGAAAAGTAAATAAAAAAAGATATATAGAATGAGTCTTATATTGTAAATTTTTATTTACCGTATATAGATAGAAGAAACAGCCGAAGGTAATGCTCATCATATCCAAAAGGCCATTCGAGCAGAAGCAGCAAGAAAATAAACAAGAGGTACCCATTTAAATAAATGCTTACTATTATTCTAATTATTTTAATTTACAAAATTTTTGTTGATAGGTTTAAAATAGGGGACTACCCCAGAGTAGTAAGCCTGTTAAGTATACGAAATATTAATCACCAAAACAATGAGAAAATATTATGAAGAATAGTATATTCCTGAAGAAGAAAAAAAATAGTAAACCATCATAATTGATTTAAAAAATTATAAATATTTATTTATATTTACCCATTAAATCTACAGAGATTCTGGTAATTCAAATAAAAAAGATCTTTCTTCTAAAGATAAGTAGTAATAGGAAGAAGAAACTAAAAGATTAAAAAATAAAGACAAAGAACTTATAGAATTATAAAAATTAGAAATTGGATACGAGCAAGAGGATAGAAAATTAGAACTAAGTAGATATTTAAAGTCAAAAATAATTAAAGCCTGCAAAAGAGGTACAGAAGCTTTCGGATAGAGAGGAGTTTTGCACAAAGTAAATTGTATAATTTAAAACTTAAATAGTAACTAATAATATAAATTCTTTTGTTAGTGGTTTGGCTACCCTGATAGGGAACCAAGCGAATTAGAAACTAGATAATAAACGTAATAGAAAGAAGACCCCAATACAGCCCATGCTTTATAAGAAGAAGAAAAGGTATTGGTTGAAGAAGCCACTGAAGAAAATAAATATTGGCCTTTTTTATTTTTTGACGAAAGGTACAGAATTTAATCTGTGTTTTTCCTTGGTAAGGAAATCCAATTGCTTATGTTTAACATTTATGTTTACAACATTTTTGATTTAATTTTTGCCTCTACCCTGCCCGCCATTGTTTGCACTTATGTTTTCGATAAAGTCCTCACCTTTTTTAGAGAGTCTTGGGGGCAAGAAAATTTAGCTAAAAAAACATTAATTAAAGATAAATTCTTAATTTGAGTTGAAAAAATATTATATAATAAATTATAATTTTCTAAATTTAGATATTATTAATTAAATTTTTTATGCCAAAATATTTAATTTTAAAATATTTTAATTTATTTATAAAGAAAATATGGCACATATCATTAAATAAAAGTGTTTATTTAATTTTTTCCTTTATTTAAATACCAATAAAACTATTACAAATAAATAAATACATTAATAAAATAAAAAATAAGAATATTAAAATTAAAATTAAAATGGCAAAATTTAATTCTGCAAAGGATAATCTTTTATTCAAAGATTTCCCATTGCTTTAAAACAACTCAGAAGGAAAAATAAATTAACTTTAACTATGTTATAAACATTAATATGAAGCTAATTTGGTGAAAATATATAAAAAACCCTAAGGTGATGGATAAATAGAGCTTTCTCTATAGTGTGCTTTATGTCTAAATGAAAAAATAAATACAAAAAAAGAATACTCATTAGGTTTGAAAATATTTATTAGTAATTTATAAAAAGAATTTGATAATTTAAAATCATAAATCTCCATATAAGACTTATAAGATAATCAATCTATATATTAAAAACTAGATGATTTAACAAAGCTATAAGAACAATTATTGGATTTATCAAATAAGTTTACATAGATTAAAAATCATATATTTGAATTATAAACGTATTGGAGAAATTTACTTACATTTTATTTGTCATAGGAAATTAAACCTAGGTATTAAAACATACTCACAAGTATTAATAACTCTAAATCTCAAACAGAATTAAATCTTCTATTCAAATAATTAGAATAGCATATATATATAGTTGATTAAAATGAAGATTCTCCCATTATAAAATGGAAAATTGATTAAAATGACATAAATTAAAGAGTTAATATAGGGGTAAGTCAGGTTTTAGAATTGGGATAATAAGTCAAAGATTTTTGTTTTTAAATTTAAGAAGATTATTTTTAATTTATAAAAAGTGATTATAAAATGTTGGAGAATAATTAGTTTTCATTTTTAACAGAAGATGTTTTAGATAAATTTTCTGAATTTAATAAAGAAATGTTAAAAAAGAGTTATTCAAAAATAACAACTTGCCTTTCACATAATAAACGATTTAATCCTTTCTTTTTAAAATAAAATTTTAAGAAAAAATTGATTTAATAAAACCAGATAGTCGTTTTCTGTACAAATAAAAAAACTAAACACATAGAACTTCAATTTGTAGGATCAGATGATGATAAAATTCATATAGATTTAGAATGCAAATATTGTAAAAATTAGATTTTGGAAGCAAACTAAATTCTTTGTAGTGAATGGGTAAAGTTAAGAAGGTCCTTAAAAATAAATAGAGAGAAAGTGGAAGAATTAATAAAACCCATTGCTTGATGATGAAATTGATTATTAATACTTCACATATATTATAATAGTTGAAGAAAAAATTATATAATAATAAATCATATTATTAGCTACTAATATTAATGATGATGATGGTTATCTAATATATATATATTATTTTCACTGAAGCTTCTTATTTAGTTAATTTCCATTATCAATTATAATATGAAATCCACATAGTTTTTATCTATTACTAAATAATTATAATTTATATATTAAATAACAACAAAATTATAATTATTATTATTACCATCATCATAAAAAAAAACAATATACAAAATAAAAAAATAAAAACCGATAATGCAAAATATCTACTATTTTATAATCTTTACAAATATAGTATTATTTTAAGAAGTTATTGGGAAGTAAATATATGTTTTCCATTTTATCTGTTTTGATAATTAAATATGTATTGTAATTTATTTTGGATTTTTTTTCTCAAAGCCCCTTTGAATTCAAAAGTGATCAAATCAATATGGTCATACCTTGCACCTAATCAGTATAAACATTCATAAAAGAAAACTCTCTTGTTGATGATACTGTAATCATATCTTCTCTCTAAAACCCTGTTTTCAATCAACTTGATGTCTAGAAATATTATTAAATTGACCCCAGCTATTAGAACCTTAATGTTTATTTAATAGAATTTTAGAATGAATGGACGACTTAGAATAAAGAAAATTATAGTGAAAATGACATTCCAAGGTGCGACTTACAATCATTGAATATAATTTTCAAAGAAGCTGTTACCTCATACCATGTTTTGTTCACAACTTTACTAGTAGATAGTTAAAAAATATAACTTGTAGAAGCCGATGCAAATACAAGAGGAACCCTTTACAAATCTAAAATCAGGATGGTATACCCTAATGGAGTTAATATGAAGAATTTAAGACATATTAGCTCAAATACAGATATAATTTAATCTACAGATACTATTTTATTGGAGGATATATCTGGAAAAGATTTTCAAAAACACTCTACATATATAATTTTTATAGAAAATTTTTAAAATGTAGTAGTGCGCAACATCCGTGTGAGAGAGTCTAATAATGTAAATGGCTTCGTATTTATGAGGTCTGGAAAATAAACCACTGTATATAATATTGATGTTTCAGGAGGTAGATGGAGAGGTATAGAAGTTAAGAATGTAGAAAGCATAACTGCATATAATAATACATTTAGGAATTTGTATGGAGGTGCAGGTCTTAGTGTGAAAGATATAGAAAATGTTAATATATATAATATAACTTGTGAAAAAATATCGTGTACAACAGAAGGAGGGGTAATATATTTTCTATAATTATATTTTAATTAATACTATTATTTAATCTTACAAAAATACATCAAATCTTTTTATATTTATTAACATATTATTATATAGTGCTTATATATATATGGAGCTAAATCTAATGTAGAAATCAAAAATATAGTTTCAATAGATTGCGAAAATCCTATCTATTTAAAAAATACTAAATCCCCCTCATAAATAATTAAAGATGTTAAAATTTAAAACTCTTATGGAAATTATTAAGCCATATATATTACTTAAGCTTAATAAATTATTTTAGAGAATGTGAGTTTTTCTAAACCCCTTGCTGGAGCTATTAAAATACTTTAGAGTCTAAAATAATCCATTAAAAATTGCTTTATATCTGAAAATGGTACTTCTGGTAAAGCTGTAGATATTGATTCTATAAAAGCAGATATAGCTTTTAAAAAAATAATTAATTACACAGCTGATGATTATTTTTTATCCTTATAAAATATAACAGTTTTAGATAGTATACAAAATGAAAATATCATACAAAAAATTATCTTAAAAGGTGTAAAATATTGTAAGCAATCTATACAAAACTGTAATGTTTAAGATATTTTAATAAAAACACTGAAGCCTATAATAACCCTAATCAAATTTCTATATATGTTTTTGATAGCAATAATATATCTTTCAATAATATTACCATAGAAAATACAAGTGGAAGTATAATAAAATATAATTTTTTTGACTTATTTTATATAATAATTTTTTTTATATATATAAAGAAGGTATATAATTGGCTAATGCATTTGCTATGGTATTAGAAGATGTTGTATTTCAAAATAGTCAATATTTTGAATCTATAGGAATAAGTATATAAGAGAGTTCTGACATTTAATTAAAATAAGTAAGTATATAAAATAATGAAGGAAGAGCTTTTGAGATAAACTATATAAAAAATTTGATTTTAAAAATATTTTCATCAAAAACATAAAGGGGGAGGCTTAAAAAGGTTTAGGGTTAAATATATAAATAGGAGAAGAAATTTAAATTCATAACATATCAATTATAAATTGTTAAGGTTATCAGGGATCAGGACTATATATGCAGCAGGTTGCGAATGCAAATATTTCTGATATGAATATAGAAAATAATATTTCAAAATATTAAGCTGGTGGTGGAATGATAGTTGATGTTGAAAATTTAAGGTTAAATAATATAAAAATTTTCAATAATACTTCTTTATAAGACATTGGAGGAATTTACTTTTTTTCTATAAAAAACCTTACATTATCTGATTCCGAATTTATAGAAAATAAGGCTGACATAGAAAGTGGAGGAGTGAAGTTATAAAATTCAGAAAATGTTTAATTATAAAACATAACCATTAAAAAAAATATAGCGAAGGAAAGGGGAGGAGGCATATATATCTAAAATTCTAATAAATGTATTCTAAAAAATGTAATTTTAGAAGAAAATAATTCGAAAAATTATGGCGGGGGAGGCTATTTTTATATTCTTTAAGACCTAATTTTCCAAAATCTAACAGTGAAAAATAACCAATGTACTGAGGGATAGGGTGGTGGATTACTGATACAGGAATCAAATAAATTATAAATTACTAATGCAATTTTTTAAAATAATCAAGCTAATTAGGGAGGGGGCCTAGCTATATTAAAAATAGATGATGCTTAATTAGAATTATAAAGCTTTTCCCATAACAGTGCAACCTAAGGAGGAGGAGTATTGATATTACTTGGATCCAACATTAAACTATCAGATCTTTTTATAACAAATAATATGAGTTAAGATGATGGTGCTGGCTCTCATATTACTTTCTCAGAAAATATAACAATTAAAAAAGGAAAAGTGAGTGAAAATTAGTCATTTTACGGCTCAGGAGGAGGATTTTACTTTGAAGAAATTTAAGGAGATTTTAGCATGTCTGACTTACAAATAAACAATAATAAAATTTCTGAAATGGGCTCAGGAATGTTTTTAAAAAATCTAAATTCCATTAATCTGTATAATATAACAGTGAATGAAAATAAAGGAGCTTTCTAGGGAGATGGACTATATATTACATAAGTTTCTCAATAAATATAAATAATAGATTCTTAATTTATTTAAATTCCAGATAATAATAGTACCGGTGCTGAAAATATAAAATTGTAACTATACTCTTGCTTATAAGGATGTGGAGCCTTTATTTCAAATGCTAAGGAGATAAATTTCTTAAATAATATAGTTTAGAATAATAAAGCAGGGCTTGAAGGAGCTGGAATATTTTTGCTAAATGTAGAATAAGTTTAAATAAAAAATAGTAGCTTTATTAAAAATAAAATTGAATCTAATTTGTAAAATTAACAAATCTTAGATAAATTAAACGAAAAGCTAAACCTGCATGATAATTTACAGTAGTAAATATCGTTTAAACAATAAGGAGGAGGTCTGTATTTACAAAATTGCACTTCGTTTAGTATAGAATAGTCGATTTTTGTGGATAACTATGCTGTACTCAAAGGAGGAGGAGTTTTTTTACAAAATATTAGAAATTTTAAAATTTAAAGTAGCAGTTTTTATAAAAATAAGGTCACTTATAATCGAGAAAATCCTTTGAAAAATAAAACATAGGATTATTCTCTTTCTCAAGGCGGAGGGATATTCTTAGATAATTTTAAAATTAATAAAGAATCAATATAAAATAAAAATATTTCTTTGGTAATATAGGACTGTCTTTTTGAAAATTCTGAAGCTTCCTCAGGGGGAGGAATATTTCTAGTTGTACCTAATGATTCTATGTTGGATGCAAATGTTCAAAATACAACTATAAATAGTTGTTTAGCAGATTTAGGTCCTGGTTTAAGGATACTCGGAATGTCTAAGCAAAAGATAAAAAAAGCATTTTTAAGTTATAATTCTATAAAATATGCAAATAAAGGTAAACTAAAAAATGAAGGAAAGTTAGTTGATAAACTAATATATTATGGCTACTACATAAATGAGGTATTGGTTAAAAGTAATGAACTTGATTTCTAGCTTTGCAAAAAGGATTCATATTAAAAGAAAGGGGGAAGTTAAAAATGTGATGCTTGCATTGACAATGGGATTTGCAATGGAGGATATACATACATATATCCTAAAAAAAACGTATATATTAAATTATTATCAATATACAAGTAACAACTCTTTATTTAATAATTCATTTCAAAAGTTTGGAAGAATAAACAGACTTTCTGATTAATTCTAGAACTGCGACTTTAAAATTAAAGCATGCTTAATCAACGATTAGTGCAAAGAAGGGTATACTGGATATCTTTGCAAGTAGTGCAACATTTAATAGTAATTTTTAAATCATAATTAAAAATGTGTTAAATGTCCAAACACTTTACTAGCCATATCTAATTTAATATTAATTTTTTCCATTATTGTAATAATAACCGGATTCCAAGTATACGCTACAAACAAGCTTTCTACAGAAATAGTTATAACCAACACCATATAGCTGATATGGGGTATACCATTCACTCAATAGAACTTACTTTTTGGAACAATCAAAATACTTATCTTTCACTTTCAAATTGCTGCATTATTTTTACTCGATTCTCATTAATTTCCCCTTCATACATAGAATATTTACTTATATGTTGGTAATTAAATATACAAATAATTTTATCAATTTATTTCTTTTTTTAAGTTAATTTTTAATTAAAATCTTACATATATTTAAGGTAATCCAGTAAAAATAATCAATAGCAGTATAATTTGCTTTTTTAATTGGGAAAATAAAGCTGTATAAGAAATAGAGTTTAGTCTAAATTTATATGGATTAGGCTTTTCTGTTATTCCTCTTATCATTCTATTAACTTTCATTATTATTTTTAATGTGTTTAAAAATGCCAATTCTTCTTCCAAAACTAAATTAAAGAGTATTATTAGGTGTACACTATTGTCTTATTTTACATTTATAATGCCTGGTAAATTTAAATATTTATTTATATGAATAAATTATAAATTTAATTTATAAAAAAAAGGGTTAGTCAATAATTTTGGGGAATTTTTGCTTTGCTAGACTGTAGAAAACTAATAGTTTAGTTTAGGAGATTCACATTTGATGTGTAGATCTAAATATTTTAAAGAATTAGTTCTACCTTTAGGAATTTTCTTTGTATTATCTTTTATTTTAATATTGCCTGCCCAAGTTATTACGATTTTAAGAAAACTCAAGAAAAATTAACAATTTAATAAATAATATTCTATGCTTAGTTATGGAATATTATTTTTAGAGAAAAAGAGTAAATTTAAGCATTTCCATGAATTTTTTTCTATATGCTTAGTAAATATTTTACATAAATAATAAATATAATTAATCAATTATTAATATTTTTATTTTTTATAAAATAGAAAATGTGTGTTGCTCTTTTATAAATCTATTTCAAAGATTAGATTCACTCTAAAGCTATATCTATCCTTATTTCTCTTCAAATCTACCTTTATGTTATTGGCTTAAAATCAATGAAGACTAAATATCTGAATCGCTTGTATTTGACCTCATAAACCATTCTTTAAGCTTCATTACTCATTTTATAAGCTACCTAAAATATGGAGAATATGAACAATTAAGGATAATTTTTTTTTTAAGATTATGTAATAGAAATAATAAATGCAATTTTTTCTTTTAGTGTGTCTTTATTATATTAAGCATTATTCTAAAAAATATTATAAATAAAGTTTAGTTTAAAAAATTGAATAATAACCAAGGTAATTAAAAAATGCATTGAAAGCGAAAATGAATTGGAAAAAATTGCAAAGATCAGTTTTATTATTTTTAAACATTTAAAAATAAGTGAAATAAAATGATTTATACTAAACTTAAAAAGAAGGAATATTCACTAAATCATTTTATAGAATACAATAGGAATAATTTTTTAAAAGTGTTGGATAAGTAATTTTAAACCATATTTTTATTATTTAATATTTAATTCTTTTATATAATTTATAGATTCTCCAAAACTTAGACTTTTAGTAGAATTAAATAAAAAAAAAAGCAAACTAAGATTCTGTTTTATAATTAAAAGATTAACTGATTAAAACAATTGAGTTAAACTACAAAAATACAATGAGTATGGTATCATAAGATTAATTTTTTTCATCTCCCTCACAATTAAATGCTAAAGATATACAGCTAAAAGAAGATTGCTTTTTAACCTAATCTTAATAAATAAATGATGAGTATAATATAGGATAAAATACTGTTTCAACCATATACAATTTGAATGAATGTAATTTAATTGGAATACATGTATATTATATTTATTTAAATTTAAATATTAAATTATAATTAATAGCTAATTTGAAGAGTAGAATTTCATTACTAAACATGAAATCTATTTCCCCTAAAATGAATAAAGAGCAATATTCGGAATAGAATGATACAATTAATGAATAATACACATCTTTCAGTATAAATAGTCCAATTTAGTTATTATCTCCCAAAGGTATTATTTAATGAATTATTAAAAAGTTTATATTTTAATTTTATATCTTTTAAAAGAAAAACGCTAGTGTTCCAAAAAACTGTTAAATTTTTCCAAAAACAAAGACTATTTCATATCAAAAAATTAGAATAAAATATAAAATGATTATGAAGAAGAAGAATAAAAAAAATAATTATGAATTTATTAATATATAAATATTTATAATTCAAAAATATTATGATCATATATATTTTTAATAATTGCTAATCTTTTATTTTTATTGCTTTTAAGTATTTCTTCTTCCAAAATATTCGTGAGTAAACATTTCATTTTGATCTAAATATTCAGAATTAACATATTCCACTTCTTTTTCTTCTTATTTTATGAGCTAAAAAAATAAACAAAAAAAATTAAAAAAAGCATGCAAAATTAGCTATAAAAATATTTTCCTTACATTTTTCTTAATATTTCTAGGTGTAAATACTTTAGCTAAAGATTTATCTTCTTTTATAAAATAATTGATTGAGTATTTTTAGAGTTTTATCCAGTTTAATTTAGCTCTTTTAGACTTTTCTAATTTTTTTTCCAAAACTCCATAAAGTTTTTCAAATTTTTTAGATACAATTTATTATTTTTGCAAAATAATAAAAATTATTAAATTTTACATCTCTTTTAATACTAATAGTGCAGAATATATAAAAAAGCATATGTTTATTATTACTACTATATAGGGAGATATCAAGCTTATGGTTTAGTTCTTAAGAGATATATATTATAGGATCACAGAAATTTACAAAATTATTAGTGAAAATATGGCGTAGTAATTTAATTTCATTATTTTATAAGGGTGCTTTATAATAATGGAAACTATATATATTTCTATAGCTAAAAAAATGGTTGTCATTTAAAAAAATGGATATTCTTTTAAAAAAATAAACAGAAGTCCTATCAGCATTTTCTATAAAAAATAATATAATTAATATAAGGGTATATATATAAACAACGCTTTTCATTATTTACAAGACTAATTATAAGCAACTCCCAAAAATAAAAATGTACTTTAAAGTCAAGAAATAAAATTCCTGCTGATAACTACACATGATACATACTTAACTTCTCATATTTTTATATTTAAATAGCAGTCTTATTAAACTTAGTAAAACTAAAACTAATATCAAAACTATTATTATACTTACTGGATATACAATTTTTTATAAAAGTTAAAATTGCAATTAATATTAGAATCAGCCACAGATAAAACACTGTTGTCAACTTAATGGCAGTTAATAAAATTTATAAAATTATTAAATAAACCTGGTTGCACAGTTATAAAGAAGCAAATTAACAAAGATTTCACAAAGCTTGATCTTTTAAGCGGCGAAAAGTTTTTATATAATAAAAGTTTTATTATAATTTGCAAGAACGATGCAACAATAATAAAAACAATCAAAAGCAACAGTCCATACAAATTAAAAATGAACTTCATTTTTTCTTAAGGTAACCTAGTATGATCAAAAAGACACATTAAGGACTATCCCAACGATTCACAGGGATTTCCTAATTTAATTTTAATATTTATATCATCACGAAAGAATATTTAATAATATTTATGGTTACCAGCCAGTTAGACCCAAGTTTAAAATTAAATTGGAAATTTTAAAGTCCCCGAGTTTAACATTTACAAAATTTATAAATGCATTAGAAAAACTTTCGATACTCCAGACATTATATTTTTCTTATTTATCGGGTACTTGAAAAGGATATTTATTACTTTTTACAAAAGGTGCTATTCAGCATTTTTAGAAATTTTGGAAATCTAGTAATTAAGAAAAGAGAAGAAAAATAGAGCCACAAATAAGACTTGCAAAACAATTAAACCATTCGACCCACATTTTGTACACTATTTTTGGGTTTCTTCATATTTATTTTTTACATCACATGATTCACATAAATATCCTTGATATCCTGATTCACATTAATCCTTTCCTAGACACTTGCCATTTTTGCATTTGTAAAATTACTCACTTTCTGAACTAGATCTCCAGAACTTAATAATGGTTAATATAATTATTTATAAAATTTTAAATTTTCAAAATAATTTTTACTTATGACTTTGTTGTTATCCCAGCATATCCTCCCTTGCACTCACCTTCCTACGGGCAAATCTTACAGTGTAGCTTTCCTCCCACCATCAAATATTTATTAGCAGGACATAGAGTAAAATCTGAATCATTATTATTTATTAATTATTCATTTTGGTAGTATCCAGCGAAAATCATTTATTTGTTTAATATCCCCCGATTTTTATTATTATTATCACTATCAAAATTTATTTCTTTATCATTATATATTATTTTATTGAAAACTTAATTTTCTTAAAGACCTAAAAATCGTATAGCTGGACCAATGTCCGCGAAACAGCTATCAAAATGTATGGATTTTAATTTAATATATAAATTTTCTTCGTTTTGTACTTTAATAAGTATAGCTCCTCCACTCTATGCCATTGAATTACTAAATTTAGTATTTTAAAACTATAAATAAGCTTTTATGGTACTAGAGCCATCTATATAAACCGATCCTCCCTTTGTCAATTTATAATATTCATTTTTTTATTTTAAATGCATATTTTTATCGAATTAAACACTGTTATTAGAAAAACTTGAATCTTAAATGTCAATAACTTAAGATTTAAGTATACACAAGGCTCCTCCTTTTAAAACTGCTTAATTTTGAATATATTAGCAACCTTTTAAAATAAACTTTGTAGAATTTAATGAAAAAATAGCACCACCCTAACTATCTAAATCCTCTAATCGGTTAAATTCAAACAAGTTGTTTTATAAAACAAACTTTTCAATGTTTTTGAGATATATGGCCCCGCCACTAAAAGTTGATTTATTATTTATAAACTTTGAGTTTTATATAGTGCAATTTTCAACTTATTAAAGATATACTCCACTTCCCTACAGAGAATCTGTGTGATTTGATACTAGTGATTAATAAATAATAAGGGCTTTGATATCTATGGCATAAATCCCTACCCCTTTTTAAACCCCTTAATTATTTTATATTTATGCATGGCTAATTTCTATAGTATCTTAATTTATAGCATAAATCCCTGCTCCATATACCATTGCTTAATTATAGTCTATAGTGATTTTACTTAATTGTATATTCTAATTTTACTACATAGAAATACCTCCTCCCGAATTTAAGGCCGAATTTTTGCTTATTTTTAGATTTAATAAACTTATATTATTGCATTATTGTAGTAAAATGCCACCTCCATTAACTTTTGCTTTGTTATTACTTATAACAATATTAGTCATATTAATATCAACAGAATTTTAAATATAAAATCCTCCACCACTTCCTCTTGATTTCTCGATATTACTATTGTGATGTACAGATGTGTTGTATAGTTGAATTTTATTGGATTAATATATGTATAGAGCTCCTCCATTATCAGCCTTGTTTTATTATAAATTGCAATGTATAATTTCTACTTATTCTGATAAATTAATATAAATTCCACCCCCTTAATCTGAGCACTCATTACTAGTTATATTTTATTATTTTATTGTTATATTTTAAGAAAGTTATACATTAATTCCGCCACCTAATCGTTCGAATTTGTTGTCCTTTAATAAATTATTTTGCAATGTAATATTATAGGATTGCTTAAATTAAATGCTGGCTCCCTCAGCTCCTGTATTTTGAATAAAATTAGAATCTTGGATTATTGCTTAACCACATTACAAGCACTAAAAACCTCCATTTTCAAACTATGCCTTATTAAGAGTAAAGTTACAACTTAAAATATTTATATTTTCTGTGCTAATGGCTACTACTCCTGGACAAGAACCTGATTTATTTTCACTAAATTAACTGTTTATAATATTAATATCCTATGAATGTTGGAATAGTACTAATCCCTTAGAAATAGATATGTTATCTTTAAATTTCATATTTTCTAATTTTATTTGTTTGGAATCAATAAAGTAAAATAGCCCACCCTCATAGCTGCTATTAATATGCGAATCACTGTCAGATATTAATATTTTATCCGATTGTTTGGAAAATACTGCTATTCCTGTGCCCTATTTATTTTCATTTTCAAAGACCTGCAGTTTATTCACCTATATATCATAACTCTATAAAATGTCTATACAATTTCCATTGTTATTATAATACATTATATCAGTCAAGATAATTTATTATGATTCGTCAATATTAATGGCCTTATTTTAAGACAGAGTGCTATTTGTAAATTTGATTTCGCCTAAAAAAATGTTTTAGCTCTTCTTAATTTTGATGGCAACTAAAAAATATGAAAAGTAAATATCATACAATTATAAATTAAACAATTGATTTAATTACTTCCAACCCAGAAAGAAAATATAGAATTTCTTAAGATTACATTGGTAGAATCTTCAATATTGAAGTTGACATTAAGGCTCTTGAACGGCGAGTCACTATATTGTAATGTTATATTCTCAAATATGCAATTATTTATTTTGCATGAATTTAGAAGTCTCTTTACATTTATTCCGTTTCCACTATTAATGGCCGAATTTTATTTAATAATAATGCTTCTTACATTTACACTAACTTCTTCTTAAAGCTAGAGATAATTTATGTAAGCTTATGGTAATCCTAAAATATACAATTATCCATTATCTTCTGTTTCACAATTTTCTATGGTAGAATTTTATATTGTAACGAATTAAGGGTAGTAAACTGCAATTGCTCCTCCTTATTTGGCACTACCTTCCAATATTGTACAGTTCTAAATAATTATATTAGGAATGAGATAAAAAGCAATTGAACCTCCTCTCCATGCAGAGCAATTTTCAAAATTGCTATTTTTTACTAGGGTTTTTACTTATAATTTTGGATCGTAGACTAAAAAAGCACTTATTTATGTGAGGCATCCATATTCTGGAAATGAGCTTGAAATTCCTTTTACATTCATCTCATCTACTACTATTTACCCATCCATGCAATCTTAGAAAAACACACACTGAATATTTAAATTTTCATATATAAATTATATTATTATAATATAGTAATAAACTAATATTTTAAGAATTACTTATCCTCCATACCAAGGATAATTTTCTATACAAGTTATATTCTTTATTAATATTTCTCCACTGTGATGTTAAATCCATGAAGAGCCACCTCGCCAGCCATAGTTTTCCTAAAATATGCTGTTTTTAATTACAAAAGAAGTGTAATAATTCCATACAGTTTTTATAGAGGCAATTTCAGATCTAATTCTTTGAAAGTCAACGTTTTCAATATAAATTAGAGTTCCTTAATTATATTCTAAATTTATAACAGAATTTAACATTTTAGAATCATAAGCATCAACTCTTCTTATTATAATGTTATCATGACTATTTTTAATATTTATAAATCCATTATTATATGAAGAAATGTCTGTTAATGTTAGATCTTCTAATTAAATTTCTGCTGAAACTTCTTAAATTTAAATTGTGTGTTATTATTTGTCTAACCATAAATTGCTTAACTTTAATTCACTGCAATATAATATTTTAAATTATGTTGTTTCTTTCAGAAATATTCTTTAGTTTTATTGTAATTATTAAATGATAGATGGATTTTCTTATTTATCAATATAAAATCCAGTAAATTTAATATGATATTGCATCGGACATTCCTAAAGATTTATCTCTACTTTTTTTAGCTAGCATTCTTTCATTTAATCTATTGGTTTAATTTCTACATCTTCTTTGAATGAAATGATTGCAATTTGGATTTGTTCTACTTTACTAAAGGAATTTTTAATGTTTGTGCATTCATCCTTTTATAATGATAACTCATTCATATCAAACAATAAATTAGGATTAATAATTTCTGTTTCTCTAATATACTAATCAACTTTGGAGTTACATGGAAGTATAATATTAAATACAGAGTCTGAATTTTCAATAGAGCTAATTATTAAATTAATTAATATATAATTATTATATATATATGAATAATTTATTTTACTATATGTTTTGTATTTTTCTCCAAAAAAAATAAAAAAATATAATGTAACAGTATATATATGAATAATAAAAATAATTACTTTTATTTTACTAAATGAATCATGATCAAAATTACTTCTAATCTAAAGAAAAATTGCATCATCTCTCTTCGTCTATATAATAAAGGCAAGTGATTATAATACTGTGGAATTATATTTTCTATATGGTTTTTTTAACAATAATTCTTAATTATATATGAAAAATATAGGACATTTATATTTTATTATAGAATAAAAAATCTAATAAAATTATTGTAATAAAAATTATTTTAAAACATTCTTACCTTTTTTGATGATTATTAATAAAATAGACCAAAGAAATTTATAATATTTTGATAATTCTTCTTTTTTTTTTTAACTTTTTTATTACTTTGCTTTTTTATTATTTTATTATATTGAATTTTCTACTCACTTTAATTCAAAGGAAATTTATTATTATTTCAATTAATTTAATATATTAATAAAAGAGAGTCACATAAAAATTACTGAATACCTAAAATATATTTTAATATATTTATAATATTTTACATACTTTAATTAAAGTTATATAATTGAATATTAATAAAGTTGGTAGTAAAAATATCAATAAAAAATGAAATATAAATCATATTCACTTATTGAATAAATTTATCAATATTAATATATCAATCATAATAATTAATAGTTATTTATTAAAATATTATTTTCCTATAAATTATGATATTTAGCATTGTCAATAATTTTTAATTTATAGAATAATCATGCATCTAAATAGTTATTATTTATAGTATTAATTTAATATAATTATATTTCCCATTTAAATTATTAATTTTATAAACATATATGGATTAATTTTTAGATAATGTTTTAATTTTAACAATATTTTATTATGGAGTTTTTGGTAGCAAAATTGTTATTTTTTATAGTTTTTATATTATATTCTAATTATAATATTATTTTTTATTTTAATTTATTTGCATAATTTATTACTGCATAATTATGCAAATTATTATTTCATTGCATAGTATAAATTTGATATATTTTTATTTATGGATTAAAATACATGAATATTTCTTTGATAATTGATTATTTATAAATAATATATCATTTCTCCAAAATCAACTTCCTTATATATGTTTAATTAATTATTAATAGATAAAAATAATAATTTTTTAAATATAAATAACTTGTATAAAAAATTATATAACATATATAATATCTATAAAATAAAATCTATATTATGAATTTGTCTAACTAAAACGGCATATATTTCTTATTATAACATTATTTTTAATTTAATTTAATTTCTTTTAATTGCTTTTTTATTTTTAAGCTTTTAAATACAAATTATTTATTGAAGTTTATACTTAAATTATGATTTATTAAATATGAAATCTCAAAAATGAAATGATAAAAATACATATACTATTCTTTGTAATTGATTACTTACCAATCATATATATTTTATTTATAATTAAATTTCCTTATTTAGTTTTAACTCCGAATTAGTAAAATATATTTATATAAAAGTAATTAAAAAAAACTTATATAAAAGATAGTATAATATAATTTATATCTATAAAATGAAATGTATATTATGAATTTATAAACTTAAAACATCATATTTTATGATATCTCTTCTAACAAACTGCAATTTAAATTCCATTTTTATTTTTAAAGTAAATATTAATATTATTGGTTATAATTTATCTATCTATTATTTAGTTATAAATTGTTAATTTTATGAAGATAGATATATTTATATATTTCAAGGTTTTCTAATTAATAAATGTTCTATAAGAATAATTTTATTATAATTCAATAAACTATAGAATTATTGATTCTATAATAATTATAACTTTAAAAACTATCGAAAACACATATTCTATTTCCATAGAAAAAAAGTTAAATAAATGAGTGATAGCTTAATCAATCAAAATATATTAAGATAAAATGAGATAATAAAAAAAAAAACTGAAGTAACTGATATAAATATGCTTAAGTATATGATAGAAGAATTATTAATATAAACAAAAAAAATTTCTATTTAACAAATACTATTAATTAAAAGTCAAATAGTATAAACTTTCCTAAGTTACTATTATAAAGTATATAAAGTTCTAAGCTATAAAAAAAAAGTAACAAAATAAATATTCAAAAAAAGTTAATTATAAAATTTATCTCAGACATTTGTAAATGAATACAATAGATTTATCTACAAAATATTATAATAATTTTGTTAAATTATATTTTAAATCAATTTTTAATTGAATTATAATATTATTAAAATTGTTATTTAAAGCAATATCAGCTAGTATAATATAGTTTAAGCCATGTATATATTTTTAAATATAGAAAAATAAATTTCATAATACATCCTTTTTAATATTTTAAAATTATATTATAACAATTTTATTAAAAATATTGGATATCTTAATACCATTAATACTTTGAAGTAATAATATAAAATATATATTTTTAATAGATGTAGGTATAACTTTGTTTTATATTTTCTGATACGTTGAACAAATTAGATATTACAGAAATTAATATTTCAAGATTCATCGCATAAATGATAGTGCTAAAATGTGTATTTTGGTGAATTATCTTGTTTAGCTACAAAATTTCTTATGGTTATAAGATTTTCTATGTATTTATCTAGTATAAATTATATTATAATTACCACGAACGCTTTACTTTTAAATAAAAAATAATATAAACATATATATATATTTTATTTAGAATTTATATTATATATATCATTAATTATTTCTAATAAATAATTTATAGAACTAAATATAATATATAAAAGCTCAAAAATAATCTAACTATTTTGATTATACATACTTAAAAATATTTAGAAATTTAATCAATTTAGAATAAATGTTTATCTTACTAACTATCTAACTAACTTTCTTATTGATTCATGTTTAGAAATTTAAATAAATATATATAATCTGTTTAATGTAAAAAATCTAAAATTTAAAATATCTCAAAACTAGAAACTAATAAATAAAATTATTTTAAATTTAATATATAAATAAAAATATCTTTTTATTGATAAAATATAATTATTACAACAGCTGTTTCATAGGAATGATTAAATTGTTTATTTAGCTTAAAATTCTAGTTTCAATATACATTTAAAATATTATACAAAAAATTAAAAAAAATACTCTTTATAGTAATAGATAGATAAATAAAAATATTTCCTTTATTCTGTGTTTATAGTATTCTAAGAATTTTATATAAATGCTTGCCTTTTAATCGTATAAGATTATTAATTTTCTAAATGTATAGGAATTATTATTCTAAGTTCTATTTTAATTTTCATCATTTTATTTTACTAATAAGCATAGAATTAATGTTTATATGAATTATTGCAAACTTCACAGATAGAATGATATAAATATTTAAATAAAAAAAGAAAAAGAATAAAAAACTAAAAGGAATATTTTAATTATGAAGTTCATAAAAATAATTATACTATTGGATATATTAGTACTAGTATTAAACATTCTATAATTTGAATAAGGAACAAATAGATAGTATGATGTATCATATGGGTACAATATTAGTTTATTGATTTAAATTAAAATTAATTTTTTTTTAATTATTATTAGATCACACTTAAAAAGAGATGTCCATATTTTTCCAAGAAATACAGATAGAATTATATCTTTTTCAAATTCATTTTCTTCTGTTCCATAAGTTCTTCTTTCTATTACAAGATTAGATTGTGAATTTGGATATCCAGTAGGATATGATTTATAAATAGTTCCTGATTCTATTACAAAAACTAGTAAAATAATAAATATACAGCTTATTAGATTTTAAATATAATATTTTTTTAGATTTTTCTGTTAGAGTTACAGAGTATGTAGGACGCTCTGTAGGAACAGTTTCATTTAGTTGGGTAGCTTTAGTAGATCACAATGTTTAAATCATTCACTCTTACTAAATGAACACAAATAGTAAACATATTTATTAATAGAATAAAAAATATTTTAATATAAATTACTATTTACATTTTTAAAAGACTAACCTGGATAGCAAACATTAATTACATTGAACTATGAACTAAATCTTGAATGCGATGGCGGAATAACAGCAGCAGTTTTTCTTCTTGGAGGATAAATTTCAGGAGGATCAAACGAATTATCTATCCGGTATTCAATACACGCATATATATAAGGATGTTTATTTTTATATTTATGTTTAGTTAATATTTTAAACTAATAGGGTGCATGATTCTAGTAGAAATGATTAAATAGTAATATCAGCTCAGACCACTAGGTATTATAATATTAATAATGCTATAATATCGAATGATATATAATATTTATATATGATAATAGATCTAATGTAGAATGGATAAGTTTCAATACAATAAGTTCTTGTAGTAATAATATGGAAGCTTTCAGGGTAGGGAGATTGTTAGATGATAGTGAAAGAATTAATTGGAATAATGGAGTAGGAAGTAGGGATCAAGATTTTAGTGTTTTATTAAACCACCCTGAATATTACTAATAAGGATTTTTAATATCAGGATTTTAGTTATTCGCTTATCGAAATAGATTTGATGATTATTAACCCTCTTAAAGGTATTTATATTTTTAATAGACATAATGTGATTTTTGTTAAATTTATAGATTTAACGCAAAAGATTTGATAGTAGAAGACAATCATTTTAAAGCATCATTAGGAACCTGGTTTTATAATAGGATAGAGGGAATATTTGTATAAGGAGTAATTAAAATAAAATTACCAATATTATTTTTATAACTTTTATGATTTATTTTTTTTTCATATTAATAAGATTATTTATAAAGAAGCAACTTGTTATCAACATTGTGAAACTTGCAATAATCCCAATAATTGCATAACTTGTAGTAATCCTAATAATGTCCCTCCTTATTGTTGTCCTTCCATATAAGGATAATATTGTGAAGGTGATAGCAAAGATAGAGCTGTGTATAAAAGTATTAATATTTAAATAAGACTCCTTCATAAATAATTAAAAAAAATACTATTTTTCATTTTAATTTTAGACTGTGATTACAAATGCAAAACCTGTATTGAGTCATCTGAAAAATGTTTGGAATGTTCTCATTAAACACGAGAAAATGAGCCTTCTTGTAATTGTAAGTAAGGATACTATAATGTGGGAACCAGTCCTGAATGTTAAAGTATTTATTTTTTATAATAACTATTAACTTTTAAATAAAAATTAATTCTAAAAACAACTTTGCGTAGTGTGCAGTTACAAATGCAAGGAATGTTCTTTATCATCCACTTAATGTAACAGCTGTTCACATCATACCAGAGTGGGAACCACTTGTGAATGTGATGGAGGATACTATAACTTTTAATAAGAAAAAGAATGTAGGAAATGTATACACCCATGTAATAATTGTGAGAACTAAAGTAAATGTAGCTCTTGTGTTGGGAATAATAGAATACTTTTAGGTCTGAATTGTAGTTGTGGACAAGGATTTTTTGAAGATGGAAGTGATGATTGTTAGAGTAATATATAAAAATATTTTAAATAATTTAAATATTAATTAAAATCTGATCAAGAATGCTCTTACAAATGCTTAAAATGTGAAATATAAAGTGAATAATGTACAGAATGTTCCCACTCCACAAGAGGAGGCATTCATTGTGACTGTTTAGATGGGTACTATAATCAGGATAACTAAGAGGAGTGTAAACCATGCGTACATCCTTGCGCTAACTGTACTGGTAGTAATTAGTGTTCAAGTTGTGTAGGAAAATATAGAGAAATGTCAGATTAAAGCTGTTCTTGTATTTTTGGATATTTTGAAACAGGAGAAAATGATTGCCAAGGTATTCTACAAATTTATAAAAACAATTTCCTTAATCATAAAAATCCATAGAATGCTCGTACAAATGTAGAGGTTGTTAAAATAAAGCTGATGAATGTTTAGAATGTGTTCACGAAACTAGGTAAGGGTAGAATTGTCATTGTAAACCTGGTTTTTATGATAATGGTGATGAAGAGTGTTAGCCTTGTCAATACCCCTGTTAAACATGCTTTAGTTTAACATAATGCAATTCATGTGTCGGATAAAACAGAGAAGTTTAAACTCAATCTTGTTAATGTTCTAGAGGGTATTATAGTAATGGGGAAGCTGATTGTTTAAGTAAATTTAATAGTTTGCATCTAAAATATAAATCAATAAAATCCGTTAAATAGAGTGTGATTCTAGTTGCAAAACCTGTGAAACCAGCAGCACGAATTGTGTTCGATGTAAAAGTGGAATAGGGAGACCAATTTAAGGACCTAATTGTGCCTGCAAAGTAATATTATAAAATAAATAATTCTTTAAATTTAATCTCTTATTTTTATTCAGAAACAATATGTATAAATCCCTGGCTTTGATGATTGTATGAAATGTAATCCCAAGTGTTCCTCTTGCATTACTACTACAGATACATGCATTGAATGTACTAATAAGGAGTTTCTCCCACCTTTATGCGAAGATAAAAAAGATGGATATTTAACAATAAAAAATGATGATAAGAATTTGATCTAAAAATGTGATACCAAGTGTAAAACCTGCACAAAATCAAAGGATTAGTGTACTTAATGTGCTAAAGGAATCAATAGAAATTCATTAGCTCCACAATGCGAATGTCTTGAAGAGTTTCATGATTATGGGGGATTATTGATTGATTGTATAGGAAGATGTTCTATATTTTGTTAAAAATGGTAAATATTCTACTTCCTATTTTATATTACTTAAGAATATTTAGTTAACAATTTATTTAAGTATTGACAATGACAAATGTGTGGAATGCAAATTGGGATTATTTAGAACTATAAATAAGTTCAGCGGAAAATGTGAATGTTCATAAGGGTACTATGAAAATGTTAACCAAATATGTAAAAAATGTGTTTATTATAAAGGGAAATGCTTTGGAGAGTGCCCTAAAAATACTCACATAAATAAAGATAAGAATGCTTGTTATGACATTGCATATTCTATTGAAAATCACACATTAATTATTATTTTATCTTCAATCACATCATTAGTAATTGTAGGATTTATTCTAGTTTGTTTACATAAATTTAGGTTAGATCAAAAAAATAATAATATAAGAACAAGCAAATATAATAATGCTAATAACAAAAAAAGCATTCATATTTCTAGTGAAGAACAAAGTTATTCATATGAATGCGATATGTAATATAAAAATGAACAAGCTACGGATTAATGATTTTAAAAATATTAATATAAAATTATTTCTTAGATTAATATTCTAAATTTTTAAAATTTTAATTTATTTACTTTCCAAATTATATAAATTGTTTAGTATTTTTTGTATAGAAAATAGAAAATAAATCAATTAAAATTTTTTATATAAAATTCTATAAATATAGAATTTTTATTTTAAATAAAAAATAAAATATAATCATTTTTATTTAATATTAGCTATTTTTTATAATTTAATTTATGAGGGGATAGTGTTATAACAGGTTATGATCACACTATTACACATAATAGATTATATATTAAAGTTATTTCTATTTATATCATCATTTGATATTTATTTTTTTTTCCACCTATTTAAATTACTTTTTACAATCCATAAACAAATAAATAAAAAAAAAATTGAGAATAGAATGTGTATTAAAAATTAATAAAAAAAGGGAAATAATAATTAGAAGGCAACAAATAAAATAGCTACTAAAATTGAATAGCCCCCAAATTTAGAATAGAGCTAAAACAATAGTCAAGCATAGATTTAGTAAAATTAAGGAGGCATGGATTCAGAAAATAAATAAAATTAAGATTAGTCAAGCAACAACAATATAAAAAATAACAAAATTTAATAAAAATCAAATAAAACTCATGAAGATGAAGTTTAAAATTATTCAAATCAAGCAGATGATTAAAATCAAAATCAAAATCAAAATACTAAAAATGGAAAAATGTGTATTAATAAGAATAGTGAGGAAAATAAACAAATAGAAAACGAAAATAAACAAGTTTTAGAAGAAAATAAATCTGATTAATATAAAGAAAATAAAGATTCCTATTATAAAACTGATACAAATTCTTAACCTGAAAAAAATGATCCCATATAAAAAAATAGGTAATATAATTATGATTTATTAAATGTTTCGAACTATAATAATTAACATGAAAATTAACAATATACAGAAAATAATTTATAATTATAAAGTTATAAAAGATGTAATTTTTAAAAATTAAATAATTAAAATTTCGATTAAAAATAATAAAATTTTTTAAATTAATATTTTAGGGAAAATAATTTTAATCAGATTTTGTCAGAATATGATTTTAATGATTTTTAAATACCTTAATATAGTAAATAAAATATATATCAATATGAAGCTCTGATTAAAAATAAATAGGCTAGATAAGACCCATTTGATACTAACTTAAATTAAAACATAGAATTTAATAATAAAGAAATGCTTAAATTTTCTTACCAACAACTGGGAACTGTATATGTAGTAAAGGCAGACTTAACTACGGAAAATTCTGATGTTATAGTAAATGCAGCCAATTCAGAACTATGGTTAGGAGCAGGAGTTGCAGGAGCTATTCGATCAAAAGGAGGTAGTTCCATTTAGAAAGAATGTGATGAAATTATATAAAAAATCGGAAGAGATGTACATGTAGGGGGAGTTGCTGCGACCAATGCTGGAAATATGTATCCAAAAAAGTACTACACGCTGTTGGTCCAATTTGGAATGAATATTAAAAATAATATCATATGTAATCTCTTTATAATGCAGTAAGAAATTGTTTATTTTTAGCAAATAAACATAAATTTGTAAGTATCAGTTTCCCTGCTATTTCAAGTGGAATTTTTGGATTCCCCAAGGATCTTTGTGCCTAAATATTTTTTTAAGCTATTTCGAAATTTTTTGATAATAAATATATACCATTTGAATAAATAAAACCATAAGATGAGAAAACATATAAGTAATTAATAAAAACAACTACTAATAGTAAAGAAGAAAAAAGTTAACTTGAATAGCAGACCGAAATAACATTGAAACATATAAGGTTAGTTAATTTTGATTATCCTACAGCATAAATATTCTAATAAGAATAGTTAAAATTAAAAGATAGGTTCCCTGATATATGGGAATAAATATAATGATAAAAATTATTTTGATGCTTTATTAAATTGAAATATAATTAAGTTAAATTTTACTTGTTTTTATTATATACATATATGGTGTAGATTATTGTAATTATAATTTAATTACATAAAAAATTAATAGTTGGCCACTCATTTTGAAATTATGTAATTATAATATACAAGTTAATATGATTTAAAAATTTTCCTTTTAAATTCTTTTAATTAATTATCATATTAATAAATTTCAAAAAATCCCAAATAAAAATAAATACACAATTAGAAAATACTTTATATATTATTTTTATAGATTATATTGAAAGAAACAGACACCCACATATACAAAAATAAAATCTATGAGAAGTTTTCCAAATATTTTATATACAGTTCTAATATTGTTGGCAATTTTATAAACCAGTGTATAGCAATAAAGAGTAACTGCACTCTTTAGTGATTGCAGAACAAATGAATATTTCAATCTTGCGGAATAAAAATGTTAGGTTTGTATAGATTAAAGTTTAGAACCAACTGCTGATAAGCTAGGGTGTTAGTGTAAGTTACAATAAACTGGAACTTACTATGTTAAAAAAACAATGAATGATTAGAATATTTAGAACTTATAGGAATATTAGTTATAAGTTGATTATATAGGAGGGCTGGGAATAAGGGGATCGAATTCATGCAGAACATGTTAAGCAGGAGAAGTAAAAACTAATTCAATTTATTGCATAATTTTAATAGAATAGAATGGAATTTATTTTTTTTGTTTTTAATAGATTTGTTATTGTTTTGGACCTTAAGAAGTTCTTATTTCTTATAATCAAAATGGAAATTATATAGCAGGAGCTAAAGTATGCACTAATTGTGCTGCCAATGCTTACCCTTCAGTGTAATAATAATAATAAAAAGCAATTTTCTCTATTTATAAATGATATTTATAGTATGAACTATTATTTATATAAATAGAAATAAAGACAGATGTATTCCTTGTCCTGATTCTCTCATGACCTATGCCTAACATCCAGGGGATACTTTTTATAGTTGTAAATGTCCTGCTTAGTCTGGAGGAGTAAACTATGCTACTGGAGGAGATAAATGTATAAGAGTAAATAAAGAAATACAATTTTATAAAAACTATTTACATAAATAATAAAATAGAGTCAAGATATACCTTAGGATTTGGTAGGTGAAATTACAGGTTCATTGCTAACTCCATCGACTTATCGTTTTTCCGGTGGAGGATCTGCGACTGTAAACGTTTCTGCATATTTCAGTTTTTATTTAGCGAAGTCTTTGGCCGGTTGTAGAACTTATGAAGATCCTTAAAGCTGTAATATTTTAGCCAACATGTGTGTTATGAATTTGTATAATTCTTCCGGAGCAACATCACTATGTAAAGCGCTAAAAAATCCTGATACTTAAAACGAATAATAATAGCCTTAACCATTTAAGTATACATATAACATATAAAATGTTTTATTATAAATTTATATCGATTATTTTTTTGTACACAATTTTTTCATATAGCGCTGGATATTATCCCTCCCCTTGGATTTACTATAAGACTGGAATATAGAATTAAATTGAAAAAGATAAAAGGTTCAAAGGAAATGTTGTTTTAGAAAAAAACTAAGAAGTAGCAATGAAGTTTACTATTTAAATTATTATATAGCTGTGTATGATATTGACGGAAATTTTGAAGATTTCAGAAAATTGGGATAAGAATTTATGCTTTGTCCTTCTTCAGTTACAGATGGAGTACTTCAAAAAACATTTGGAACAGGTTATTTTTAAATTTCTTATTAATGCATTACATAATATAATATTATTATATTTTTAACATTGATTATTAAAAGATTACACAAATAACTGTAATGTAAGCTTGCAAAATTATATTAACGGATATACAACGAAATTTTATGAATTATTCCTGAGAGACACTGATGGATCTTATTATGAAGTTGCTGTATTTATTAAAAATTTAGTTAATGGTAAAAATAATAATAAAAAAATACTTATTAAAGGTTATATTATAAAAAAAACTATTTAAAAGATAATGGAAATTAACCAAATTCGAATGATAATTCAACTAACAAAGAAGCAGTCAGAAGATTTTTCATTTTAGATAATGTATCAGCTAGAGAAGGGAGTCATCTAAACACTAATTAATTAAAAGTAATATTTTAGACTATAGAAAATTTATATATTATTCATTTCTTAAATAGTAATATAATTTTTAAATAAAGGCCATAAGATATGCAAAAAATATTAGATTTTAAATAAATCTGTAAGACGATAAAGATGAATATATTTATATGCCAATAGTAACAATAGAATATGAGGATAAATAAGTATAATAAACAAATGGAATTTCAGAATTAACATCTAAAAATGCATCAAGTAATTAATAACTAAAAATATTTAATACAAAAAGAATGTAACAATTAAAAATTTTATAAAAAGTCAAATTTGAAGTGGAGTATTATTATGATCCTGTTGATTTTTGGAAAAATGCCAACTGGATTTTTGCTGTAAGTTAAGTTATATGTTTCATAATTTGGGTTATTAAATGTGTAATTTTGGGGAAATTGAATCCAGATGTAAATCCATCAGAACCTTATAGTGCATATTTCGCTGCAAAATGCGTTTTAATTGGATTGGATTTATGGGCAGATACCGTATTTTATTTATTGATAATTTTGACTGGATATTGGTATTGAATTAAATTACTTAATCTCATTTATTTAAATAATTAACAAATTAATAAATTTAGGTTCATTTTCTTTAAAATGTAATAAAGATCCTTCGTTTTATTACCAAGTATGTCAGGATCTTCTTATTCAGATAATTATTACTATTTTGACGTTCTTTTTGGGTAATGTTTGGATTTAAAACAGTCAGCATGGTGGTATTAGTGTACAAATAAGTCAATATTGACATATTTTTCATTGACTGGGAAAGAGAAAAAGATTTAGGAGAAGATGAAGTTTAAGAAGGCGAAGGACCAGGAATAAGTGTTTGGAGAAACTTATTCGTCGCGAATGAATTTAATGAATTGTAGGTCGAAAGGACAGTGGAAATAGAGTGGGCACTATTTTTCCTTGGATTATTTATGTCAGGAATAGGATTCGAAAATCTTGCAGCAGAAACACCAGATTTCGAACTGGATGTCGAAGATGTTGAAAAAATTTAAAAGAACTATGTATTGAAATACTTCGTAGCCTCCTTTATATTTTTAGCTATTGGAATTGTTCAATTAACAGTAAGAAAATTGCTAATAATTTGGTGGCCTCTCTAAATATAAAATTTCAATGACTTATGCTCAGTAGGAAATGTAATTAAATATCTTTGACATTTGCTTTAAGTTTTTTTAATATTTATCTATTATTTATAATATAATTTATAAAAGATTTCTATCATAATATTTGACAGCTATTTGCATGGCTATTACATGCATGGTAAAGCTCCCATAGGAATTTCTGAAGGAAATTCATAATGGCTAAATTTAGCCTTGCACAAAGAAGCGAAAGCTCATGCAACGAGAGGACTCGTAAAAGGAACAGATTTGTAGTGTTTTGAAATATTGGTCGGAAAGGAGTTCAGATAGATATTCGATCAAAATATTAAGTTCCCTCTTGATATGATATAATATGAAGCCAATTAGAATGTAGCAAGAATGAACCAATAAAATTAGTAATAATTTAATAAGCAAAGCTCATTATGTTTTTATTAAGTATTTATTTTTTAATAGGATGCCTACTATTTCTCGAGCAACCCCAGAATATAGATATGATTAATTTAGTGAATTGGAAAATAAAAAGAAAAATGTTTAAGAATATATAATAGAATAATTGAGTAATGTAGAAAATAATCATGCAAACCATGTTAGAGATAAAAGTGTATTAACAAGACTATTAGGATGGCCAGGCATTTCACCTACTGTACGATATGATATAGCTTTTAAAATATTCTATTTATTTTTATAAATTATAATATTTGTTTAGGATATAAGTTCTCTGCCCTACTTTTATAAAGACCCAGAATATAGTATTTAAAAAGTTATATATCTTGGATAGGAACTAAATCTTTTAATATTTGATATTATAATGTATTGCATGTGGGATATTGTTACAGAAAGCACATTGATTTCTATAGTCTTGACTTATCTTTTTGATAAGGGTTTCGAATTTACCAGAACATTTTTCGGGAAAAGAAATTTAGCAAAGAAAGTAAATATTGTTATTTAAAATGTTTTATTTTAATTATTTTTATGAACATATTTTGAGCATATTACTAATATTTTTTTTCAATATTTAGTCCCTAATTGATGAAATGTTTTTAAATTGATTTAAATATGTATCCTTAAGGGTGTAAGAAATATTTAATATTATTATTAACATTGATTAAAAATACTTTTAAATACTATTTTATAATAAAAAATAAAAATGTTATTATCATTCATTTTATATTAATTAATGTCTCAGGTATAAATATAATTCATATCAAAATAAAATAAAACTAATCATATTTTTAATATTATTTTAAAGATAAATATTTTTTCAATTTTACATGTCGACATACTATAAATTTGGAAATAAAAGGATTAAAAATTATTAGATATTTAAAAACGAAAAACATAAAACATATAGCAATATCTAATTTATTAATTTATAATGCTAAAAACAACAAATTTTCAAACTAACTTAATTTTCCCTAAATATCAAAACATAAAGTACAAGGTTAATTTTTATTATGATTTATAATAAGTTTTTTAGAAATAATATAAAAGGTATACAATTATTGTAAAACTATACAACTATAGAAATAATATTATATATTATAGACAAACACAATAATTATATTATACAGTTTTAAAAAATATTTTCCATATTCAATAATATATATATTTTAAGCAAACTATTTTATTATATTATATAAGTTTAAGCAAATAAATTTGTTAGATTATATTTGTTTAAGCAAATAATTTTGTTAGATTTGATAATTTTAAGCAAATTATCTTATTAGACTATATAATTTTAAGCATATGTTTTAGTTATAATATATAAGTTTATATACTCAAGCAATTTTTATGAAGAATTATATAAACCTTGTCATATATTATAATTATATTAAATAAAAAAATATATATAGTACAATAAATTGCTAAAAACCTCATAAAAAATAATAAAAAATTAAAAAAAAATTAAAAAAAAAAAAAAAAAGCTAATGTCATAATAAAACTCTATAATTTAAGATTAAATAACAAGTAAAATTTAACTATTTGATCAGATAATTAATTATTTCTGGTAATTATTATATTAATTTAAAGATTAAAACGAAGATATAGATTAAGATTTAAATACAATCTTGAAAGATTATAGTGACCTTATAAATGGTTAAGAAATCACTTAAAGACTCACTTTCTTATATTGCTAAATAAGTAAATTGTATTAATTAAATAATAATTAGACAATAATTTACTCAATAAATATAAATTAGAAAATTTCCCTATGTTCGAAAATGATCCCAATTTGTTTCTTCCATATAAATAGCATTTTATCAAAAGGGCAAAATAAGCATTACATAAAATGAAAGAATATGAAAAAGAAATGGACTAATATGTAAAAATTATAGAGGATTTAGCAAATAATGAACTGAAAAGTAAGTAATATATATATTTTAAATTATTAAATTATTCATTTTTCTAGATAAGTATTCAATAAAATGAGGAATAAAATTATTATTAATCCAATAGACTTAAGAAATAAAAATTGATATATATAAATATAAAAAATAATAATTATATATAAAAAAATTTGTGTTAAATTTCATTTTATAAATATTTTTAAATATTGTTGTTTAATTTCTATATAAGATTTAGAGAGTAAAAAAATATATAAATAATTAATGCTATCAATTTTTTATAAATTAAAAAAAGGAAAAATCATATTATAATCTAAAAAATATTTAAATATACAAAGATTTTTTTATTTTCTATTCTCTGTAAAATGTTAATCAAAATATTTCCGATTAATATACATAACAGAATAGATACTGTCTGTATTTAGCCTCAATAACAACTGAAAGTCTGCAAAGTGATGTTTATTATGAGCTATTTTTCTGTGTAGACTAACTATATTATAAAAAGAATATTATTAATTGTTCAAAAGAAAGTAAATTCTGGAATTTATAATATTATATCACTCATCTATATTACTATTATAATATTTATATTTTAATAGATCGTTTAAGAAAGAGAAAATTATTGTTTTTCATGAAAAATTAACCTATAAGTTAATTATGATGCAAGAAAACAATTCCCGAAGTCAAATTTCAAAGTATTTGAGTGTAAAAAGTGACAGTCCTAAAGAATAATTTATTAAAGTGCTTAAATTATTAAATAAAATGAAGTACCAAATTATTGGGGAAACCATATGGTTTATGTATTAATTAGAATAAATAAATATAAAAATAAAAACATGATTGGAAAAATATTATTTATGATTTTTTTGAGAAAGAATTTAAATATCTAGAATAGATGGCGACTGCTTCACCTTAATAAAATTGTATTGATTAAATTTAGAAATTTCATATACTCTGTAAAATAATGATTGTAGTGTATAAAGAGATACTGTGTATATTCGTTATCTTTTTAGTCTTATTTGCCTTCTGAAATAAATTTAACATTTTGTTTTTACTAATTATATTTATGTTATATATATGGCAAAAATTAATCTGTTTTAAATTAAAATAATACATTAAATAAAGAATATATAATATATTTCGATATTCATGTAAATATATAAAATATTATTAAAAAATATATTTAATAATAAATATTTTATAATAAGTTTTTAATTATTAAAAATAATAAATAAAGAAATTATCATATAAAAATTAAATTATGTTATTTTTCATAAATCAAATTTTAACATATCAAACCACCCCTTTTCCTCTTTTTTTTAATTTTCTAGTAATTTCTAAGCTTATTCTTCTATTTTTTTTTTTCCTCTTCTTATTTTAAAAAAGCTTTATACACACTCATATTTTTGTAAGAGTATCCTGTATATTCATTATAAAGCACAGAAAACTTAGTATCTCTTAAGTGTTTTTCTATATTTTAAGCAGTTTCTTCTGGATTTTCATTCATTAATATAGCTGTATCTATAAATCTGTGGAGCATTTATTATTTAAATTCTTATTTGTAGTTTTATATTTGCCAACTAGGGGATTTATTTAATTCAATAAGATAGACTTTAAGATTTTCATCAACCATAAAATCAAATCCTATTACCTGTCCAAAAATTAAAATAAATTAATAATTTATAAGAATTATTAAATTTCAATACCTAAAACTATCCTTTTTTCTTAATAAGTTATAGCTAAGATGCTTGAACAACAATCGAAGATATTTCTTTCATTTACCCATAAATGTATTATAATTAAATTTTGTCATATCCTCCTTCTCCTAAAAAGTATTCTTCAAATTCTTCCATACTCAGCATAAGATCTTTTGTTAATTTTTTGAATTCTGGATGTTTTTTTTAAGCACTTATGTTGGTTAAATGAACATTTAAATCATCTTCAGGCTATTCATCAATATAAGTTTTATAGTAAATTTTTAAATTTGGTAAAATTATATTAAATATAAAAATACATTTGAATTTAGAGTATAGTCAAATAATGTTTTTCTAACAAACCCGTGGTGATAGATAGCTAAAAATTTAGGCTATGTAGTAACTATAAAAACAAAACATCTAAAATCAAACTTCTTTTTATTAATCAATATAGGTTTTTCGATATATTTTTATATAACTTTTCTTTTATCAACATGTTTACTTTTATCTTTTTTTATTTCTTTTAACTAATTCATATTAATTATGTTAGAAATATTGAATAAATCTAATTAAATTTAGTGATTAATATTACATTTTTTTTATAGGCATCTATATCTCTGATAATTTCTATACCCATTCCAGCATAGGAATTGGTAGGCTTAGATATCCATAATCCTTTTTCAGAATCTTTCATAAATTACTATTCATCATAACTATATTTTGTTGTTCCGTAGTTAATAGAAAATGTTTTGGGTAGATAGTCTTTGGTTCTAAGATCATATTTAGTATTGAATTTGTCAAATTGTCTTAAAACTAATAGCATCAAACTCTTATCTGTAATGGTTTCGATATTTTCAATATGGTTTACTAAGTATTATCCTTCTTTATAATTTCTCCAGTCTATTTGACTAGGGTAAAATGTCCATCTAAGATCAAATTTTTATTTGTTATTAAGTCCGGTAATTATCCATTCATCAGGTTTCATTTAAAAATAGTCTTTGACCAAATGCTCATGCTGTTTATTAAGGTAAAGGGGCCCTAACTAAACTACCTTCAATTATTTGGGAGGAATTTTATCATCAGGCTTCTTGGCATTTTAGTTAGCTTATTCGTTAGTTTATGATTCTTAATCATTTTTTACTTCTCTTTCTTCTAATATATTTTATTTTTATTAATCTTCCTACTTAATTTCTCCTTTCTCATTTTAACTAGAATCTATAACATTTTAAGAGGATTCTGAGTTTGAATCATTTTAGTATGATTAAGCTACAAAGATTATTAAGACTAATGCAATAATATAGAACGATATTTTCATTTAGTAAGAATTTTATTTAAATGTATTTTGTGATTATTTTCTATTTTAGTGTAATTTAATAAATTTGTATTTATTAATGTATTAAATATTTAATATTATGTTTATATGAAAGGTCTAATAAAATATTACTCTAATTTAAATTGAAATAAAAACTTTTTTTTTATTTGCAATCAATAAATTATGATTATTAGCCAATATAAATATAGCACTATAATTTTGCTATTAAATATCAGAAATTGAGTGGATTTTATTATCATTGTATTTGCAATATAATATATATTCTATATTTAATTAATTTTATACATAATATTCATTACTATTTTAATGTAATTTAAATAAAATATAACATTATATTAATTTTATCCATAATGCTAAAATTAATTTTTATAAATTTAACGATTATTTTTTATTATTAAATAGATAAAAAGAATATTAAATTAATTTTTTTAAAATTCTATATTATATAAATATTAAAATTTAAATTTTATATTAAATGAATACTTTATATGTTAATTATAATTTTTAATCTTATATATTAAATAATAATCATAATTTTAAATTATATATTTATTTTAATTCTAATAATTTAATTAAATTAAATTTAATTTGCAAATATATTATTTTCTTTTATTTTAATATTGAATTTTTATAGTATGAAAAAGTGTGCAGTAGAGTTATTTGTTCACAGTATTTACTAGTTTAAGTATTAATACTATATATTATCATAAATAATAGTAAATATAGTAAAGAAATATTAATTATTAAAATACTCACAGCGAGTGTTTATTATCACTGCCCAAATAATATATAAAAAGAAAACCCGCATATACCAAAGTGCTAATTATTTAGGACGCATAAAATCGTTTTTCATTAAAAAAATAATTAATTATTGAAAATATTCACAAAATTATTTTAAAAAAACAAAAATCTTATAAAATAATAAAAAACCATAAATAAAACCCTCTAATCGTTATACAAATGAAACTTTAAACATTCGTATTCATACTACTGTTTATTGGAACTGTGTTCTGTGAAGATGAGAAATTTGATGAAAAGAAGATGACTCCTACTAAAGAATGGGATAAAGACACAAAAGTTATATTAGATGCCTTCTAGGAAACATCTACATCAATTTGGAAAAAAGAAATAAATGAAATTGGAAAAGTATTTGTTCTCTTTTATGAAGACTGGAGTGAAAGAGTGAAGGCCGTTATTCCTAAATTTGATAGATCAGCCAAATTAAACAAGCACGATGAAGTAAATAAACAAACTTATTAAAATATTAATATTATAATAATAAATTAATGTATTTATTAAATAAAATAGATACGATATGTGGCAGTTGACTGCAAAAAAGCTAGAAAATTCTGTATGATCTTCAGTATTACTTAAGTACCAAGATTTTACTATATAAAAGACTATGATCACTACTACTTTTATAATGGTGAATTTTTGCATGAAGACTGGCAATATTTTTTGAAATAAGGGTACCAAGGTGCTCCTTATATAGACATGAAAGGATTCTTAAAAATGCAAAAAGACATGATAACTAAATAACAAGAATCTCTATCATAATTTTAAGAGAATATTCCCCAAATTGACTATGAAAATTTGGATCAATTAAAGAATACTAACTAAATGGTCTTGTTTTATTCTTCATCGTAAATAAATTTTAAATAATAAACCTAAAATTTTAATTTTATTGTAAAAAAATTGAAATTTATAGGGCCACAGTCAACTAGGATGTGATGGAAGCCTTCTTATAAATGAATACAATGAAATTTGACAACAATATTAGATTTTCTGGTATTGATATGAACTATAATAGCCTGTCTATTACCCATACTCTTCAAATAACTAAATACCCTTCAGTGATATATATATATGAAAGTGGAAAGTATATGGAATATTAAGGTAATTATATTTTATTATTTTATAATAATTTTTTTCTTATTTTAACCATATTTTATATTATATTTAGGATAGTAAAAGCTAGATGACTTAGTAGAATTTGTTAAAAAAGGATATATTGAAGACCTATTCAAATAAAGTTCTATTAACGGAGATATGGCGGAAAAAGTACAATAAATCTAAGATGCAGAGGAAGAAGCAATAAAAGCTGGAAAATAAAGAAGAAGAAAACCAAATAAAGAAGAATAAAATATCGCTATTTAAAAAATATTAGATGAAGAAAATAGAAAATTATAATAATAACAAAACTCTACTTCGACTGAAGAATAGCCTTAAAACGTACTCAAAGAGTCAACTACTGAATAACCAGAAGAATCTAATGAAGAAGAAGAAGAGGAAAAAAAAGATGATAAATAAAGTAGTGGAGAAGGAGAAGATAAATAAAATAAATAATCAGTTGAAGATTTATGAATTTTCATTTTAATAATTAATGATTAATATATATCTCTAATATTATTATTTTTGTATATACATATTAATATATATTTGGATTTATTCATAATTTATATAAAACTATAAATCTAATTGCTATATTTTAAATCATATTTTCTCTTTTTTCTATGTATTAAAAGTAAAAAATAAAATAATATTAGTATCATTATAAAAAGAATTTTAAATTTCCTCATAATTAATATTTAAAATAAGTGTTACATTATCTAATAATGATATAAAATAATTAATATTCTATATATGTTTTAATTTATATAATTTATATTTTATTCTACATATTTTAATATTTTAGATCAATCTCTTTATAACTGTATAAAAAACTCCTAATATTAATAACTAATAATAATAACAAAACAACAAAATGTATTTTAATTTATTATACTAAATAAAATTTTTTATTAAAAAAACACAATATTAGTAAGTAATAAATAAATTAATAAATAAATAAAATTGATAAATAAAAATGAAAAGTGATTAAAAATGCAAGTATAAAATTAAAAATAAAAACTAACCTAATTAAATATCTAAATTATATTTAACATGGATTTATATTAGGCAAATTATCCATTTTATAGATGCCTACTCAGATTGGTATTTAGTTTATGAAGAATTTTAATTTGCGTTTAATGAAAATATGTCTCCAGAAAATTAAAGAACCTATTTTATAATTGCAATAGCTTTAATTATAATATATTTATATGAAAGGTATTCATGTCTACTCTACATAAATAATTTAACTAATATTCATGATAAAATAACAAAATAATAATAAATTAATGAGATAGAATAATGTATTTGTGTAGAGTAAGGTCTTAAATCTTAGAATTATTAAAAATTTGAGGAAAAAAAAAGCAAGATTAATCAAGAATAAAATGTTAATAAAATACCCATGAAATCGATGCTAAGAAATATAATTTACATATTTACATATTCAGATTATTTTCTATTAACTAAATTCTGCATTGTAGATAATTTTTGGGTTTTATCTTTAAAAAAAGAAGTTATAGAACTTTTCTTTGATAACCTTCCTTCTGCTATTGTAGCCATTGATCATTTATTATTAAATTACATAATTAATTAGCAGATTAATTATTTTACTGTCCTTTCCTTCATTAGTTCTATGTCATCCTTAATATTTGTAAAATTAATAGTCATATATTTATAATTTAAGAAATTACTAAATATTTTTTATATTAAGACAACTTATAGATATCATTTATCTAAAATTAGAAATTAATCAAAATATGTATCTAAAGATTAATTAAATCTAAATTCATTATCTCTAGAATGCAAATCATTTTTATTTAACCCATACGAAATAGGAGCAATTAAAATGTAATCTGGAAAAATAGAAAATTATCCTTAATTATTGGAAAAAGATATAGAATTAAAATGTCAAGCCATTTAAGATTAGAAGCAATAATAAGTCAATTTAACACAAAAAATATGCCTATTTTTATATTTATTTATTTTTATTGTGGGCTATGGGACTTTATTAATTGCATAATCATACAACTAAAATGGGATACTTATAGATTATAATTTGATTATTGGATGTATTTTAATGTAATATCAGGTAAATACAAGCTAAACTTTAATCATTTTTTTTAATTAAATTCCCATTAAATAATTATATTATAAATATATAGGCATTTTACTATTATAAGCTTGAGTACTAAAGTTAAAAATAGAATTTTAAATAAATATTATTTCTAACTTTCAAGTGCTTAGTAAGAATACCAATTTTAGTTATTATAGGGATGGTCTAATTTTTTTTACCATTTAAAAATGAAAAAATGATATTTATTAACTTAAAAGAAACCTGGGTAGAGAATATTTATAATACTTGGGTTTATTTAGCAGTTAGATTAGTAATCTTATTTAATTTTTAATGATATAAATAAAATAAATTGGAATAATTTTTCTTTTATTTTTTAAATAGATTCTTATACCTTATGAAATGTTAATGGTGTATGAATATTATGTATAAGGAAAAAACTATAAGGTGTATCTACATAAAGATAATGATAAAGAGCTAAATATTGTGCAAGATTCTCCAATTTTTCTTATTAGCACAATAATTTGCTTTTTATATGGGGGGCTTATTTTAATTTATGATTTTGTCTATTTATGTATTATCATAATTCAAAATATATTAATTAATAAATAAAATAAACAAACTACGAAGGAAAATTCTAACCATTCTGATAGTAAATTTATAGATATTTTAAATACTAAGCTATACAATTATTAGATTTCTTTTTTAGGAATAATAAATAAATAGGAAATATATTTAAAAAAAATTAGGATGATACACCAATTTAAATATAACAATACAATGATTTGACAAATGAATAGAATGCCTCAACTAAAAATTTTTCTTTATCAGTAACTTAAAATGATCAAATAAAAAATAATTAAAAAAATGAAAAGAATCTTATAGACCGTTTCTTTAACAATACTAGCTTATCAATGAATAATAACGAAATTAACAAATCTTATACAGAGAAATATATAAAATAAAAGAAATATAGTTAATTTCAAATTGATATTATGAATGTTGATTTATTTATATCAAATAGAAATAGTGAAAGATAATTATAATATTCGATAGATATCTAAAAAAAAAATTAATTAAGTTATAATTGTTAAGGAGAGAGTTGGTTTGATTTAGAGTTTTAGGAAATAGATCATATTCCAAGTAATAATTAACAAGCTATCTTTAGAAATGTTAAAAGAAAACACAATATTAAAAATATATCATGATCAAAAATAACATTTACCATATTATAAATTGTATATTATTTTGCTTAAATATTTATAAATATATATAAAAACTATTCCATTAATATATTATATTATATATTCGATTTTTTGGAAATAAAAATATTATATAAAATCATCTCAGTTTTAGATAAAATGACCCAAACATTACTTCATAATTAAATGCTTTGAAATAATTGAATATATTTTAAAGTATATCAATAGTTAGCTCGTATAAATAATTTATGTAAGCAATCATCCTCAAATTCTATAATAATATAAATTAAAAATAAATATAAATTAACATTCGAAAACTTGTTAAACTGTTTTAAGTATTAGGATAATTATAATTTATTAAAGATTAATTTTATAAATTTATTTAAATATTATATAAAAGTTATATTTTTCTATTTTAAGAATTTAATTCTTTATTTAATACCTCTTTATTGTTATAATTGAATAATTACTAATAACATTTTATTTTTAGTGTTTAGTTTACAAGTTAGTATTTTCCATCATTAATAATAAAAGTCAATTTTTATTTAGGGCCCTAAATATTCCAATTTTATTTGTTATATTACCTTTTACTACCTCTATTGATATGTATACATTTAAAAATTATTCACTTTTAATATTACATATACAATTTGAAATTGATAAATATTCTAATATTTATTAATATTAACATAAATTAGAAATGAATATTAGTCTTTTTTAATTATCATTTAAGAAAATTAAGAATAATTAGTAACTTTATTGAATAATTTTTTATATATTATTATTATAAAAATTTTCCCCGTAATTTTCTATGGAATAAATCGATATTTTTGTTGATAAATATAAAACCATACAGTGAAAAATGAAATGTGAAGGTTTTATTATGTTTTTTATATCAAGGAATAGTTAAAATAATATTATTCCACATTAATGTCACATTATTTTAAATATAATAAAAACAAAACATTTATAAAAGAAAAAAGAAAAAAATACCGTAACAATAAAAAACCTTGTCTAATGAAAAGTCCAATTGTATCAACCACGGAATACTCTGCTCATATAATAGTAAACAATACTGCTAAAGTAAAACTGATCCGTATTCTAAAATAGATTCTCCATTATATGGATGCTTATACTGACTGGTATTTGGTATATGAAGAATTCAGATTTGCTCTACATAAAAACATGACTGCCGAAAATTAGCAGACTTATGTTATAGTAGCCATTGCTCTTTGTATAGTATTTACCTTTGAAAGGTATTCCTGTATGAGTTATTTAAATAATCTTTCTGTACTTTAATGCTAAATAGATTAATAAAGAAAAAGCTAAATAGTAAATTAGAATAATAGCAAGAATCATCATAAATAAAATCTGTAATAAAATTCTATAGGAAAATAAGAAATAAATTAATCCAAAGATCAAATCACCTTGCCGATGTCGATCAGACTCAGAAATTTAATATGTGTTTTAACATATTCTGACTACTTGCTCTTGCATAAATATGATAATATAGGGGATTTTTATTAACTTTCTTTAAAAAAAGAAATAATTGAGCTCTTTTTTGAAAATATTCCCTCCGCCACCACAGCCATCGATCACGCTTTACTAAATTACATATAAAACCAATCTATCAATTATATAACAATATTATCTTTTATTTTTTCAATGTCTTCGTTAGTAATGGTAATTTTAATTATTAAACTCACACTTCATTTTAATACTAATTATTGTTATTTAATAGACAACATATCGCTTCTATATATCTAAAATAAGAAATTAACAAGCTTATATTTCGAAACATAAATTAGCTTTAAAGGAATTATCTATATAATGCAGATGCTTTATATTTCACCCCTATTCTCTGGGAACAATCAAAATGCATTCTAAAAAAATATTAGAATTTCCTTAATTATTTTCTCATAAAATACTGAACAATAATCTTTCTTTATTTGAGTCATCAAAAAATTCTATCTAAAAATAATTTAAAATAAATTATACAGTCAAAATAGGGATTTTTATCCATTTTTTCATTTTTATAATTGGATATTCAACTCTTTTAATAGTTTAATCCTACAACAAAAATTGTATAGAAATATAACATTACTTATTGCTTGGCCTTCTATTTTATTAGTATTAAGTAATAAAAATAAGAATAATTTATAAACCTAAAAACGCATTAATTATTTTTAATTTTAAGGGTATTTCATATTTATAACAATAATTTAGCTAACCTGAATTTTCCTTTAAGTAAAAATGTTCTGCTTTACTGAGTTATATCATTAAGTTGCCTATCATGATGGTCATTGGAATGGTTTAATTTTTTTACCTTTCAAAAATGAAAAAATAATGTTTCTTAAACTTAAAGAAACATGGGTAGAAAATATTTATCCAACATGGATGTTCTTAATATTAAGATGTGTAATTAAATAATTATAATCCTGCTAAAATTATTATTTTATTTATTCTATATATATTTTTTAGCTATTAATTCCATATGAAATTTTAATGATATATGAGTTTTACATTGAGGGAAAGAATTACAGAAACTATTTGAATAAAGATGCATAGCAAGAACTAAACATTGTTTAAAAGAGCCCAGTTTTTAAAATTTTTATTTTCATATGCTTTATTTGTGGGGGAATAATACTAATTTATGATATTTCATTTTTACTAATCTTAGTTAAAGAAGCAATATATAAAAAATGTTTTAGAGCGAAAAACTAAAATATTTAAAGTAAATTTTTTAATAAAATTATAAATAACAATAATTTAAATATCCTTATTTTAATTTGTATCATTAAGGTGCCTAATAGAGTCAGCCAGTGACAGTACACTAAACCCCGTTTAATTAATAAAGTGTTTAGAGAAAATAAGAAGTTGCAATTAATATATCTACCTTAGAGAAAAAACAAGACAAAGTTAATTATGATGACTAAGTTGAAGAGGAATTTTTCAATTTCACAAATATGAATACGTAGGATCCTTTTAAGAGTTGTATAAATTCTCCTAAATTTTTATTAACAAATAGTTAAGTTCTAAAGCTGTAAGACCAATTCATTTGCAATACAGCTGAAAATACTCAACCTAATACACAAAGATATAATGAAAATGAAAACATGATATAATATTCTAAATAAACTTGCATTCCTAATAACATAAAATAACAAAATGATGATAAAATATATGATACTATTGATGTAATTCCATACATTAATTAATAGTAAATAAAGAGATAAATCAAAGAAAAATAAAAAAAGCAATATTAATGATTATAATTTAAAATTAATATAAAAAAATTAACTAAATTTTCCTATTGGTGCTTTTATATAAATATATAAAAATATTTTTTTTTAGTAAATTTTTAATTTTATGGCTGTAATTAAACTATGGTTAAATATCTACATGTTAGAAATTCTGAAAAATAAAATTATATATATTATAATGTTTTATTAGAGTAAAAAAATTTTTTTTCAAGTTATTAATACATATATTGAATTTAAATTACTTATATGGTGATAAATACAATATTATAAATGAAAAATAAAGAATAATAATAAATAATCTAAAAAAAAGAATAAAATAAAAAATAATACCTACATCTTAAATCATAATGGAGTTAATTGAAAATGAAGAAATAGAAAAAATAACAAACAGAAATTATAAATGACTTAATAAAAGTTGAGTAAAAATCTTAAATTTCTTTTTTTCGGAAAACAATTTATGCATTATTTTGATGCTTGTACTGATTGGTATTTAGTATACAAAGAATATAAATTTTATCTTCACTAATAAATGCCTGAAGATAACAAAAAGTCCTATTTAATAATAGCTTGTATTTTAGTAATTATATTCATATACGAAAGATATTCCTGCATGGTATATTTGAATTATATCTCATTAATAAAAAAATAAACCTTTATAGAAAAACAAAATATATAAATTAAAGAATAATCTAAAAGTTTAGAATCTGACTAATAACATAAAAGTAATTAAAATGTAGTAGATAATAGAAATTAAAATTAAAATATAAAATTATCTAGTAAAGATAAAATATGTAATTTTCTATGCGTATTGACATACTCAGACTATATTAAAATATATTAATGTTAAGGTATAGGAAATCTTTGGGTATTATCATTAAAAAAAGAAATTATCCAATTATTCTTTGAAAATATCCCTTCGTCCATAATCGCGATAGATTAAACTCTTTTAACCTATATACTAAATCAATAAGTTAATTATTTATCGATATTATCTTTTATTTTATCTATATCTTCACTAGTTATGGTAAACATTATAATTAAATTAAAATTTATCAATATTATTTATAATTTTTTATACTTTACTAGACCGCATATAGATCACACATAAATAAAATTAAAATTAACAATAATTTTAAGTCTAAAGATGAACTACGATTATAAGATATGAGCTTATAGTGCAAATCATTCATTTTCAATCCATATGAAATTGGAACACTTAAAATGCATTCCTAAATTATAACTAATTTTCCTTAATTATATAAAAATAAAGATATATGTAAATCTTAATCCTTATTACTAAATAACTTGGATTCATACCTGTATAAAGACGATGCATCTTATAAATTAGATTTAAAAATAAAGATTTGGATATTTTTACACTTTATTATATTTATAGCTGGGTATGGAAGTCTATTAATTGTATCATCGTTTAATATATATTGTATAAGAGTTTATCATACAATGATCATTGGATTTATTGCTATGCACTATCAAGTAATATATAAAAAATTATTTATTTTAATATAAGTAATAATTTTAAAACTAAATCGTATTAGACTCTTTAATATTTAAGATACGAGTATTAAATTCATAAAACTTCAATTAAAAAAATAATTTTAATTGCTTTAATCTACATTATTAAGATACCAATTTTGCTTGTTATAGGAACTGTAGCTTTTTTTTGCCTTATAAAAATGAAAAAATTTTATTTCTCGAATATAACGAAAATTGGGTTGAAAACATATACTCTACTCACTTTTATCTACTATTTCGAATTGTAATTTAATATTTTAAAATATTTCTTAATAATAATTATAATTATCTAGTTTGTAGTGCCATACTAATTAGGAATGATATTTCAATATTATTTTATTGGAGTAAATTACAGGTCTCATTTTCATATAAATGATCCATAGATTGAACTTAATATTGTTAAATAATCTATAGTATTTAAATTAATAGTTTATATGTGCATTACATTAGGGGTTTTAATTTTTTTGTATGATTTTTCTTATTTGGTTATATTATTGCTAAAGAGAAGTGTATGTCAAAAATAAAAAAGTTAATTATAATAATAAACTAAAATAGGTAAAATATATATAAAAAATTAATAAAGGGTTAAATTTATATAAATGGTAATTTAGATATCAATAAAATGGAAACGTAAGTGAAATAAAATATAATATATCCAAAAAATTTTTAGCTGATTAGAGATTAATAAAATAATAGAAATTAGGAGAAATCTTAATTAAATGTTTTAGATAATATGTAAGCCGTTGAATCAAAAATTATTCTAAGGGAAGATTATTAAAAAATAGATAATTCAAATATTTAAAATTCTATATTAAATCACACGACTTTAAGTATTCCTGACAATGTAAACTCTCCCTTAGTAGACTAAAAACGATAATAAAAAAATATATAAGTTATCTTATTCAAAAAAAATATAAAGATTTTGCAACAGAAGATTCTTAAATTAAGTAATCAAACCTATTTGAAATGGTAGATAAAGAGAATAACATGGAAATTCCGATAAAATTAGGTGGTGGATATCTTGAAGGACCATAAAATTAAGATATAATAAAAAGTTTTCATACAAATTTTGAATAAAGTTGACAAATTTTGAATAAAGTTGACAAATTTTATCATTTTATTTTTTTAAATTATTCTAAACAATTTTAAAGAAAAATTCATATTATTATTAAAATTTAATAAAAATAGAATTTAATATAAATGATTACAATATTCAATAAATAATATTTTTAAATCTTTATTTCGATTAATAAATTCATAGTTTATTTTCCTAAGATATTAAAATATTTTGACTTATTATTTATTTTAAGAATACAAACTTTATTAACTCTGTTTTAAATCTAATTCTGGAATATCACTAAATGTAATTTATTTTTTGATGGGCTCTCTTTGAACATATTTTTGTTTTCTATTTTAAATTAATTAGAATAAAATCCAACCTATCATACCCACAATCATTAATGAAAAACAAATTAATACTATAATTTCTATTTCTTTTTTATTAATCTGTTTTTCTGCTTCTTATGGAATAATTTGTACTTAGGCAGTGGTTTTAATTAAATATTATTATTATTCAGTTTTCATTGATCTGGGAGAACCTAAGTTTCTTTTTTGATTAAATGATAAAATATCAGTAATAATTTCTAAATTGCACGACCCTATTATTGAAGGAGCTTAAATTTATAAAATCAATTGTCCATTTCTATGATTGTCTACTTTTTAAGCTGTTAATAACTCTGAATTGGCCTTTATCTATATTAGCGAAAGCTATTTATCCGTATATTCTGCACTATCTATTTATAACTACAAATAAATTTTTATTTCTGATTGAACACTGTTTTTCCTTTCGTAGACTTACATGACCAATCATTACATAATTTTATGGAAGATTAAATTTTTAGTGTATTTGAACAACAAAACTCTAGAGATTAGCCTTCTTTATTTTGTACCAAGTCATTCATGAAAGATGTCACTATTTTGGAATCCTAACAATCATTTTCGGGCAGATTAAATCTGTTACTATAATGGCATTTGGTACATACTGTTTTTCCTTTTTCAAATTCACAATCAGAACAATATTAAGGACAACATTAATTATTTATATCCATTTTAGGATCTTCACATTTTTTACAAAATATTTGACTGGTGTATGGCTCAAAATAGGTTTATTTAGAACATTTGCTCGGAATAGGAATGCATAAATAATAGTAAGGATGCCACAGTTCATTTTATTTGCATTAAATACATTATCCATACCCAGACTATTCATTTACAATTCTTGGATATTAATTATTCCCTTTACATTTGATAATATTTCTAGTTTTATATTTAGTAATATCATTTAGAATATCTGTAAATTCGTATTAGCCCTAGCACTTAGAGTGTAGCTTTAAAATAAATAAAAATTAAGTTAATTAATTATGGGATATATTTTACGATACAAGTATAAACAAAAATTTGTTTTAATAAAAATATATTTTCTAAGTTAATTAAGTTTTGCCCTTAATAATATTAAAATTAGAAATAATAAAATTACTTGTGAATCACATTTTTAACATTCTCCAGAGTTATTTATCAGTTCCATATTACTACATGGGTTACACACATATCTAAATTGAAATTTATTTATTTCTTCATCAATTATGTCCGTTTTACATTAAGGAGGAGTCTTAACACAAATATATATATGAGAGTTTTTCTTTATTCTAGAGTAACCTTATTTACACTCACAATTGGGAAAATCTTGATCAAAATCGTGTATTATTTTACAATTTTTAGATCCCTCTGGATTGTCAAGAAATTTCTACTATTTAAAACTCCAAAATTTGTTATCATCGTCATGATTTGTGCAATAAAAAGCTTCATAATCTTTATGGTAAGAACAATCTTAGAATTCACAGGGACACTTCAAACACTAAGTGGTTTCAATGTTATTTTTTGGACTTATCATCTAATGGTCTCTTTTGCAAGTAACAATATTATAATCTTCTATAATCTTATTATCTACAACGCGAATAGTCAAATCCCCTGAACACAGTTCATCAGGATCCATATTCTACAAGTCGATTTAATATGCATAATTATATTTCTATATATTAATGATTGAATAAATTATTTACTTCTATATTAGGGCAGTTTTAACATTGAGCTGTCTTGGTTTAAACATTATACACTACCATCTTTTTTTACATTAAAATCTGTATTAATATGCTGATAATGTAGGTTTCATAATATTTCTTTCTTCCTGATTTTAAATTAAAAATTATTGGACTCAAATATTTAATTATTTTTGCAAATTTATTATATGTTTACAACATATTTTATGTCAGTTTTAACACAAGAACGCTTATCAGTTGCAACTTAAAATCCTTCATTGCAAGTATCGCAGCTAATTAAAGAATAACATACTTTACAATCCTATAATATATGAAGATTATTACCTGTATATAAATTATATTTATAAATTAAATTACTTTTATGCAATCAGCAGATTTAACTATATCTATAAAGAATATAAGTAGAACTATAATTTAAAAAAATTACTTTTATTTCATTTATTTTTACTAATCTTAAATTTTTTCTTTGTTTTTATTTTTTTTTATGTTATGTAATTTAATAAATTAATATTAAATTATAAGCATGTTTATTGCTCCAATTATAATTTAATTTCAATCAGTGAAAAAATATGAGAAATTTTATATTTAGAGATTAAATATATAAATTTATCATAAAAATAAATTGAAAATTACACTATTGAAATATGAAGGAAATAATTATATTCTTCTAAATTGTATACTTTTATAATATTAAGCCATAAAATATGGGATTTTAATTTATTTAAAATTAGTGCTATAATGTAATCAAAATGTTTATTTTTAGCAAATTTTACTGAAATTTCTGTACAAACAAATAGTAAGAATATAATCTCCCATAATATTTTGAAATATTTTATATAAATAACAATAATAAAATAATATAAAAATAGATATTTTTTTTTTTATTTTATATCTAACAATCAAACGTATCAAAATTATTATATTTTGATATATATTTAGAGAAACATATATTTTAAAAAAGTAGAGCTTATTTAGTATGATAGATAGCTAAATTTTTAAAACATTCATGTGATATTAGAAAAAACAAAATGTACCAAATTAATAAACTATCATTTCTTAGAAATAATTAATTCAATCTAAAAAGCATTTAATTATCATGAATATTTAGACTATAACTAAAAATATGGGATATATATCGGATATATAAAAAAATGATCTTATTCTAAAATTTAAACTTCAATAACATATAATAAATAACTAAAAAAAAAAAATCAAAATATAAAATTAATTCCATAATATAAGATTGTATTAAAATTAATATTCATTCTTATTCTTGTTCTTAATCTTATTCTTATTCTTATTCTTGTTCTTATTCTTATTCTTATTCTGCCTAATTATGCTAAATATTTTCATTTGGGTCTCTTTTAGAAAATATATCAAAATCACTTTATTTTATTTCTCCTGAAAGTTATTTATTCAAGGATTTATTAAGTCTTTTTCTATTCAAAATTTGAATTACAACACAAAGAAGTGAAGAAAAAGCCATTATTGCAGCACAAATAATTACAGCAAGTTTTAGATTTTTATCTTCATCTTCTTTTTTTTACTTGTTTTCAACAATTTCTATAGATGTTTCCTACTTCAACCTATACATTTTCGATTATTTTTCCTGCAAATTTCTTAAATTCTTATTTTTTGAATTGATATCGAATTCGACAATAACCTAAATTGAGGCCGGGCCAATTGTTTGAGAAGCTTAAATCTTCAGGTTTAGTTTTCCATTGTTGCCATCATCAATTTAACTTATGCTCATTATTTAAGAGTTAATTTTTACTTAAGCAATTTACAATTTATGATTGGTATAGTCAGGAGTTTGAATTTCAAAAGAAAGGTAAATATCCTCTAATTATTTGTAAATTGTTTTGGTAGAAGTATTGGAGCAAGCTAAATTGTTACAAAGCTTTAAAGAAGATTCTAATTTTAGGGTGTTAGAGCAGCAAAATTCCAAAGAATACGATTCATTATTTTAAGCTAATTCTTACATGTATACTCTTAATTTATCAGAATCCTTACATTCATTTTCAGGTAGATTAAATCTGGTACTATAGTTGCATTTTGTGCATTTGGTTTTATTGTCCTTGTACTCACAATCCGAGCATAAATTAGGGCAGCATTGATTGTCTGTACTCATTAAAGGATCAGCACATCTTCTGCAAAGAACTTGGCCTGAGTACTATTCGAAAAACATTTAGTTTTTGTTTGGACATTTGCTGGGGATTTCAACACATTTATAAGCATAGGGATGCCATATTTCAGTGTCTTTACATTCTTCACAATATCCAAATTGAGTATCATCGTTGGTTATTTTTACATAAGAATGCTATTTAATACAGGAAATCTTGTTTAGTTATTTTTTTTGGTGATATCATTGTGTATATCCTAGAATGAATATACAGATTGGCAAGTACGATAAACCTATTTATAAAATAATCTTAATTATTCTATTGATTAATTATTTCTTGTTTATAATATTCATTATAAATTAGTATTAATATTCAACCATAAAACTATTAATTTACTTTTCTAATAATAAAATAAATAAATAAATAAAATACAATTTATTTACTTTGGGATCACAAGGGGAGCACTAATTTTAGCCATCTAAAAGCTCCATATCACTGCATACATTGCAAATAGGATCTGAAGATAGATAGTTTTCTTCTTACTAAATACTATTTTTGCAGAAAATCGGAGTTTTTACGCAAACCCATATATGAGAACTCTTTCTGATTCTAGAATAACCAGGTTTACATTCACAAGTTGGTAATATTGGATCAATGTCATGCAAAATCTTGCAATTTTTTGATCCCTCCGGATTATCAAGGAATCTTTGTTCTTTAAAACTCCAATGTTTGTTCTCATCATCATGATTAGTGCAATAAAATAACTCATACTCTTTATGGTATGAACAATCTTAGAATTCACAAGGACATTCTAAACATTGGGACGTCTCTATATTATTTTTTGGACTAATTAGCAAATGATCCCTGGTGCAAGTAACTAAATTTAAATCTTCTATCACTAATCCATCTTTGGCTCTTATAGTTAAATCACCAGAGCATTTTTCAGTGGGATCCATATTCTGAATACATTGATATTTATAAATAATACTAGGTTTTAACTATACACTTAATAATAATACTTATATGGGAGGACATTCTTTACATTCAACAACATTTGTTTATCTATCATAAACAACCATCTTTTTAGTGCAGGTAAATCTAAATTCATGCTCTTCTATATCAACTTTCATATCACTTGTATTTGGCTAAAAATGTTTTTAATATTTTAAATAAATCATAATATATGTAAATAGCCTATCATTAAATAATAAAAATTACTATAGTTTTATAAGTAAGATCTGACTTCACACATTTTTTTTCCTTTGTTGTTAACAAAAAACCAATATCACAAGTATCACACGAAAAATTGCTCCAGCATTTTTTACAATTCTATTAATGATTTTGTATAAAATATTTTAATTAATAGTAAAGATAAATTACTTCTATACATTCTGCATATAAAGCTATTATTTAAATAAACAAAATTATGAGTCTTATCATATTTAATATTATTAAACAATTTTATTTTTGATATTAATTTTTAATATTTTTTTTTGAATAATTATGTTCTGAATTACTGTATCTATAGATCACTATATTGTATATAAATATAGAAAAGCTATAATAATTCTGGTATTAATGTTAAATAAAATTAATTTTAGTAAGCAATAGTAAATGACCCATAAATTAGAATATATTTAATCCTTATATACAGTAAAGTCATTGTAGCATAAAAAGTATTAATAATTTATTTAATTCTTAGATTGAAATCAAAAATAGAACTTCATTAGGTATAATCGTCGTTGAATTTTTTATATATTAATAAAATACTTAGAAGTATTTAAGAAAAATTACTGATATAAATGAAATATAGTGATATATTTATTATATTTATTATATAAAATAAATTTACCATAAAAATTTCCATAAAAATTGTTTACTGGCATTTTTAAAAATAAGAATAAATACTATTTTTTATTTAAAAGTAAATTGTACAAGAAATTTCTAACATATAATGGATTAAATATACATAATAATTTTCATATATGCTTGTTTGACCATAAAAAATATTTTATTACAATTAATTCAATTTAATAAAATGATCTATAAAAACATTATATATATATACTAAACCTAAAAGTTGAGTTAAATTAATTCCTAACATTATTAGTTATAATATTCATTTTAAGAAATATATTTGTTTTTTATTTAATTTAGGATTATTTCCTTTTTTCCTTTCCAGACAATCAATCTTTATTTTTGTTGAAAAATTGTCTTTAATTATTAATAAAATATAAATAAATGTGATTATATGATAATTATTTAATAAATAAAAGCTATTCAGTAGCTTATAAAAATAAATAATTAAATAAACACTTTTTACTTTCATTAATTTGATTATTACATCACCATATGATTAAAACTTAGTAAATAAACTCCAATTATTACAATTCAGAATAAAAGTATTATAGACGCTTAATTTTTTATGGAAATATATTTTTTGAAAACGATTTATTGAAAAATGAAAAAACAAGTGGTAATATTTCTCTTCAAATATTCAAAATAAAAAATTATATTTATATATCTATAATAAAATTTTATTTAGGGGATTATAAAATAACTAATTTCATATCTTTATACAAATTTAGAAGAACCAAATTTTAAAATACTAAATTGAAATCAAAAAGATATACATTTTAATATTTTAGAACATTTTTTAATATTTTTCATAAAAATTTATGAGAAACAAAGATTTTAAGGTAATAATTTTTAAGGTAATATAAACAATTTAAGTCATATTTGAGGGTAATTTTTTATTTTAATTATAATAAATTATTAAAAAATTAATTCAATACACATATATTAAGTTGTCAAACATATGTTTATAATAATTATTATAATAATAATAAAAAATTAATTAAATAGGTAAAAAATAAAAAAAACAATAAATTTTTCCACTATTAGAAAACAAATATTGATCAAAATAATGAAGGTAATATTATAAAATTATGAACTTCAATGACATATTAAAGTAGTAGACACTACTATATCAAACAATCATTGGTTTTTTTTTTAATAAAAATAGCATAGATAAATTAAATCTAAATAAAATTATATTTTTTTACAAAAATTAAGATTCACTTTGTTCAAGATTCAATATTGTATTTAACTGAAGGTCAGTAAAAATAAATACATAACATCTTTTTAGTGTTTAAAATTTCCTTTTAAACTAATTAATTTTTTTAATTAAGTCATGCAGATTTTTTATATATTAACTCTTCATATATATATATATATACATTAATTTTATTAAATTTACTGATTTCAATTTTTATAATAGTTAATATATATAATTAGATAATGAATATAATTATATTTTAAAAAACGAACTAAATTTAATTTTAAAAGAAAATATCTCATTTTATTACATTTACTCTTCTGCTATCTGTGGCTTTTTAAAGTTATGAACCATATTCTTATTCCATTGGGCCATATATCACACATAAATTAGGTAAAATATATATTTTCTAATACTTCATTATCATTTATTTATAAAATTCCTAAATTCTTTATTTCATTAAAGCTACGATCAGCAATAACGTAATTGCAACCAAAGATAACAAAACTGTATTCATAACCTATAAAGATGGAACTATGGACTAACTTATGGTTTCTGATCAATAAGTTACAATTAAATAAAGTCTTTAGCCTTGCCCAGACATTTATTCTCTACTACTCTCAGAAAAACAAGATATTTTATATATTAGTTGTGGGGAAAATGGACTGAAACTATATGATATTACATCAGGGAAAATAATAAAAGAGTTAACTTAAATGAGTTATTATATAAAAATAATGAACTAAAAAATATATTCTAGTTCAGATTTAGGTTTATCTGTATATTCCATTTAAAACTATGATCTTATCCAAACAATAGAAAGTGCTCAGATAGGACAGGCTATCTTTTTTGAAATCTCTCCGGATGGAAAATATTTCTTTCAAGCTAATGATTCCAGATTTTAAGGTATATTTAAAACTTCGTATTTAACTTTAATCAATTAAATAATAAATTAATATTTACATCAAAAAAGCTGTGGATATATCTGATGTCAAAAACCCTCAAATAGTTGTAACCAATTCTGTCAAACTTTCTTTTGGAATAAAACGTTTAGTTTTTCATCCAAAAAATCCCATACTATTTATTCCTACATAATGGGATAGATTGATAGCCATAGACTATTCAAAGTATAATGGAAAAGCTTATCCCCTGGACTTTACCGAAGATTATGTGCTTGTAGATGAATCATTCTCTAGAAAAAACGATCTTTGGATATCTCTAGAAGGTAACTTTCTCTTCACAACTTAAGTTGGGCAAGGAATTATCATTATCGATTGCACCGACTTAAACAATATGTATATCTACTAAAAGCTCGAAATACTAAGTACTCTTCAGAAAATGTTTATTTAGGCGGACAATATGGACTTTCTTTATGTATTAATTTATAATAAAAAATTATTTATTAAATTATGGAATAATAATTTTTATAACTTAGGTTACAACTTCATTAGAATTGCTTGTTTACAAAAGATCTTATCCTGAAATAGTAGATATAAATCTATTTACTCAAGCATAAAGCATGAAATGGTTCAAAAATGTCGAAGATATTTGGCCTTGGGATCATATATTTACCCATAACTACACTCGTCTTTATATATGCTATGGGGTAAATGGTTTAATTTTATATGATCCTTCTAATTTACCAGAAATAAAAGAATTAAGAAGGTATACTAAGCCTGAAATTCCTGACTTTGACGCTGTATTAACTATATAGGTCGATATAAATAATGAAAATATAGCTTATATAGGTAATTTGTAATTATTATTACTACTATATTAAAGTAAATCTAAATTAAAAAAAGGATGTTGGACAAATCACGCTTTCTATATATTAGATCTAACTGACTGGAATAATCCAATAATGTTATCTAAATATTATATTAAAGGGTAGTTTGGAACTAGTCTTATATAATTAAAAGCTGATCATAATAAACTCATAGTTTCAACCCTTTTTGATATATTTATAATGGACATCACTGATAAAAAAACCCGGTCAAGTACTCTGAACTAATAGGTATATATATAATAATGTTTAATTATTAATTTTATTTGAAAAAAAAATTTTTTGAAGGAGGTGAAGGAATAATATATAACTATTCCTTATTTCTGAGTTTATCGAAATAGTAAACCCACGTTTTTGCTGGAGAATTTACTAAGGGTTTTATTTTTATGGGAAAAATATCAGAAGGTAACTATTATTTCTTTGGTATTTTGTTTAATTTACTAATTTTTTTTTAAAATAAAAAGACTATAAAACTATCACAATAACCAATTCAACGATATTTAATTCTGCTCGATAAGCTATTAAATCATAAATTCATGATAGAATACTATGGGCTTTAAGTTTCACTGATGGATTCGGGGTTTATGATGTAGGTGATAACTATGATTAACTAGAATAAATTGCTTTTTTAAATGTTGAAGGAAATATGTTTAAAATGAGTGTAAATGATGAGGAAACAGTAGCATTTCTTCGTAATATATTTCAAAATAATAAAGATATTTAATAAAATAATTTTTTCCCATTAAACCTAGCTTCTTCAATAAAAAATACATTAGTTACTATTGACATACATAATTACAAAAATCCTAAAATTTTAAATATATTAAAAATACCTTCTGAAGCAGGTTTAATCTCTAGACATTATAGAATACCATAAAAAGGTGAGTTTTTGATTTTTACTACGCAAACAGGAATAAGGTATTTAATTAAAAATAACCAAAAAATAATAAAAATATCCTTTTTTAAATTTTGTAGAGTAATGCCGACTAAACTTGTATCTAAGTTAAATGTAGAGTATTTTAAATAGTTTGACAAAGAATTATAGCCCTACAAGGAAAAATCTGAAGGGTATATATCTTATAAGGTTGGAGATTAGATTTTGATTAAAGTTCAAAATTTAATTAATCCAAGACAAAAAATAATTGAGTAGTTTTATTATTACACTCATAAACAACCCCTCGAACTTTTTAAAACAAAAGAAAATATAAAATTCGATTTAGAAACTAAGCAAATAGATATTTTAGCTTCTAAAATGCTAGTTGGTCTTAATACGATTGTAACATAAATTCATAGCAAAATAATGCCAAGTGAAATAAAAAATTATCTAACCTTTCAAAATGGAGCTACGGAAGATGAAAAAAATCAACTAACTTAGTTAATGTTTGAATCTGCATAAAAATTGTAAGGATATACATTTATAAATTAAATTACTTTAAATAATATATATATTTCTTTTTAGTGGTTATATAAGTTCAACTGGTTATCCGACTATAAAGTTTAATTTAGATGAAATACCAGTCATACCAGGTGATTAAAACCTATAAAATAATGCGATAGGTCTACATGAAATGTTAAAAACAAAGGTTTTAAAGATTCCGATATATTTAACTATTGAGGCAAGTTTAATTTTCAATAATATGCTGAGTAAGTCTGAAGGGGATAAATAAATAATAGAAACGTATGCTAGTACTCTTGAAGTAGTGTTCACAGTGGATGAAAAAAAAGCTGCTTTTTTCCAACGTGTATTCCAAGGAATTATAATATCTTATTCAGGAAATTATAATTAGATTTCGCTTTCAGGAAAAAAAGAAGTTGTTAACCAGTTCATAAGGTACAACAACACTCATATGTAGAATTTAACTTTGCTATTAAATTAATTAACTTTTTCTTATATTTAGCGAAGTTAAATTAGAAATATTTGATAGTGAAAATTTAGAAATTAATGTTTTTATTAGTGATGGGTTGAATAAAGATATTAATTAAAATATATAATTCGTAGATATGCCTTTTTAAAGGTGAACTAACATGTTTAGAAGGGTGATTCTTTATAATAATAATTTAATAGACTCTATGAAAAAGGAGAAGTATATGTTTAGGAATAATTTTCTTTCTAATTTGATAAAGACACTTTTCGTGATGAAGATCCCTTGACGTACAAAGTATTTGTAAGGAGCACTTTAAACTCAAAAAAATGGTAGAAATAACAAATTCAATGAGCTTTGAAAATTGCTGGTACAGTTTTGAATAGAATTAAAGAACTTTTAAAGGTGAATGTGAATAATCTAAATTTAGAGAAAGAGTATATATTGAAATAGTTGTAAAATCATAAAAATATTTACTATTAATTAATATTAAACTATATTTTCATATTTTTTACATAGGCAACAGATGGTTTTTCGAAAATTACAGATCATTTTATTGTTAGTCTTTATAAGATTCCTCCTTTGACAGTTATATATTTGTTGTCTTTATTGGTTCCGGTTTGCTGACCTTTTTTGGAATATTCAAATATAGAGGGAAATTTTATGGCGTATTATGTAAAAGACTATACCGTACAGGAAATTATTACATCATGCCTGGAGAAGATTTTATAATTTAAATAATATTAAATAAAGATGGAATTAATTTTGGATAATAATCGTTACAAAAATTATTAAAACTCTAAAAGAAATAAAAAATGTAGATATCATCTTTATTTGAAAATAATGATATATCGACTTTCCAATTTAAAAAAAGCAATGTTATAAAACAATTAAAATCAGTATATCCAGACTTCGATGAAAAACAGTTTTAACACGAATATTCTTATTAATATGTTATTTTTAAATCCTTATGCGTATAACATATATTATAATAAAAGGAATTTACCTAGGAAAGGAAAATACTAAATTAATTGGAAAAACTTTCTTGCAAATAATAAAATTGTATTAGAAATAGATGGTATGAAAAGTATGTCAAAATATAGCCTGTTTTAGTATAAGATGACCATTCTTGTATTCCTACAATATCGTTTAAAACTGAGGAAATATTAAACACTTTATAAACAATTCTCAAATTATAAATAAATCCGAAACATATCGAAATTGATCATTCTATTTAACCAAAAATCTTTGACGAATAATTTTTACTCTCCATAAAACAATTAAAACCACATTTTAAAATATTAATTTAAATATGATTTTTTACATGATTTTAATCAATGCTTTAGGATTTACTCCAGTTAATAGCTTAAGTTTGAATTTTAGTAAAGGTTAAAGTATCACTTAAAACATTTAGAAAATTAAAATTGTCAAAGTAATTTTATTATAAATATTAAATTAACTATTAAAATTAAATTAAATTTTAGGCTATGAAAAAAAGAAATAGCATTTTTAATCCAGTTCTTGCCTTAATTAATCTGGATTATTTGGACATTCCGTTTAGTTCTAATACACCTCTTCCTTCCTGGTGTGATTATAAATGCCATAATAATGTTATCGAAATATTTGGTTGCATTCCACTAGATGCTGAGTCTTTCAAGGGATCCAAAAATTATATAATAAGAATTGAAGATGAAAACAATCTCACCCTTAGAGAATTTCAACTTATTTAAGTGGATACAATTGAAGAGTGCACTGAATAACTTCTGATTAAGAATATGGATATTGACAATGCTCTTAACAGTAGCAAAGGAGTTATAAAAATAAAAGTATTATAATATTTTTCCTGTATATATATTTTTACTTGTGTTTTCTTATATTTTTCTTTTATTTAGTCCCAAGAAAAGAAAAAGCTTTGTAAAATGGTGCAAAAACTAACTTCAAGCCAAAATTAATCAAAAAGTAGATGCTATAATTCTGAAGATATGATACAAATTGATTATAGTTCTTGTTAACTTCAGAATTAATAAGTTGAAAATCGGGTTTTAAATACGACCTAAAATTTTACAGGCTTGTAAGATTTAACTCTTGACCCTTGTAAAATGAACCAGCACTAATAACTTTCTAGTCCTTTGTAAACTGGAAAATTACTACAAAATGCTGATAGTCCTGATCACGGCAACCACGAGAGTAAATAAGAAATATTTATAGACTTTGTTGATTGTGATAATGATAAAATATAATCAGAATTTGATATTGAAAATTCTCCGGATAATAATATGACTAATAGATATATATACACATCTAAGCATATATAACAAGAATAAAACAATGAATAACTGGAGTTATGAAAAAATATATATTAATAAAAATTTAATAAAGTTTTATTGTATCTAAGTTTATAATCTATAATAATTTATAAATATAAATTTTCCAATTACAATTTTTAAAATTAATAATATATAATGAATAATGTTTCTGTATTATAAAATATACGAATCATATAGCATTTTAAATATAAAAAATATATTCAGCTTAAATTTGATAAATTTATTATTTTTAGAATTCATATATTTATAAAACTATTTTAAATTATACTGTTTTAATGTGTTTAATTTGATGATAATAATTGTATTTAATGCAAAAAATAATAACTAATTTAATTTTGAAACCATTACAAACATTAGAATATCTATTTACATATTATTACTATAATCGTATTTATAATTATTATCCATTAGAAAATTATATATATATTATCAAAGCTATAGTTTACCAATGATTTTCTCATTTTAATTTTATTGCAAAATTTATAATTATCTGGTTTAATTGTTAGCTTTTTTAAAATGCTAAACATAATTTTATTATTGTTACTCTCCTACACTTTTTTATCTTGAATTTCCTCTCTGTCTTGTATAAATAGGAATTGAATTTTCATCATATTTTTAAACCTATGCATTTTATTTATTGTTTGCTTAGTTAGAATCTTTAAAATGAAGTAAATTATCTTTTTTGTTAAACTGAGAAAATTGGTATTAGTTATATAAATTATGTTGGTATTAGCCGGACAGGCTATACTATTATTATTAGATAGGTTATATTTTATTCATTTAATGGTTTGTAATCATTTAGGGTAGAAAGCTTTTGATTTTTTCTATTTCGGTAGCATTTCTGGAGTTTTACTTACATTATTATATTTAATTTTCCTAGAATTAATGATATTTAATTAAATGACTTTACTTTGATTTTTTATTATAAATTTTAAAAGTATTACATTTTATTAAGATTTTTAGAATTCCCAACTTCCTTTTCCTGCAAAGGATAATTTGATACCAAATGAGTTAATTTTTGCGATCTGTTCATGCTTATACTTCTATTGATTTAAATGTTTTGATCATTTTATTGTAAGATATTGGCAACGACATTTCCCAAAACCACATTTTAATTTTATTAGGTTGTGTTTTTATTGCTAATGTTTCCAAACTTATTAGAATGATTTAAAAATGCTCCTCTATTTTGAGAGTATTGATTCGGATAGTTTACAGTTACATTTCTTTTCCTAGTAATAAATTTTATGCTTTCTGAATTTTCATTTGTATTCTGCTGATTTTATTCGTCTCCATTTCTATCTAAAGTATTCAAGACGGAAGTTCTCTTTCTCAAATCTTCATTTTTCGTGGCTTACTATTGTTATTCATTTTGACTTAAATTGTGATCTATTTAAATTTTTTAAGCTTATATTTCTTAAACTGAGCTATTTTAAGATGTTGATTACGATTATTAAGACTATTAATTTAATATTTTTTACTATAAAGCATTATTATTAATCTGTTAAGCCATGGCCTTTTATGAATTTCTACGCTAAATGAGTTCATAGATAGAGCTTTGTTATTAATTTAATTAAGAAGCAACAGTGGATGATATGGGAGGTTTACTTATTTTAAAATTTTAGGAAGATTATGAATTTTCAACAATTAGCTCATCTGTTTGGACTCCAATTTCTCTTTATTACCCACCCTTTATAATAATGCCTGTTCTGTCAACTGAGTTATCAATCATTTAATAACCTTAAACATAAAAGTGTCTTTTTATCAATGATATAAAGTTTTATTTTTTGATAACTGCTGTATTATTATTATTTGTTTCATCATCCGTTGCTATACTTGAATTACTTTACGCCGGTTTTAAAGTTCCTTTATTGTTCAAATTTTCATTACTATTTTAATGTACAAGTCCCTCCAATTTAGTTTGCACAGCAACAGTAACCATTTCATTATGGTGTTGAATGGTATCCATTTCAGATTGAAATTCAAAAGGAGATATGTCTGGGACTATTACAGACGTGCCTTTCTTTGCAAGTCTTGTGAATTTTTTACCCATGCTGCTATCACAAGTTTTCGCAGACAAACTTTAAGGTCTCCTATATAAAAATATATATATATATTTTCTTTGTTATATAAATTAATTTAAAAGTATAAAAAAAAAAAAACATCAATATACTTTAAAATGCCCTTCTTTTCCAAATTATCTTCTGTTAAAAGACCGACTCGTGGAAGAGATTGCATTTGTTGCTTATTTTCTTAATTTGATTGTGACTTTTCACCAGGTTTTTATAATACAGTTTTGCTTCTTTTTTCTTCTAAATCGCAAATGATTTAAACAATACTCTTTTCATAGTTTCTGAATCTAATTAATCATCACTTGCCTCACTATCACTTCCACTAAAAGACTATTTATTTTTAAAAATATTTTAAATAAACTAATTATAAAATTAATTAATCTAATTTTTTACTTCTTCTTATTCTAGTTCTTGTGGCTACTATTCATGATTTTCTTCATTTTATGTGAGCAACTGTTGTTATTATTACAACTACTATTCTTTAAGTTTTTTTTCTTCTAAGTGTTTTTTTTTTAACTAATCCTTTAAATATTAGATTTAATTTAAATCCTGAAGGCTTTTGCCTTCATTTTCAAATTTTTATATTAATTTTTTGGCCTTCTCAGTTTTTTTTCTAATTCTCTCATGGTATTCGGCCAGATAATCTCTATTACTGTCCTTTTTCTTTTTCTAGATTTGCGGCAAAGGAGGCTTAATACTGAGCTCATTACAATATTCTTACAATGTGGACAAAAAAAGAGTTTTGCAAATATTTCTCCCTAATTCTTTATATTTATAAGGCGTATATTCATGAGTTTTTCCCAGTATGTTCGTGTATCCATACTAAGAGGCCTCTAAAGTATAGATCGGCTTTATTTTTAATAATTTTTGCAGTGACTATCTGGCAGTTTACTCTGCATACTTGTGCATTTTAAATCGACAGTCATCATACTTTACTGTTTTGTCATGCTTGGACATAAGTAGAGGGAAAATTTTAATTTCTTCAAGTTTTTTGGCGCTGTTATTTCCGTAGAAGAATGAGTTCAGTCTTATTATTTAAATTTTTTATTTTGCTTCTTCATAAATTATAATAGTTTGATTCAATAGAAATTGTTTTTTACTTTTTACTGTGTCCGTGAAAATCAAGTACCAAAGATATCGATCTCTCATTACTCATTTTTCTTATTTGTTAATAAGAATAGTATACTTCTGGATGCAGTTTCTATGTTAAGGGATGATTTAATAACAAATTAATGATTTAGAATTCATATTTTGTAAATTTTTAAAAATTTACAGCATTCGGCGTTTTCCATCTTCTATTCAAGTCTACTCCAGCTAATGAGCATCTGTTGTTTCCATGAACCACTCCGTCAACATTAAGCATAGGAATGATTTTAAAGAAGCAATGTTCTCTCAAAAAATTGGCTTCATAGGTGTCTTCCAAAAGATAATCCATCACACCTTCCACCATCCATGATCCAGTCACCTATGAAAAAATGTTTAAATTTAGAAAATTTAAAAAAAAATGTTGAAAAATGGCCTTACCTCACCAGGGTGTTGTCTTGCCATGAAAATAACTCCCTTTCTTTTATCAATTTTTCTGATGGAGTTTTGGGTAATGCTGATTTGCTCAACTTTGTTCTTTGAAAGAGTTTTGCACAGATACTTTCTCGTTATAAATTGCTTTTTAAAATCATCTTTAGTTATTTCTTCTAAATATTCATTTAGTTTAGTATAGGTATAAGGGAAAGAATAGGCAAAGTAAACCTTATCATTTTCATTGAAAAACTTATAGGTATAAGTTAATGTGTAGTAATTTTAACTTTTTGAGCCATTTTCCCTTTAGATATTGTTTTTTTTATATTCTATATCATATCCTCCCCTCACCCACCATTATTTATGATCTTAAAAGTCTTTTAAAGAAAAACTTAAAGGTTGCAACCCTTTAGCATACAATGTATTTTTCCTAACCTTTTATAATTTAAAATTTTATTACAATATTTCTACATAGTGAAAATTTATAAATTACCAAATTAACAATATTAAAAGTGTAAGGAGTGTTTTTTTTAGCATTTTAAACTGAAAAAAAGAACCATTATGTATACCCCTTGGTATTAATATCGTTTTGTAAAACTAAGTCATATTCAAAAGGTCCTACCTTATAGGCAGAGAAAAGGTTTCCAGATTCAAAATCTGAGCTAAAATCTAAAATATGATTTTGTTCTTTGTCTGTGAACATATTGTATACAAAATTTCTGTTTTAGACTCTGTTTTACTCATTATTTATTTATTGGTTTTAGGTGCAATCTCTTACTCTTCCAACACCTTGCCCGAAATACTGCTGAGTTATGCGAATATTTTCTTATTTCAATCCTGAAATCAAAGGACGGACATCACATAGAATGCTTGCCATATATTTGTCATCTTTTAATTGGAAATCTTCATACTTTTTGAAAACTAACTTTTTGTCCTAAAAATATTCTTGCCAGGTAACTTTGTTCTAGCTTTAATTTATACTTTTATAACGATCATCGCTTAATTAATCTACATCAAAGCCATTACTAACTTTTTAAAATATTTTTTTATTGAAAAACTTTTAAATACTAAAATAATAATATTATTTTAATATTACTTTATTGGTTTTCGTTGCCATTTTATTATTATTCTTCTTCATTTATTTATTGCAATTAACTGATATTTTCAAATTTTTTTTATTATTATAGGCATAACTTATATCCCCCCTAACAACTGTATATTCTCCTTCGTCTTCTTATTTAACCATTTATTTCCATATACATTCTTCAAGTTTTCTATAATATATAATTATTTTATTCGCTAGTATGGTTATAAATTTTTTTTTAATGAATTATAGGCATTTTTATAAATTACTCATATTTCCATTATAAAGCTGTATTAACATTGTATTTTTATTCTTCAATTTTCTCTAGAATTTCATTTGGTTCGCTTAGGTATTTGTAAAGATTGAATTTTTTCCCACAATTTAAATATTGCTCTATTTCATACTATTATTATAAATCCAATTAAAAATCTTCATGATCACTTTAAGCATTTATGAATTCTTTATATTAATATATATGCTTGAAAAATATTATACATATTTTTGAATTTTATAAAAAAATTTTAATACAATCACTGTCATCGCTACTATCCTCTGTTTTTTCAGCAGGATTTAAAATAAATGTCTATTGCATTACTTTGATTAAATAATGCTTTTTATTTGCTCAATATTTTAATTATTTTGTTTTATAGTACTTTTGTTTAATAATATATTAATACAAGGTAAATTATATATTAGTTATTATTATTGCATTTAATTGTTAGATTGACTCTATTTAATTTTAAATACTCGTTAAAATAAACGACGCTATAAAAATAATTAAATAATTGCATACATTAAATACATGAATGGTAATTAGTTAATTTATGATTTCCTAATATAATAATTATTTACTGCTAAATAAACTAACTCTTATGAAAAATAATAAAATTTATTTATAGTCTTAAGTTTATATTCATTATAAATTTAATATATTTATTTAGGTGTATAATAATATTTATAAATAATACTTCAACTTGAATATTCAATGTTTAGTTTAATCAAATTAAATTTTTTAAATTGCCACAAGTTATGATAGTAATCAGATATTTTAATCCATTTTATCATTTTAAATACTATTTATTATAATTTATTATTTTAAATTTGTATATTAAAATTTATATAGTAACTATTTTGTTTAAGACTTTTAATACATAACTAAGTCATTAATATTTATCATAAATACTTAAAATTATATTAATTAATAAAAATTTATGATAAAATATTATTAAGAGATTTAAATAATAAATCAAAATAATTTTAAATATCTGTAGTATTAATTTGATCAAAAAAGATAAAATTTTAAAGTAAATGTTATTATATAAAATGTATTATTGCTATGGTAAATAAAAATAATAATACCAAAAACATATGACATCGTACATTAATTAATTATTATTTTAATTTTTTATATATATAAATTTTTATTTTTAATTTATCATTTTGAAAATATTATATGAATAAATATTAAAATATATTTCTATAATATTAACCACTATGAGGTATTATAATACTTAGTAGTGTAATTAGTAAAAATTAATGCTATATTCTTATTAATTGTAATATTATTATTTTAATACTATATTTATTAATCTAAATACATAAATATACTTATAATTTTAAATAATATAAATTTAAGCAAGAATACAATAGCTTCTGTAGATATAATATTTATTAATTTTAAAACTTAAAATTTGTATCTTATTTTTCTTTTTAAGAATATTAGAAATACTGCCTGAATATATATAAATATAGAAATTTTGTTAATAATTATAATATTTATCATCATAAAATCATTTAATATGGAATTATGATGCAATTATTAATTATTTAGATGATAATGAAATAAATAAGTTGAAAAACACATAATTAATATACATGTCTATACAATTTAAACTATGAAAAAAAAAAAATATGTCTAATTTATTAATTTATATCATATAAGACCATCAAAATTTAATATCAAAATATTTAAGTTATCTAATATTTTTAACTTAAATGTTATAGTCATTCACTTTTAAGAAACTGCTTGAAATTCTAAATTTTTTAAATATATACATATAAATATAATAAATAGTTATTATAATAAATATATAATATATTCAGTCAGACAATATAAATAACAAAGAAATTTATTTAATAATAATAATAAAAATTAAATCAACCATAAGTTTAATAAAAATAAAAAACTAAACAAAAAAAACCATCGAAATATTATTTTAAAGATGAAAGTAAATATAATTTTATTACAAAAAATTAGATTAAATTTTATATTTAAAGAATCCTAATATTATAATTTCATCCATTAACTTAAAAATATATATATATTCCCAAGTATAATTATATTATGATATTTATGATGTTTCCTTACCCACATTAATGAATGCTTATTTTTAAAAATAAAAATATACAAAAATATGAATAGTAATAGTATCTTAATATATTATCCTACTGATTGTATACATATGAAGTCAATATTAAATATTGAAATCTGTTTTCTATAACATAAATTTAGGCTCATATTAATATTCAACATATTATCTAGTATTTACTGAATAGCTTTTTCATAGTTAGTTAATATGATATATATACCTAATAATTTTAATTTTTTTTAATTAGAAAGCTCTTGTAGTATTATCAATTTTTCTTTTTATTTTGTATAAAATTATGAGCAATATTCTTATACTATTGATCCATTGATTAAACACGAGTTAAGTAAGTCATTTGTTTATATATTTAAAAAATATATACTTAAAATATACCTTTACTAAAAATTTATTATAAGCTTCTATGAGTAATAATATAATTGCTATGAAAGATAATAAAACTGTTTTTGTGACTTATAAAGACGGATCTATGGACCAATTTATTGTTGAAAATTAAAAAGTAACTCTAAAAAAAACAACTTAACCCTGCTCTAATATAGATTCACTAAAATTTTCCGAAAATGAAAAATATTATTCATTAGCTGTGGATTAAAAGGGCTAAAACTATAAGACATATAATCCGGAACAATAATAAAAGAATTAAGTGAGGTTAGTTACTAAATTAAAATAATAAATTAAAAAATATATTCTAGTTCTGATTTAGGATTGAGTATTTATTCAGCTGATAGTTATGACCTCATCTAAAAAATAGAAAGTCAAGAAATTGGTCAAGCAATATTTTTTGATATTTCACCGGATGAAAACTATTTCTTTCAAGCAAACGAATCCAGATTTTAAGGTAATTTTAATATTTTAATTTAAGTTTAAATTAAAATATTAATAGCTGTGGATATATCTGATGTAAATAATCCCAAAATAATCGTAACAGATTCTATAGAATTGTCATTTGGTATTAAAAACACAGTTTTTCATCCTAAAAAAACAATAGTATTTATTCCGACATAATGGGACAGAATTATTGGAATAGATTATTCAAAGTTTAACGGCTAAAGTTATCCGATACCTTTTGTTGAAGAATTTATTTTTGTAGACGAATCATACTCCAGAAAAAATGATCTATGGATATCTCCAGATGGGAATTTTCTTTTAAATACTTAAGTAGGTTAAGGAGTTATTATAATTGATTGTTCAGATATAACAAACATGTTTGTTTATCAAAAGATAGAGATTTTAGGTTCTCTTCAGAAAATGTACATACAATCACAAAATATGGACTTTTTATATGTAAATAATAACATAAATTAATACATAATATAATATAATTAATAAATAAAATAATAAATTGTTTAAATCATAGGTAACTACTTCTTTAGAGTTACTAATATATAAAAGATCATACCCAGAAATAGTAGAAATAAATATGTTTACTTAAAGCTAAAGTAAAATATGGTTTGATAATGTTAGTGATATTTGGCCATGGGAACACGCTTTTTCTCATAACTTTAGCCGTTTTTATGTATGCTATGGAGTTGATGGCGTTATACTTTATGATACCTCAAATTTGCCTGAATTGAAAGAAAAAAGAAGATATGTAGATCCAGAAATACCAGGATTAAAATATGTCATAGCTATATAAGTGGATATAAAAAATGAAAATATTATCTATACAGGTATATTTTTCTTTAATTAACATTATTATTGTTTGATAGTAATCACAAATTTTCTATTTATTTTTAGGTTGTTGGAGTAATAGGGCTTTCTTTATTTTAGATCTCACAGACTGGAATAAACCGATTCTTTTGTCTGAAGTATATATTAAAGGTGAGTTTGGAATGCATATAACTTAGTTTAATAGAGATCCGAATAAGCTTATAGTAACCACACTTTTTGATATATATATAATGGATGTTGAAGATAAAAAAAATCCTAAAAAACATTCTGAAATGATAGGTTATTTATTTATATAATATTCAAATTTACATAATCTTATAATAAAATAATAAAAAAAAAATAAATAGGAGCTGAAGATATAATATAAAATTATACTTTATATACTTTTTTAAATAAAAAAGAAACTCATATGTATTCTGCAGATTTTACCAAAGGATATATTTTCATAGGAAAAATAGCAGAAGGTAAAGTTAAATGACAATAATTTTAATGTTTGTTAACTATTAAAACATATATTTTATTTTTTTAGATTTTAAAACTATTACTATAACCAATTCTACTATATTTAACTCTGCTCGATAGGCTTAAAAATCATAAATTCATGATAGAATACTGTGGGCACTGAGCTACACTGATGGTTTTGCCGTTTATGATGTTGGAGATAATTATGATCAATTAGAATAGATTGCATTTTTATAAATTGAAGGAAACATGTTTAAAATGGATATAAGTGATGATGAAACTGCCGCTTTTCTTCGTACATTTAATATATTTAAAATAAAAACTAATGTTAAGTTAATTTATTCATAAATTATAAAAAGCTTCTGTCATTAAAAATACATTAGTTACCGTTGATATACATGATTACAAAAACCCAAAAATCCTAAATGTATTAAAAATACCATCTGAAACAGGATTGATAACAGTTCATTATAAGATTCCTTAAAGGGGCGATTTTTTAATATATACATCTTAAACAGGAGTCAGGTATTAATATTATAAATTTTTATGAGTTTTTTTTAAAGTTTAATATATAAATATATATTAAGAGTTTTACCTACGAAGCTAGATGCGAAATTAAATGTAGAATATTATAAAGTTAATGATAAAGTTGTTTAATCATATAAAAAAAAATCCCAAGGTTATATCTCATATAAAGTAGGAGATTATATATAAATAAAGGTTTAAAATCTAATAAATCCTATAACTAAATCCATTGACTCTTTTTATTATTATTCGCCTGACTAGCCTCTAGAACTATAGAAAATAAAAGAAAATATAAGATTTGATATGGAAAAAAAATAAATTAATATAATTGCATCGAATAAGCTAGTAGGTTTAAACACAATTGTAGTACAAATTCATGCTAAAATTAAAGCAGCCGAGCTTAAAAACTATCTTGTGTTTCAAGATATAACTACTGAAGAAGAAAAAAATTCAATCATGCTGATAATTTATAAGACAGCTTAAAAATTGTATTTATTATTAAACTTATTCTAAAAAAATTACTTTAATTTTGATATTTTTTATTATTAATATAAAAAAATAGTGGGTATATAAGTCCTACGGGATATCCTACTCAGAAGTTTAATTTGAATGAAATTCCAGTTATTCCGGGAGAATAAAATCAATAAAATTATGCAAGTGGACTTCATGAAATGTTGAAAGCCAAAGTTTTTTAGATACCAATATACTTAATTATTGAACCTAGTTTAATCTTCAATAATATGCTGAATAAATCTCAAAACAATTAAAAGATAATTGAAACATATGCAAGTAACCTTGAAGTAGTATTAACTGTAGACGAAAACAAAGCTGCATTTTTCCAGCATGTATTTCAAGGAATTATAGTATCTTATTCTGGGAATTAAAATTAAATTTCACTTTCAGGAAAAAAAGAAGTTATCAATCAATTTATAAGGTTATTAATTTTCATAGCCATAAAATACAAATCAATATAACAACTTTTTATTTTTTGATTAGTGATGTAAAACTAGAAATATTTGAAAAAGAAAATTTAGAAGTAAATGTATACATTAGTGATGGGTTGAATGAAGATATTAATAAGTCTTTTTTATTCGAAGAACTGCTCTTTTTATAAGTTAACTAACACATCAGTAAAGGAAATTCACTTTAGGAATAGTTTAATAGATTGTATTCTAATGGAGAAGTTTATGTTCAAGAATAATTTACCTTCTAATTTATAAAAAATACTTTTATGGATGAAGATCCACTGACTTATAAAGTTTATGTAAGAAGCAACTAAAGTCATAAAAAAATGGTTGAAGTTACTAATTCTTTGAGTTTTGAGAATTGTTGGTATAGTTTCGATTCAAATTTAAGAACTTTTAAAGGAGAATGTGAATAATCCAAATTTAGAGAAAGTGCATATATTTAAGTAGTAGTAATGATATTATTTTTATAATTTTTATTATATATTATTGTAATATATTTAAAAATAAATAAATGTGCATAGGCAAGCGATGGTTTTTCGGTACTGAAGGATAGTTTTATTGTTAAATATTACAAAATTCCTCCATTCACAATTTTATACTATGTTGTTTTTATTGGTTCAGGTATACTAACATTTTTGGGATTTTTAAATACAGAGGTAAATTTTATGGAATACTATGTAAAAGATTGTATCGAACAGGAAATTATTATATTATTCCAGGAGAAGATTTTATAATCTAAATTATATTGAATAAAGACGGAATTAATCTTGGAAAATAATCATTAAATAAAATATTAAAGTATCAAAAGAAGAATAAGATATAATTATCTTCTCTTTTCTAAAATAATGATATGAAAAGTCTTCATTTCGATAAACAAATTGTTATAAAATAGTTTAAATAAGTCTATACTGATGTTGATGAAAAATAATTTGAAAACGAATATTCTTATCATTACATGATATTCAAGGCTTTGTACTTAAATCATATTTTTTAATTGAAACAATTCAAATAAGAAAGAAAAATATTTAAAAACCTCAAAAATTTATCATAGAAATAGAAAAATAATATCTCTAATAGATGGTATGAAAATTATGTTTAAATAAAACCTGCTCTTGTTCAAGATGAACATAGTTGTTTACCTTCCATCGTTTTTAAAACTGAGCCTATTTTATCTGCTCTAAAAACAATATTGAAATTAGAAATTAGCACTAAAGATATATATCTTGATATGTCTATAGTTCCTAGGATATTTGACAAAAATTTCTAAAAGTATTTAATAGAAAAGCAAACTTAATTTAATAATATTAATTTAATAATGATATTTTCTATGATTTACATTCATACGTTAGGATTAACTCCCATAAATGAATATAGTTTGATATACTCTAAAGGATAAAGTATCACTTAAAATATTTAGAAAATTAAAATTGTTAAAGTAATTTATCAAAATAAATTATTTTATTTATATTATTTTTCACTCAATTTATATAAATTTTTTTTTTTTAGGCAATGAAAAAAAGGAAAAATATATTAAATCCTTTGCTTGCTTTAATTAATCAAGACTATTTAGATATTCCTTTTAGTTCTAATATGCCCCTTCCTTCGTGGTGTGACTATAAATATCATAATAATGTTATTGAAATATTTGGTTGCATTCCTGTTGAAGAAGATTCGGTAAGGGGATAATAAAATTATCTCATCAGAATTGAAGATGAGAATAATGTAACTTTGAGAGAATTTTAACTTATTTAAGTTAATAATATTGAAGAGTGTAGTGAATAACTTCTTATTAAGAATATGGATATTGATAATGCACTTGTGAGTAGTAATGGAATTATAAAAATAAAGGTATAATTTATTTTTAAATATAAGGAGTTTTCTAAATAAAATTTATTTTTTTTGTTTTTAAGTCCTAGGAAAAGAAAAAATTATGCAAGATGGTTTAAAAATTAACAATAAGCAAATCATAATAATAAACTAAATTTTATAATTCAGAAGATTAGATATAATCTATAAATAATAGTTCATATTAGTTATAAGCCAAATAAATAGAAAGTAGAGTTATTAATTCAACTTAAAAATTATCTAATTTTTAAGATTGTAGTCTAGACCCCTTAAAAATCTAGTAAAACTATTCCATTAATAGCCCGTTATAAACAGGAAAGCTATTGAATAACGAAGATGTATAAATCTAAGATAGTTAAGATTAAAGACCAGAAATATGGGTAGATTATGTGGATTTTGAGAATGATAAAATTTAATCAGAATTTGATATAGAAAATTCTCCAGATAGTAGGATGTCTAATAGATTTTCATATTCATAAAAACTTGGAGAAATAACATAAAAAGATAAATAGTAATAATAAAGAAATGCTTGATTCTACTTTATTTTTATATATATTTATTTATTTATTTATTTATTTATTTAGTACATTTATAATAGTATGTAGTTTATTTTTATAAATAATAAGAATACAACTAATTTAGAAATAATTACTTTTCTATATATTAAATATTTATTTTTTGCATTTTTTATTTAATTGATATTTTAAAAATAATAATTATGCTCTTACAACTATCAAACATAATTAAAAATTAAAATTATTTTATATGAAATAAATCCTCATACTTAGTTTAGATTTTTTTTTTTAATTCCTATTTATACCTTATTTATTTAATAAATCCAATTATATTAATTATTTTGAATTCATTAATATAACAGTTATAATTTAATAATGTCTAAACTTTTATTAAATAATTTTTACCTCACAACATATTAAAAGAGCATCATTATTTTTAATAAATATTACTTTCTTCAAAATAAAATTACTAATCAAACATTTTATGTAAGGTTTTTTTAGAATTAATTATGCATTTAAAGAATGTTCTTTAATTATTATGGTATTTATTTTGTATTTTATTACACTGATTATGACTATTGATTTAAAAAAATTCAGTTTTATTTTCGAAAAATTGATTGAATAATAAATTATTAATTTTGCTAAAAAAATAAGTCATATTTTCATCATATAATAAAAATACTAATTATAAATAAAGAAAAATCTTAAAAAATAAACAAAAATATAATTTTGGATAGTTATTAGATTATCATCTATGTATTGAATGCATGAAAATATTTTATAAGTTTAATTATTATTATTATTGTTAATTGTTTGATATAATTTGCAAAAAAATAGTTAACTTATAATTTCCTAATTTATTAATGATTTATTGCTTAACTAACGAACTCTTTAAAATATATTTATTTATTAAATTAAAAGTAAACCAACTCATAAATACACTAAAATTTATTTATAGTCTTTACTTTTGTGTTTTAATAATTATTTATATGCATAATATTTTTAATGAAAGTAGAAATGTAAATGTCAATAAGTTAAATAAATATATAGTGATAAATTTTCAGTCATTAGGATTCTAATTAACTATTTTTAATATTTATTTATTTATTTTATAGATGTAAAAGTAAAGGAATAATTGATATGACTATAATTCTAGGATACTAATTTATAATACGAATTAATATAGTTAAAAATGGAAGTATTTATATGTTTAGTACTAAATGCTTGCTTTCCAAAGAATATTCCCATCATAAAATTAAAATTTAATTAGAAAATTTATAAATATTTGAGGAATAAAACAATTATTTATTATATAATATGACTGAATTATTATTAATCATAATAAATATATATATATTTCCTTTAAATATTCAGATGTTAAATTTACTGCATAGTTATATTAAATCATCAAAATTTTGTTAATCATTACTTTGCTTATCATACAGTCATTAAATGCGAATTAATATTTATCATGATGAAACAAAATTTAATAATTAGAATATATAAAATAATATAGTTTAAAGCCTGTTAATTAATTTAACGAACTACCCAATTTAAAAATGTAATATATATTGATAATTATTTTGATTATCATACAATTACTGATTATGATGATATAGTAATTATTGATTGATAGAATATATTGATATTAGATAATTTAAACCTCAAGTTTATAGAGCAAAATTCATTATTTTTATTATAAAGAATATAAAACCTTTCTATACTAATAAATATTATAATTAAAATATTCAATTAAATCTATAGATATATAACCTTATAATAAATGAATTATTTCTCCTTTATTTCTATATATTTTTAAATCTCTAAACATTTCTAAGATTCTCAATAATAATATAGAAATATCTAAATTTCTAAAGAATATTGAACAGTTATTAATTCATAAGAATTATTCATTTAATTATATTATAATAATAAATAAAAAAGCAATTACAATAAAAACCAAATAATATATAACTAAAGCTATTATATTTATTATAAATAATTAAAACAATTATAAATTATTACAATATTAAAAAAAAAAAAAAAAAACCTCTAACAAATTTTTTTCTAAAACATGAAGGTAATTAATAATAAAAATATGAAAAAAATTATATTCGTTGTATTAATAAAAATCCTAATTTCTCATTTCACTAACTAAAATCTATAACTTGTATATTGTTATATGTGAAGAGTTCATTAAAAATATTAATAAATGTGTATTTTGATTATCAGATTATTCAATAATAATAGCAATAATATTTTAATATATATAATATATCCAACTGAATGAATGCATAATTTTCTGATTAAATTGTTAAATTTATATTTTTTTTGAATATTTTTAATTAGAAAGTTATTTTAGTATTATCAACTGTTTTATTTGTTTTTGCTTAAAATTATGAACTGCATTCTTTTTCTATTGATCCGATGATTAAACATGGACTATGTAAGTTATTTATATATATATTTAGAAAAATAAGATTAATATTAAAACTTTATTAAAATTTAATCCTTAGCTGATATGAGTACTAATATAATATCTATGAAGGATAATAAAACGATATTTGTGGCTTATAATGACGGATCTATTGATGAATTTGTTGTTGAAAATTAAAAATTAACTCTAAAAAAATCTACTCAACCCTGTCCAGTAATATAGTCATTAAAACTATCAGAAAATGAAAAAATATTATTCATCAGTTGTGGATTAAAAGGGTTAAAATTATATGAAACAACCTCAGGAACAATAATAAGAGATCTAACTGAGGTTAGTTATTAAATTAAAATTATGAATTAAAAAATATATTCCAGTTCTGATTTGGGATTGAGCATTTATTCCTCTAATAGTTATGATCTAATCTATAAAATAGAAAGTTAATAAATTGGTTAGACTATTTTTTTGATATTACACCTGATGAAAAATATTTATTTCAAACAAACGATTCTAGATTTTAAGGTAATTTTTAATGATAAGTGAGTTTAACAATATAAGCAACCATAAATTTATATATATATTAATTTATATTTTAGTTTATTTATTTATATAGCTGTAGATATATCTGATATAAAAAATCCCTAAATAATTTTAACAGATTTTATAAAATCAGCTTTTGGTATTAAAAACATTGTTATACATCCTAGAAAAACAATAGTATTTATTCCGACATAATGGGACAGAATTATCGGAATAGACTATTCAAAGTTTATGGGCTAAACTTATCCGATACCTTTTGTTGAAGAATTTATTTTTATAGATGAATCATACTCTAAAAAAATGATTTATGGATATCTCCAGATGGAAATTTTCTTTTCAATACGCAAATTGGTTAAGGAGTTATAGTAATAGATTGTTCTGATTTAACTAATATGTTTGTTTATCAAAAGATAGAGATTTTGGGTTCTCTTTAGAAAATGTATATATAATCACAAAATATGGACTTTTTATATGTAAAAAATAATTAAATGAATATAAATTAATACTTATTATAATAAATAAATATAATAATAAAATGTTAAAAAATAATAGGTAACCACCTCTTTAGATCTACTTATATATAAAAGGTCATACCCTGAATAAGTAGAAATAAACCTCTTTACCTAAGGTTAGAGTAAAATTTGGTTTGAAAATGTAAATGATATTTGGCCCTGGGAGCATGCCTTTTCTCATGATTTTAGCCGTTTTTATGTATGCTATGGAAATGATGGCTTAATTCTTTATGATACTTCAAACTTACCTGAATTGAAAGAAAAAAGAAGATATGTAGATCCAGAAATACCAGGATTTAAAGCAGTTTTATCTATATAAGTAGATATAACAAATGATAATATTCTGTATATAGGTAGAATTTTAAATCATTGTATTTATTATTTTTTATACTAATTTATAAGTTACTATTTACTATTAGGATGCTGGAGTAATAGAGCTGTATTTATATTAGATCTCACAGACTGGAATAAGCCTAAACTATTGTTTGAATTGTATATTAAAGATGAATTTGGAATTAGTTTAACATAATTTAGAAAAGACCCAAATAAGATTATAGTTACTACCCTTTTTGATATATTTATAATGGATGTTGAAGATAAAAAAAATCCTAAAAAAATTTCTTAACTTATAGGTTGTTTTACTTTTCTTAAACTCATAATTATTTATATATATCATATAAAAAAAAATATATATTTAAAAGGGGCGGAAAATATAATTCAAAACTATACTGTATAAACATACTTAAATAAAAAGAGACTCATATATTTTCTGCAGAATAAGCAAAAGGATATGTATTCATTGGGATGATATCAGAAGGTAAAAATAAATGGCATTCATATTTAATATTTGTGATTAAGAAAAATTTTTTATTTTGTAGATTTTAAAACTATTACAATAACCAATTCTACTATATTTAACTCTGCTCGATAAGCTTTAAAATCATAAATTCATAATAGAATAATATGGGTATTGAGCTACACAGATGGATTAGCAGTTTATGATATAGGAGATAACTATGATCAGTTGGAATAGATTGCCTTTTTACAAATTGATGGAAACATGTTTAAAATGGATATAAATGATGATGAAACAACCGCATTTCTTCGTACATTTAAACCATTCAATATATTAAGAAGTATGATTAGTCATTATGTGCATAAGCAATAAAAAAATAAAAAATAAATTATAAAGAAATCTAATAATTGCAAAAAATATAATTTATTCGAAGCTCTCATTATTATGGTCAAAGCTCCCCTATGTCTATGAAAATTTAATAATAATCATATTCATAGCTTCAATCATAATAAGAACTTCATTCATAACAATATATTTATTTTATTTTATTTTGTTTAATTTTTTAATTTTTCATAATTTGTTGATAAATATAAAAAAGAATATCACTTAATTTGATTTTATATTAATCATATTGCTTATGCAGATTTTTGAACAATCCTTCCTTCTTGATATATCATTAATATTAACTATGTTAAATTAATTTAATTTTAAAATATAATTAGCTTCTGTTATTAAAAATACAATAGTTACTGTAGATTTAAATGATTACAAAAATCCCAAAGTCTTGAATATACTAAAAATTCCATCTGAAACATCCTTAATTATTGTCTATTATAAAATCCCTAAAAAGGGTGAATTTTTAATTTATACCTCTTAAACGGGAGTCAGGTATTAATAATATAACATTTATGGAAATTTCTTTATTAATTCTATATATATATAAAGAGTTTTGCCTACTAAATTAGATGCAAAATTAAATGTAGAATATTATAGAGTAGTAGGTAAATCTGTCTAACCTTATAATAACAAATCTTAGGGTTTTATTTCTTATAAAATTGGAGATATTATACAAATAAAAGTTTAAAATCTAGTTAACCCTTTAACTAAATCTATTGACTCTTTTTATTATTACACACCTGATTAGCCTCTAGAACTATAGAAAATAAAAGAAAATATTAAGTTTGATATAGAAAGGAAATAAATTAATATAATTACTTCGAATAAGTTAGTGGGTCTAAACACAATTGTAGTTCAAGTTCATGCTAAAATAAATCCAACAGAGCTTAAAAATTATCTTGAGTTTTAAGATACAATTACTGAAGAAGAAAAAAATTCAATTATATAGCTAATTTATAAAACAGCTTAAAAATTGTATTTATTTTTATATTTATTTTAAAAAATTATTTAATTTTTATCTTTTTTAATATAATAAATTAGTGGATATATAAGTTCCACGGGTTATCCTACTCAGAAGTTTAATTTGAATGAAATTCCGGTTATTCCAGGAGAAAAAAACCTATAAAATTATGCAAGTGGACTTCATGAAATACTGAAGGCTAAAGTTTTTTTGATACCAATATACTTAATTATTGAACCTAGTTTAATCTTCAATAATATGCTGAATAAATCTCAAAATAATTAATAGATAATTGAAACATATGCAAGTAACCTTGAAGTAGTATTAACTGTAGACGAAAAAAAAGCGGCATTTTTCCAATATATATTTCAAGGAGTTATAGTATCATATTCTGGGAATTAAAATTAAATTTCACTTTCAGGAAAAAAAGAAGTTATCAATCAGTTTATAAGGTTATTAATTTTCATAGCCATAAATTACAAATCAATATAACAACTTTTTATTATTTTTTGTTTAGTGATGTAAAACTAGAAATATTTGAAAAAGAAAATTTAGAAGTAAATGTATACATTAGTGATGGGTTGAATGAAGATATTAATGAGTCTTTTTTATTCGAAGAACTGCTCTTTTTATAAGTTAACTAACACATCAGTAAAGGAAATTCACTTTAGGAATAGTTTAATAGATTGTATTCTAATGGAGAAGTTTATGTTCAAGAATAATTCACCTTCTAATTTATTAAAAATACTTTCCTGGATGAAGATCTCTTGACTTATAAAGTTTATGTAAGAAGTAAGTCAAGTAATAAAAAAAAGGTTGAAGTAACAAATTCTATAAATTTCGAGAATTGTTGGTTTAGTTTCGATTCTCATTTGAGAACACTTAAAGGGGAATGTGAATAATCTAGATTCAGAGATAAAATATATATTGAAGTTATAGTAATTATTATTTCTTCATATTTTATCTGATATTATATTGAAATAAAATAAATGTGTATAGGCAAACGATGGATTTTCGGAAATGAAAGATAGATTTATTGTTAAACTCTACAAAATTCCTCCATTAACAGTTTTATACTATATTATTTTTATAAGTTCAGGTATACTAACATTTTTTGGGATTTTTAAATACAGAGGGAAGTTTTATGGAATACTATGTAAAAAATTGTATCGAACAGGAAATTATTATATTATTCCAGGAGAAGATTTTATAATCTAAATTATATTGAATAAAGACGGAATTAATCTTGGAAAATAATCACTAAATAAAATATTAAAATATTAAAAGAAGATTAAGATATAATTATCTTCTCTTTTCTAAAATAATGATATGAAAAGTCTTCAATTCGATAAACAAATTGTTATAAAATAGTTTAAATAAGTATATGCAGATGTTGATGAAAAATAATTTTAAAACGAACATTCTTATCATTACATGATATTCAAGGCTTTGTACTTAAATCATATTTTTTAATTGAAATAGTTCAAATAAGAAAGAAAAATATTTAAAAACCTTAAAAATTTATCATAGAAATAGAAAAATAATATCTCTAATAGATGGTATGAAAATTATGTTTAAATAAAGCCTGCTCTTGTTCAAGACGAACATAGTTGTTTACCTTCCATCGTTTTTAAAACTGAGCTCATTTTATCTGCTCTAAAAACAATCTTGAAATTAGAAATTAGCACTAAGATATATATCTTGATATGTCTATAGTTCCTAGGATATTTGACAAAAATTTCTAAAAGTATTTAATAGAAAAGCAAACTTAATTTAATAATATGAATTTAATAATGATATTTTCTATGATTTATATTAATGCGTTAGGATTAACTCCCATTAATGATTTTAGTTTTATATTTTCTAAAGGACAAAGTATCACTCAAAATATTTAGAAAATAAAGATAGTTAAAGTAAATTCATTAAAAATAAAATGACCAATTATTTTAATTTAATTTATATAAATTTTTTTTTTTTTTAGGCAATGAAAAAAAGGAAAAATATATTAAACCCTTTGCTTGCTTTAATTAATCAAGACTATTTAGATATTCCTTTTAGTTCTAATATGCCCCTTCCTTCGTGGTGTGACTATAAATATCATAATAATGTTATAGAAATTTTTGGTTGTATTCCAGTTTAAGAAGATTCGGTAAGGGGATAATAAAAATATCTCATCAGAATTGAAGATTTGAATAATGTTACCCTAAGAGAATTTTAACTTATATAAGTTGATAATATAGGAGATTGTAGTGATTAACTTCTAATTGAAAATATGGATTTTAATAATGCTCTTTAGAGTAGTTAGGGAATTATAAAAATATAGGTATATTTTATTTTAATTTATACAGAATCTCATTTTGAGTTCATACTATTTAATTTTCTTTCTTTTTTAATCTCAGGAAAAGAAAAAATTAAGCTAAATGATTAAAAATTTAGCAATGAGAAAATAATAGTCATAAAGTAAATTTTTTAATTCGCCATAGAATGTATAATAGGTTAGTAGTAAGATGGAAAACAAATAATTAGAAAGTAGATTTTTAAAAAAATCTACATTTTTTGATTATAAAATTAATCTCTAGAAACAATAGTAAAACAATACTTTAAATAGTTCTTTATAAACAGACAAATTATTAAATAGTGAAGATCTATAATTGTAATATACTTAAACTGAAAGATAAGATATAACTATAGATTATGCAGATTTTGAAACTGACAAAATTCAATCAGAATATGATATCGATAATTCTCCAGAAAGTAAGATGTTTAGTAGATTCTCTTTTACGTAAAAACTTGGAAAAGACAAATAAAAAGTATGATTATAAAAATTCATTGATATTAATTTATATAATATATTACTAAAATTATTAATATTGAACAAAATAAATAAATATTGTTTTATTTTATGCTTTTATTATTGAAAAACTTTTAATAATGATGTATGTATGTATGTATGTATGTATGTATGTATGTATGTATGTATGTATGTATGTATGTATGTATGTATGTATGTATGTATGTATGTATGTATGTATGTATGTATGTATGTATGTATGTATGTATGTATGTATGTATGTATGTATGTATGTATGTATGTATGTATGTATGTATGTATGTATGTATGTATGTATGTATGTATGTATGTATGTATGTATGTATGTATGTATGTATGTATGTATGTATGTATGTATGTATGTATGTATGTATGTATGTATGTATGTATGTATGTATGTATGTATGTATGTATGTATGTATGTATGTATGTATGTATGTATGTATGTCATTATTATTATTAATATTTATTAATTATAATTTTAATATTACAACTAATATTTGATAAAAATATAAATTGTGTTTTTATAATAGTTAAATATATGTAGTGTTAAAAACATATATATTTAATGAAATTGGTGTTTTATATGTAATTAGAAAATTTATTTTTTGAATATATTACAAACCATCTTTAATGAATAAAAAAAAAAATTTATAATCCTACATCTCTTGAGTTCTACATCATGGCATAATATAATGTACCGTTTTAATAAAGTTTCAAGTATACATAGAGTATTATTTATTTTGGGATAATATACGAGTTAGATTAATATAATTTAATATGATATTATTCATAATCACATATTAATTCAAATATAGATTGGCTCTGAGAATTTATCATTTTCGGAGATGGCAGGAAATATATTTTATTTTTTTCTATCTATAGGTGCTTATACAGTCAGATTTCCTGATATTTACAAACTCTCTGATATGGTCCCTGTTCAAAATTTTTATATCTCTACTTGTGTACCCCCACTATAGCAACTATAATTTTACCTATAATTCTTCAATGAATAGTAATTAAATGAATATTGATTTCTTAATGTAATAATTATTTACTTGTTACATACGCTAACTATTAACAATAATAGTTTTATTTATTTTATTATTAATGCATAGTTTTAATATAGATGTTTAAGTACATATAATTTTACAATGGGGTACTGATAACAAAGTAAAGAATACATGTTCAATATTAGGCGCTAGTTTTCCATAAAGTATTCCGTTCATTAATTTAAAATATAATTTTAAAATAAATAAATTTAATAGAGTAAAGTATATATAATATTATATTTTATTGATTGGATCTATATTATTATTCCTATAGAAAATCAACTAATAAAAATTAGTTATTATTATTAATTTATCATAAAATATAGAAAATAATTTATGATGATGCAATAATTTGCTGATAGATTATAAAAATGAAATAAAATAGTTGAAAACTGTTTAATTTTTATGGCTTTCTATAATAATTTTGAAAAATGTAAATATTTTAATATTTATAAATAAATATGGTATAGCAATTATAAAGTATAGTAATTCAGAAATAATATTTTATCTTAAAATAATAAAATTATTTTCATTTATAACTTTATTTTTTTAAATTTATTGACTTATTATAATATTTTTCAAAATGAAAAGCAATAGTCATTAAGTTATTAGTGCATATTATTATTGATAATAATAAAGTTCAATCAGAATTTGATATAGAAAATTCTCCAGATAGTAAGACGTCTAATAGATTTTCTTATTCATAAAAACTTGGAGAAGTCACATACAAAGCAAAATTTTAACAATAAATAAAAGATTTATGAAAAATTTATATATTTATATATAAAATATTAATAAGATAAATAAATAATTTGAATTTTTGTGAAGAATTAATGCTTATTGTTTTATTTTATGTAGTTTATTCTTTTTTTATAAATTTATATTTAAATTTTGTAAAAGTAAATATATAAACATTTTTTTTTTTTAATAATATTATTCATTGATTTATTTATTTTTATATTATTAAATTATTATACTTACATAAAAATAAAAAAAATAAATTTATAAGCTTATATTTAATGAGTTCTACCTCATAGCATATTTATAATATTTTATATTATTCAATGACTGATTAAACTTGAAATAAACTTAGAAAAATCTGCTGATTTTTTAATATATTTTAAATCAATTAAAACAACAATAATATTAATAATATAAAGGATATAAAATTAGAATATAAACAAAGAGATTGTATATGGGAACATCTATACAAGATGGAAAATATGTTCCTCCAAAGTAAATAATAATACAATAATAGAATACTTAAATTTGAAAATATTTTACAAATATTCAATATAATGTAAGACATAATTAAAAATTAGTTTAATAGGATTAGAGTCATTAATGTTGATTGGTATCGGAATTGCGAATGTATTCCAGATAAGGAATCACAGAAAGAAATAATCTATTTCACAATCTACAAACTAAATGTTTAAGCTTTATTTTCTAGAGCAATTAATGGTTGGTTGCGGAGGTATTAATAATCTCTTCAAATTAAAAGAATATTTAATTATATATCTCTTAAATTAAATAATTTTCAATTTTAAGTAAGAGTAACTTCTCTCTTTATAATGATATTTAGCGGAGTAAAAACAAATACCTCATTATTCACATTTTTATATACTGTACCTTCTATTTTATGGACGACAGCATATTATTTTTTAATGTTATTTTTTGCCTTATAATATTATCAAGCTAATGGTAAACATATAAATATATATATATGTATGCGTTTAAATAAAGTAGTTTATTATTTAAAACTTAGATAAATAATTTCCTATAAATCCTAAAGCTATTGTTAAGTTTGCTTCATATAGTATTTTAGTTATAAATGTATTATTTATTGTCGATTCTAAAGATGAAAACCATGAAAGTTCTTTAGCAAATACAATGATATTAAATTGTCTTGCTTATTTAATTGCTGCAATTGGAATAGTTTATTATGGAATTAGTTTGTGCAGAACTGTAATTATTATTTAAAAGAATACTAAACGAATAATATCAAATTTTTATAAAATTTAGATGATAATGTTTGAAGCTGATTCAGCTTCATTACAAGAAATAGTTAAAAAAGTAATTTAATATTATAAAATCATCATATATGGCATAATTAAGAATTTATAATATTAATAATAGATATAAAATATAACTATATCACTTGGTGTAATCTTTTCACTAAGGTTTATCTACTGTTATTTAATTTCTTTTGAAGAAATTCGTTTTAGACCTGAAACAAATATGTTAAGTTTGGTATTTTTTTTACAAAAATATAAAAAACTTAAAATATTAATAAATATATATTAAAAAAAAACTAGGATATATTTATAACGGAGATTTTACCATATTTTTTATGTATTTTTTATAAAATATAAAAGAAAAAAGGTATCTATTAATTTAAAAATATTATGTAGTATTTATAAATTAATCTTTAAGATTTTATTATTTTATACAAATAGTTGGATTATTACTATATTAGACTCAAAATAATTAAATAGAAATGTGTTTATAACCAGCATAAAATCATTCAAATATGAGTTAAGCATGAATCTTTAATGAATTAATTTATAAATATATATAATAATTTATTTAAAATCTATTTTTATAAATCTAATTAGTTTATTTAATTTATTTTATTTTATCTTGTTAATACCTTAACTATTTTATTTAATGCTAAATTAAATATTTTTTTTATTTTTTTTTTATATATATATTTAAAGCAATTATATAAATTATTTTTTTATAAAAATATAATATGTTTTATAAATATTTATTAATACCAATATATATATAAAATATAATATTTGATATTTATTAAGCTATTATTTTTATTTCCTGTAATTTAATTTTTAACTGAAAACCCTACATTAAATTATTTTTTGCAATAATTAAATTCGGAATAATTTAATAGATAAATAAATTATCACCAACTATAAATATAATAATTATTTAACTAAAATTTAAAATGTCGATATTATTTGATACAAATAACGATGAAAATAATATTATTTAGGAGGAAATACATCCTATTTCTTACTATAATGCAAGATAATTTTAAATAAATTCTTTAAAAGATAAAGTTAAATTTGAAAGCAATATATTGACTGGAATTTAAAATTCAAAATTGGGATTTTATTTGAACGAATATTAGAGCCAATAAAAATTGATTTCTGATAGATATAAGGAAGAGAATCGATATCTAAACCCCAATCATTTTTAGCCATTATTTGATGATTAACATGTTTATGAAAATAAAAATAATAAAAATAAGCTGAAGAAGTAATAAAATTTAATATGTAAAAAGTAAATTACGATTATAATAATATATCAATTATTTTTGTAGGAAAATAATATGAAACAGTAATTTTATAAAGATTTTATTTTGAATCCTCAAATGTTGAAAGAAGAAGAAGAAAGAAAAAAATTATTTATTTTTAATACTATAGAGGAGGAAAGAATGAAACCAGAAACTTAACATTTAATAGAAGTATAAAAAGGGTGGATGAATAATCTCCGAAAGGAAGTTAAGTTTATGAAAAGAAAAGTAGATACCATATCTCAAAATGTCCACCGAGCTCCAATTTGTAAAAATTTGTCTTTGGTGAAGAAATTAGCGCCTACGATTACCAATGCTATGACTATTTACTTTGATTAAATATATGAAGCTTTATTAGATGAAATATTAACAGAAGAAGTAATAATTTTTGTAAAAAAAAGTAATATAAATTAAATAATTAATCACATTTCTAGGCATATTTCCTAAATCAAATGGAAGATAAAGGTAATTTTGATATGGAAGTTTTTGATGAAGAAATGTATTAAGATATAATTGGAAATAAAAGTTAATAAATGAAAAAACAATCATCAAAAAGAGTAAAATTCAATGAAATGGAATAAGCTAAAAAAAAAAGTAGATAAAATCTTTCTTATGATGAATCTTAATAGTAATCATAGATATTAAATGAAAGTTAAGCAGTAAGTGAACCTTCTTTTATAAAAAACGAAAGAAAAAGAAGTCAAAGTCCGGTAAAAGAAGTTAAAAGATTAGCTTCATAACAAAAAGCATCTCTTAATCTAGTTAATTGTATATAATTACTAGAAGAATATGGAGAATATGATGGGTATGAAGATGAGGATAGTGATTATATGTGATTTTATATATAGTAAATATTGTATATATGTGTATTTTTTTATGTGTTTATTAAATTTAATATAATATAAACTATTATAATTTTATATAATGTAATTCTATTTTAGATAAGTATTATTATTTAATTTATATGCTTAGGTTTATTAGGCAATTAAATTTATTAGTGATCTCTTCTAATCCTTTTTTATCATAAATATAAAATATAATAGTTTTATTGTAGGCTATGAGAACTTAAGCTAATTAAATTTAGAAAATTATTATTCATAGGAAAAAAATAAAAGAGTTTTTAACTCTCTTATATCTTTACAGAAGAGACTAATAATGTAGAAATAAATAGATAGATAAGAGAAAAACGGCACTCCCAATTAAAATAAATAATAATAAACTATCAGGTATTCAAGGCATCATAAGATAAAAAAAGAAACAGTATAATTGGAAATTGAAGATTTTTACAATTTGCAAAATTCGGAAGAATTAGTTTAGCTCTCATTAAACAAAAAAAAATCGAAAAAATTATTTGAATGGAAAGAAAAGTTGGTCCCAAAGAGAGATCAGAAAATGAAATAAAAATAAAAAAAAAATTTCAAAAAAATTGTTTCAGATTAAGTTAACTTATCCTTTCATTAGGTAATTAGAATATATTTTCCTTTTTAACTCGAACAAAAGTTAAGCATTATATTAATATAAAATTAATTTTTATCATGCCTTATAGTTAATTGAAAAGTATGGAAACCCTACTAATTTCGACACTACTCTGAGAAAAATTATATCTAAAAAAATGGAAAAAGAACTTATTCCCTAGGAATATAGAACTCAAGTATGATGTTACTTTAAATATAAAATTTTTCCTATTTGTGGCTATTAATATCTATTAAATTTTAATCAAAGATTTGGATGATATGTTCTCATGCTAAATATATAAAATAGTCTAATAAATAATATTATTTTAAAGAATTGTAATAAATGAACAATTATAAAGATTTTTTTGAAGAACAAATAAATCAAGTATACTTTAATATAAATTAAAATATTGATAAATTACAATATTTTACCAAATTCATACTAAAAGGATGTTAAGAGAACCCCTGTAGCTGTCAAAAATAAAGAGGAGTAATAAAATATAAAATCATAATTAACTGAAATTTTAGTTTATACTGCTAGAAGAAACCCTTATGTATTTTTTTATTATAATTAAATCAATAATGGAAATTAAAATAACTTTTTATTAATTGAATTAAGATAGGATATTGTTAGGGAATGAATTATATAGTGCTTCATCTCTTATAATTTGATATGAGTTAAGAGGAAAGATTTTGGCTTTTTTAGTAGGTTTTAGAAATGATTATCCCTGTTGATTATTATACAACTATGTTAGGAATTTTATGTGACTAGGAAATATTTATTTAATTGTTGAAAATTCATAACCAATAGATATATTATAAGTTTAAAGAATTAGGGTTAGATCCTTCTATATTTACTATTTAGTGGTTTGTTTGCTTATTCACTAACACATTTACTTAGTCTGTAATTTTTTATTTAAAATCACATTAAATTTAAATTTGTTTTATTTTAAGGTTATTAATTTGATTTGGGATCATTTAATTATAAAAGGGTCTGTAGTACTAATAAAAATTGGACTTATGATTTTAGATAACGCTAAAGATAAATTAATGAAATGTTCAATATTCCGTAAAATAAGCATATTTAAACCACTTACCAAACTTTAATTGGAATTATTTAAATTTTTATTTTAGATGAAATGATTTTGGTTGTTGAATCAACAGCTAAATAAATGAATGATTTAGAAAAAATAAATCAATAGCTTCACAACTTATATATTTCTAAAAAAGTAATTGAAATATGTAGAGAATAGCACAGAAAAAAATTTAAAAAGAAAAGAACACTTTAGCTAAAAAAAAAAATGCAATAGGATAAAGAAAAACTATGGTAAAATCGATAGTGTAATATTGAATGGCCTGTTTGTCATCAACTTTTGGAAAGAATGAAGCTATATAAAAAAGATGTTCCTCTTTTTATATTTAGAACAGCAAAAAGTATAAAAAAATATATTTAATTAAAAATTATAAAAACTAATAAAAAACCCCTCAATTTATAGAAATAGTAATAGAAGAAAATTATTTTAAATAGGATGTATACGTCCCTTAACATAATCATGATATGTCTGAATCGCATTTTTAATTATCTAAATAAAGTTAAAAGGAGGATTTGTTATTGATAGGAAGACATCATCATATTTGTGATAAATTAGCATATAGTAAATTATAGGAAGAAACAAATAAAAAGTAGGAATACGAAAATCTACCACTTTAAAAATATAAGGAAGAAAAAATTGGATATAATGAAGAAGATTTGAATCTTATCATTAATTCATTACCTACTAAAAAATCAGTAATTGAAAGATAGTAATAAGAAAATCCTTAAAGAGCTAATAGTGATGAAGATTAATAGGCTAAATAAAAACAAAATATTTTTCTCAACTTTCACCAATAAAGTTAAATTTTGGATGAAGTTTAAAACCCAAAGTTGTTTACTTTAGTAGATTCCGATGGGGAACTTTATTTGAACAAAAGCAATAATTCTTCTGATGAATAAAAAAATAAAGAATAATAAAATCAATAAGAATAATCTTAAAACAAAGAATAAACGTATAATTCTGTAATTTAAATTGTATCTTAAGGGTCATAAAGTAATTAAAAATATTAAATTTTAGTAATAAATATTTATTTTAATGTATTTTAGTAGATGATAGCAAAGATAATATTTCTAAAATAAGAGAAAAAGCCTTTACAAGCACTATAAATGGAAGTGCAAATAATACGAGCAATAAGAAAAAAATTATTTGTAAAACATCTTTCATAGCAAGAAAAAGTTTGCTACAAATGAATGGAGTCTAATCTAAATAACTTAAAAAAACTGCAACCATGCAATTTATTTCAGATTTCCATGATGACATCACTAAATTAAATGATTTTTATTTAGGAGGTGAACAAATAGAAATAGATGTTGAAAATTCAGAAGAAGATGACGAAGAAGATGATGATTAAGATTAAAATAATACTGAAGATGTAAGTAAGTATTTAGAAAGTAAAGATGAAATAGTTAGTTAATTTATTGTATAGGATAACTGATATTAAAAAATATTTGTATTTTAATTATATTAAATATCAATTATTATTAAATGATATTTTACTTAAATAATATATTATTCTTTAATATATATTACAATTTATAATATATATATTTATTTTATATTAGATAAATGTTATTATATAGTCAGTAATTTTATGAATTATTATAATATAATTATATTAAAGAGTTTATTTAATTTCATAAGTTTTCCATATTATATTTTAACGTAACTAAACTATTACAGTTTTATGGTTCAAGCACCATATTTATGAAAGTTGCTTTATATTTGTATAATTCATTATAATTTTATATTTAAGATTTTGCTTTATTTTATTTTTTTCATCAGATTGTTTTCTAATTATTTATATACATTCATGAACATATTTTTCAAAATGTGATGTTAGAAATTCATAATAAAATTCTTTAAATATTATCTTTTTTATTATTTAGTTTTATTCTTCATTTTATTATATTTAAAATATATCAATATAGTCCTTTAAAGATATTAAATATATTTTTTTAAGGATTTTTTAACTTCTACTTTACTAAAATCTTTGAATAATAAATCTAGCTCTTTATTAATTTTTTAAATATTCTCAATAGTAATTATAGATTTTTATATTTAATTGTATTTTGACAGTATTTAAATAAAATAATCATAATTTTTAGAAATAGACTTCCAATGACTTTTAAGACCAGTTCTTAAAAATCTAAGAATATTCTTAGTATTTCCTTTTTAAATTTTATCTTTTTTAGATTACTACTTTTAAGATTAATAATTCCTTAATTATGCATTTAAATAGAGACAATTTTATTCATCATCACTAAAATTATTCAATTACTACTATGAATCATTTATATAACTTTATTATTTATGTATAGTGATTTCTTAATATTATTATTCTGTTAAATTGTTATTTATTCCCTGTTAAAAATTATTTTAACACTCTTTTTACTACTAATCATATGACTCATCATTTGATTAGAAGAATTTTATACTTTATTATTCATTAAAATCATAATTGTTATTAGAAGATTTTGTAAAGAAATAGTTATTTTTTTTATATATAGTGCTAATCTTATACCAAAACTAAATTATTTTCTATTTCGTTTGCTTATTAATTTTAATAGAGATGGTAATCCATTTAGTTATTATTTTGTCTATTATTTTTCTTTTTATTATACAATAACTATATATATGTATAGAATATTTCTTTATTTATTGATTATATTGCAATATTCGTTTATCACTAATAATTTATTTTTAGTTATAATTAAATTATGAAATAGATACTTATAGAGTACGAATTGATAATAATAAAATTAATAATATTATTTTACTTAAAAATATTTATTTTATAAAAATGCTATTAGTTATCATTTATATCCACTTTTATTGGAATAAGGAGAAAATTTAGTCATTTAATAGTAATTATCAGCAAATTTAGTTAGATCACATTAATGAACTCTACAATCTTTAGATTGTTTAGCAATATTCTAATATTAAAATAGTATTTTTAATATTTTAAATTTAGTTAGTTTTTAATAAATGTTATTCAATAAATCAAATAATTATTACTAATTAATTGTGGAACCATCCTATTTCCTAATTGTGAGTTAGCGGAATATCATATTTTTATCTCGGAACTAATGTAATACTTTTTAATGTTTTTTCTAATTTTTCATTTGAAAATGCCTCTTCTACAGGATCATCTGAATAATGATTTCCAAATATATCATTATTTTAACCTTATTTTTTATTTTATCTCCTGCTTTTTCTCTTTTTAAATCTTGTGGTTTGATGTAATTTGGTTTTTCAGGTAAAATATAAACTAATAGGTTATTTTATTTTTAAATATTTAAAAGTAATAATAATATAACTGGTATTTTACCATGGTGAGGATTTAATTAGAAATGCTCTGTTCTATTATGATCTAAAAACTTCATTTCTTTTGAAATATTTTCTCTGTGAACTTTATTAGCCTAAAAATATTCAAAATAATTATTATGAATATTAAGGGTATATATATTTTATTTTATGTGTTTAATAAATATAATTTATGTACTTATTCCACATTTAAAGTACCAAAACTTCCCTTTTTTGCTTAAGATTTCATTTTATTAAATGTAACTGCTTTTATTATAAATTTTATTTATATTTTAAATTGTTTATTGTATTTTTTTGTAAAATTTTAATACTATTTATATAAATAAATTAAATAAATTTTGTTGCATTTTATTTAGGCTATTGAAATAAAATTAGGTATTTTCAAGGGAATTATTACTCATCTTATGGTTATATTAAATGAATAAGTATTAATATATTATTGTCACTTAATATTTAATATTAACATAACAAGTACTTCATATTTGAAAATTTTATGAAAAATATTGCAATTCCAAGTTATTATTATTCTATTTGTAACTTGATATTTTACTTATTAAATTCTCATAATTAATTTCGAAATATGAAAAATATTTGTTAGAACAATAAAAATCCATTTATATTAGAGCCATTGATGATAATTTATATATATTAATTATAATATTTATTATAAACAATCATCAATTTAGCATATATTTGATTAAACTATTTACTTATACAGATAAGTAATAAAATTTAAAGTAACAAATATGTCTTTCTTAAATTTACTGTATATCATATGAGTAGATTAAATAAAAATTTAATTATATATATTGATTTATTTAATAAAAAATAATCTATTATTTAAAATCTGTATAAATTAGGATTAATTAATTATTAAGATTTTATAAAAATGGCTAAATAGTTATTTATTTTAATATATATAATATCAAAATATCAAAATCTGGAAATAAATATATCATATTAAATTAAAATAAAAACACACACAATACAATTGTAAAAAAACAAATATAATGATTTATCAGTAATTAACATAAAAGTTAAAAAATTTCATAAAAATTTAAATTATTATAAAAATAACTTTAAATTTGTAATAAATTTTTTTGTAAATTTTAATTCTGGATTAACAATATACGCATATAATAATTTGTATATTTAATATTTTTTAATTTTCAAATTTTATTTTCTTCTTTTGCTATATATATTATTTCTATTTGAATATTATTCATAGATTATAATATATTATATTAATATCATTTTTCTCATTTGTTAAACCCGTTATTTTTAGCCCAATCAGTAACATTAACACAAGCTCTAAATTTAGGTCTTCCATTTTCTAACAAGTCGTAAGCTTTATTAAAATCTTCAAAGTTGAACATTTAACAGGTAGGATAAACCTAGTGCTTTTAGGAGAATTCTAACATTTCCTTAGTTTCATTAACAGAAGCAACAATAGATCCATCGAAACTCATTTACTTGAATACTAAATTCATAACATCAAGAGCCATGGTAGTTTTTACAGGAGGAAGTCCCACTTGTATCAAATGTCCCCCTTTTTTCACAGTTCTTTAGATAGCAAGGAATTAGTCTTTGTCTTCAATGTATAAGGTATTAATAATGACATCATACTTTCCTGAAACATTTTCAGAATTCAAAGAATTTAAGTCGGTGGAATGAGAAATATCATGAGCTCCCATGTCTTTAAGTTCTTTTTCTCTGTTCATACTAGTGGTAAAGGCGGTAACTTTGCATCCCATTTTATTCAAATACTAAACAGCCAAATGTCCTAACCCTCCAATTCCAAATACTCCAGCTCTCAATCCTTCTTTGTTTCCCTTAGAGTCCCACCATCTTTTCAATGGTGCGAAAACAGTTAATCCTGCACACATTAAGGGAGGGATTTTATCTAAAGGCATACCACTAGGAATAGCAAAGGTTTATTTAGATGGTAATTAAATATGAGTAGCATATCCTCCAAAATAAGGGTCGAATAATCTTAGTTTTAAATTATTTTAATTTTTGTTTATCAAATTTTATATATTTATTAAGAATTTTACTATTCGAATTTGTCACAAATATTTGTTTATCCGTTTTTGCAACCATCACAATTTTAACAGAAATTTCTTTAATATCCAACTCCAATAGTCTATCCAACTTTAAAATCAGTTACATTTGATCCAATCTAGGTGACTTCTCCTATGACTTCGTGACCTACACATACTGGGTAAGTTACACCTTCAGTCCATTATTATCTAGCATATAAACAGTCAGTATGGCAAAGTCCAGTATATAAAATTTTGGCTCTAATTTCATCATCTTTAATTTCAGGGAACTAGTTGACATTAATTATAATATTTTATTTTAAATAAAAATATTTGATTTTACTTTGAAAGGATACATAACTAAATTTGAGTCTTTTGAAGTTTAAACCCAAGCTACACCATCAGCTTTTTCCAAATTAGGTTCACAGGTATAAAGTTTGTGATTGATAGATAGTTAATTTTACATATTTTAATGAACAGAAGTTTTTAATATTTACTTTATAATTTTATGATTTTTGTTTTTTAATTATTTTTTATTTTTTTAATATTATTTTTTTGGTAATTTACTTCGCTTTTATACTAAAAAATACTGTATGAATTAAAATTATAATTAAACTATTGACTAATTTAACAAATCAAAAATTATTGATTTTATGGTTAAATACTAATTTTATATCAGATTGAATCACTATTTAATTATTAGAAATTATAATATTATCTACATTAATTAGTATTGGAACACTTCATAAAATTAAATTAATCATTCAAGTACTATAATTTTACATAATATTAAAACTTGTATTGAAAGAATAAAAAATAAAACAAGAAATAATCACTAGAAACATATAAAATAAGATTACGGTGCTGTTTATATATTATATTTTACATTAAGTTATTCTATTTTGTGTATTTTTAAATTTCCATATAATCAATTAGAATTTTTTAATAGGGTTTTTCCAATATTAATCACTAATAATAGAATTACGATATTCAGTAATATTGATTAATGATTGATAAATTAATTGATTTTTTTGTTAATTATAATAATATTATGGGAGAGTAATCAAATTATTAAATAATCGTCAAATAAGTATTATGTATTTTTTTTAATTATATTTATATAGAAATATTATATATAATCAAAATACTAATTACAATTATTTAAAATTTGATATAAAAATAATAAATCAATAAAATAATTTTTTCTATCTTATAAAACCTTATAGTTAATATAAAATGTATTTTTAATAAAAATATTTTATAAAAAAGAAATCAAAAGTAATTTTTTAATTATTTGGCATAGTAATTATTATTTCATATACTTATAGAGTTTTATGAATTAACTTTATTTTAAAAGAAAATTACTATCAAATATTATAATAAAGTTATAATTTTATTTTGGAAAATAAATAATACGAAATATTATGATATATTTAAAAAAACTATTGAGATTCAATAATATACATTTGATAAGAAATATAATAATTTCTAAAACCTATAAAATATAATTAAAGTTGATAATATCAAATTATCAGCTGACTTTATTATTGCAAAAACAAAAGAATAAATAGAATATTATAATTCTATATCTTTGTAAGTATATTATTAGAGCCTGAAATTTTAAATAATAAATCTAATTTATTATCAATATAATAATAAAATTTTGAATTTAGACAAATTAAAATATTATAATTTTATCAAGGGTAGGTGATTTTATTAGGATTGATAGTAATTCAAAAGTAATAGTATCATATCTTAATTAATTAAATCATACTATTCAAAAAAATATCACTTTAATAAATAATAATATTGCAATTAAGCCTAGATATTTTAACTTTAATAATTATTCATTTAGGTAAAGTTTACATTATAAACTACAAAAAAAATGAGAGAAAATCCCAACTTTTATAATAAATTTATTTCATTGAATAATTTGATATTATAAATAAGATAAACTAAATAATTATATAGTGATTAATATGTTTACCAAATTAATAATATAATTTTGATATTTAAAATATTACTAATAAATCATATTTTATAACAAATCTCATATAATAAAATATTATATATAATAATTAAGGGATGAGTAAAAATTTCAATCAAATTTATTATTTAATGATATTAATTTTCTAATTATAATAATTTTTTTTTTTTTTCCATTAAATTTCTAATTAATATGCAATTATTATATTCTAATTATGAAAAATATACATCAATATGATTAATTATTGTTTCTAATATTAAAAATAAAATTTGAAGTATGAAATTATATTTATTTTATAATGAGTAAAAATACTTTTATACTATAATTAAGTTTAAATAACATTACTGATTTATATAATATATGAATATTTAAAATTAATGCTAATTTTATTTTTAATTATAAAAGTTTCTAAAAACAATTTCAAAACAATACATAAATCTAAACATATTTTTCTATATCGATATTTATATATATTCTTAACGTAAATTATATTTAAAAACTCATAAAAATTATTTCTTATTTTTTTAATATAAGCTCATTAATTTTATCAAGAGTTATTCTAATTTTCTAATTATTATGAAGATTGATTTTTAAATATGTTTACAAGAATATTATTAAAAATATTTATGTTATCTATAAAACATATATATATATAGTAATAATTTATTAAAAATAAACAATTAAGTTAATTTTCTTTTAAAAAGCTTGTATTTGATAAATTCTCATTATGTAGAAAAAAAAAAAAAAAAAAATTAATAAACTAATTAGAAGTATTTTTTTTATTGTTTTTATTATAATATTTGTATTAAGCTCTTGCAATTATTCTAATAAAATTATTTTAAATCTATTTAAGCACTTAAAATCGAAAATTATTTTAAAAATTTCAATATATTTTTTTATAATATTAAATATAATCAAATTATCAATTTTATACCTTGTAATTAATTTACATTCTGATAATAATATTGTGAGTCTTTATCTACTAAGTTTTTTGTGATATTTAATTATTATCCTATAATACATGTTAATAAAAATAAATAATAGATAAAAATTATGCTTATTCTTTCGGGTTTCCTTTTAATTTTAAGCAAATATATATATATTATATTTTTTATAAAAAAGATATAAATATAAAAATTATTTAAAATAATATTATTCTAGATTTTAAATATTCGGTTTACTATTAAAAAATATAATATAAGTTATAAAAATATATTAATCTTAAATCTGTATTTCTAGTTATTATAAATTTAATTTTTTTTATAAAATTCTAACATTTTTTTCTATATTTTATTATATATCATAAATGTAAGTAATTTAAATATTCATAATTTTTCATATATCAAATAAAAATTAATAAATTTAGAAAAGAAAAAATATAATATAGTAATATGAAAAGCCTTATAATCTTAATAATAATTATGTCTACAACTCCTATTTTCTCCTAAATACATTTATAAGATAAGTGTGCAAAACTATTAACAGTTTATTCTTTAGGATAAAACCGAGGAAATAATTTTGTAGTTTATATTAATAGTGAAGAACTCATAATAAATTAAAACAGAGGATGGTAATTAATAATCTTAATCATTGATATTTTAATTTATTTATTATGGAAGATTTCAAAAATTAATAGGAATTTTGTATTAATAAACGAATCAGACGGTTCTATAATTTCAACAAATGTATTCGATACACATGAAGATGATAATGCCTCTTAAAATTTATCAAATTTTATTGATGGGATATAAAATGGGTAGCTTGTCGCTTTTGGAATAAAAGATGAGGGAGCAAACAAACTTAATAATGTAGGGGTTGAGGCGTTAAGTAAATTAGGCTATGATAAAAATACTAATTTACAATTTAGAGACAGTTATGCAGGAATTGGGAGAAAAGGAATGAGTTCTGGATAATCATTATCAAGACATGAAAATTCTTTTAGTTAAGAAAAAGCAGAAGTTTAATAGTGTATTGTTGGTAAAGAATAATATAATAATACTTCATAATTTTATAATTTATTTGTATAAATAAAAATGTTAGAATGTGGATATCGATGCGAAACTTGTGTATCAGAACCTTTAAACTGCACATTATGCAAAGTTGAAGTAACACGATTTATGATAACTCCCTATTGCCATTGTAGAATGGGATACTATGATGATGGACATTCATTGGAATGCAAGCGTATAATAAATAAATTATGATATTTATTTAAATTATTAACGGTTTGAATTTATATAGCATGTTCAAGTTCTTGTTCTAGTTGCACAGGTAGTGCATCCCAATGTTGTTCTTATTAATGTGGGGGATGTCTTTCTGATCTAACTACCTGTACAGTATGTTCTGATCCAACTAGAGAATATGCTCCTGTATGCAGTTGTAAGGCTGGATATTATGAAAGTGGAAATAAAACATGTAGTAAATGTGTTAGTCCGTGTGATTAATGTGAAAATGATACCACATGTAAAACTTGTGTGAGAGGAATCGCAAGAAATTGGGATCCCCCTTGTGGATGCATTGATGGATTTTTTAGTGAAGGTTCCGACCCCGATTGCAAAAATTGTGAATCTCCATGCTAGACATGTTCTAGTAAAACAATATGCATTTCATGCTATGATAGACTCAATGCGGAACCAGCTCCCAATTGTAAATGCAAAACTGGGTTTTATGAGGATAATTTTTTTTAGTGTACGAAATGTCTCGGAAAGTGTAAATCTTGCTCTGATTAAAATACATGCAGTTAATGTGCAATAGGAAAAGGAAGAACAAATTCTATATCAGATAATTGCAGTTGCTAAGATGGATGGTATGAATAATACGATACTACAGTTTCAGATTGCCTAAAATGTGAACTAAAATGCGCAAAATGTTAATATTCAGCTGGAAATTGTACAGGTAGACAAGTTTCAACATTTAATATTAAAACTATTTTTTTTTAAACCTTTTTAGAATGTCAGGGTTAGAATAGGAAAAATTCTCCAACCTGTGAGTGTATGGATGGATATTATGAAGATTCCTCTTAAAATTGTGTTAAATGTCCATCAAAATGTAGTAAAGTAAAATAATATTTTGTGTTAACTAACTCTTTAATGTAATTAATACTAAATTTCTGTAACATGATTAGTGTTCTGATGCAAACACATGCATTGAATGTTCATCTGGTACTGGAAGAGACTCAAAAGCTCCAGCATGTGTTTGTAGTAAAGGATGGATAGATTAAGGAAATTAAAATTGTACTAAATGTGATTCCAAATGCAGAAGCTGCATCAATTAGCCTGAGTAATGCACCGAATGTTCAGATAATACAAGAAATCCCTCAAATAATTGTAACTGTAATATTGGGTATTTCTTAATGTAAATTGGAGGTGGAAATACTACATGCGAGTCTTGCAGTCATTAATGTTCTAGCTGTGTAAATAAGAATTTTTGTGTAGAATGTTCTAATAAAAATAGAAATTTGCCATTTTGCAGTTGCAAATTAGGATATTTTGAACACAAAGATGGCTCCTGTCAGAGTAAAAATATTAATACTATAGTTTTTTGTATTTTTTAATCTAAAATTTATGCTCTATTAGAATGTAGTTCCCGGTGTCTTTCTTGCGAACATGATAAAAATAACTGTACAGCTTGTAATCCTGGTTTGGATAGAAATTCATAACTACCTTGTGGTTGCAGAGTAAGAAATCATTACATTAAAAAGAATAAATTATTAATGTTATCAAACTATTATTATCATTTAGAAAGGCTATTTCGAAAATTAAATTAGTTTTGAATGTCAAAAATGCAAACCCCAATGCGCAGAGTGTGATAACTATAATTTTTGCACAAGATGTCAATAAGATAGCGTGTTTCCGCCGAATTGTCTGACTGATGATCAGGGATAGTTTTTATTAGTTGATTCTGGAGATATAGAGATTAAAAATTGTAAAAAAAATGTCTAAAATGTGAGAAATCTCCGGAAAATTGTATCTAGTGTGTTAATGGAGCCAATAGATTAAACTTAGCGCCTGAGTGCAAATGCAAAGAAGGGTTCCATGACGAAAATGGTAAATTTGCTGATTGCATATAATGCTCGAACTTATGTGCAACCTGTTCTTCTAAATTTTAGTGTACTAGTTGCGATAAAGCTAAGAATTTAGTTTTCGATACCTTTAAAATGACCTGTATTTGTTAATAAAATTTCAAATTTAATAAGCAACTTTAAACTTGTCAGAAATGCTACAATTATAGGGGATAGTGCTTATTTTAGTGTCCCTCTACTACAAACATAGACGAAAAACAATTTATTTGTGTTAATAAACTATGGAGTCGAGAGTTATTGAGCATTGCTATATCTATCGCGAGTGTAGTTTTAATTTTGCTATTTTAAGTTGGAATTCACTTTTTCTACAAACATTAACTCTTCTTTAATGTGAAAACTGAATAAGGAAATTTGATACAATAATAAGATGGGGAATAATTACAAGAAAAATATAAATCTGAAGAATGTGCAGTGAATTCATTTGAAATTCGTTCTGCTTGATTTTGATAAATTTTTTAGACACTTGTTGATTTCAATAATTTAATACTATTAAAATTATTTTATTTAATTTAATTTAAATTACTTAAGAAAACAAATATAAAAACAAATAAATAATTATATATTTTTCTAATTAAACATTTTTTGCTTTCTCATAAAAAAAGATATTAGGATTTCTATAATACATATAAAAATGATTTTAAACATTGCAAAAGAAGTATATAGCTTTATAAAATTTTAATAGTTTTTTAAAAATTATAATAAATTTTTTTCTCGAATATAATAGTTAGTTTTTCTAAATAAAAGGGTTTATAGTTTCATTTTATGGATTAAATAATAAACCCATTTATATTCATTCTAGTGAAATTTTGAGTAATATTATTAAAATAAATTATTTCTTTTTGCTTTTACAAACTTATTTTTGGGTGGAAAAAAAAATTGAACTAAATTCTGGGAAAACACTGAATAAATAAGAAACAATTAAAATAGAGAAAATAAAAAATAGCGAATAAAAAGGAAAATAATTAGCAAAATTGGCAACGAATATAAAGCAATTTCAATAATATGATTAGTCACTAGCATCATCATTCTGCTTTACTAAATAATGCAACCCATTAAATAATACCCATAGGTTCTCTTAATTAAAATCCTTAATAATGTGATTTGATCGGAGTATCTGGGATTGTTGTTTAATTAATGTTGGCAATCACTGCATTTTCAGTTTTGGTTATAAAAAGAGCACTAGAACATCCACCCAGACATCCGAAAATATGGTTTTTCGATACTTTTAAATAAGTGATTTCTCAAATGACAACTCATTTATGTAATAAATAAAAATATTTATTTATATTCCTTAGCAATTTTGAATTTCAAATTATTTAAATTAACATAAATAAAATATCATATTTTTTTAAACAATATTTAAATTATAAAAATATTAAATAGTAAATGTGCTTTTCAGTATGCTGATGACTTTTAAGGAAGAAGAAGAAAGTAAATAAATAAATTACAAAATATAAAATAGCAGTAATTATCTATAAATTATGGAAATACATTTAAAGTGTATAATTAGAATAATTATTTCTATTAAATTTTCCAATTATAATTACTTTATAAATAATTGATTAAATTTAAAATTACCTAAACTAAAATTAATACTATTATTTAGTGTAAAATGTGAGAAAATCAGGTCCTGATGAATGCAACTACTATCTTGTGACTATTTTGATAGACACTAGCATTGGAATGTTGACTGCTTGTTACACAGTACGATATTTAGAATAAACTATTTTGGCTCCACACTATGATCTTTAACAGGGAAATTTTTACCATCAAACTTTAATTACGAACAGATAAATGGGGGACAGTTCGCAATAGTTGAGGCACTCTAATTCCCACCATTTGGAAAAAGTAAAGAGTAAAGAATAGGAACATGAATATCATAAATATATTGTGGAAATAAAGCTGATTTTATGGCTCAAACAGCTATCGATTTGGCTAGCGATTGTGTTCAGTGTGAAAATATTAATGTTTTCCGTGTAATACATTTTCGAAGAATAGTTGGGATAGTTAAGCTTTTATGTTTTGTATTTTCTGAATGATTATCCTCTTTACAAGTTGGTATTGGTAATGATGATCGTACCAACATTCATGAATATGCTATTGTTTTGGACGCAGGATAATTTTCTACAGAAGAAACACCCTGAACAAGATGTGGAAAAAATTGAAATTTCCGGAGAGATATAGGACTAATAGTAGATATGGTCTCTATAATAGAATTAATTGGCAACTACCGATGCAACAACTCAAAGAAACTTATTAAATAAAAGTGAGGAAGGGTTTGTTAATTCTAATTTAGTAAATATGGATTCAGAAAAAAAACTAAATAAGTAGCCCATCGTTGAGAGTGATGAAGAATTAAACTTAAACCCCTTACATTAATAGAAACTGCCGTAGTAGTATTAGAAACAATAATATGAGGGATAGCATTAAGAAACCAACTCAATGAGGGAGCGAACAGAGTCTGCTTTGTCTTCTTCTAAATAAACCTAATCTCAAAATTAGAGTAAGTAGTAGATCTAGGATCCAGATACTAGAAGCAATAAAGAGCAAAAGTAAAAATAAAGAAAGTAAGAAGAATTAGAAGAATTGAATGATAAAATTGAAAATATTGCTTCTCAAAAAATCAATGCAGCCATAATTAATAGTGGAGAAGGGGCAAAACATAATAATAATACTAGTAGTAGTATTAGCAATTAGAAACATACCTATATTAAACAGAATTCTTAAATTAACAGCGTTAAGTAATAGTAATCTGAATAAAATAGCGAATTTAGCTTTAATAAACCTATTGCATAGAGTAGTCCTAAAATAAAAAGCTAAGACATATCTCTTTTTAGTTTCATAGATGCTAATTAAAATAACAACCAAAATTTAAAAGTAATTACTATAATAACAATAGCAATATAAATGTAAGTGATAAATTTATTTCTCAGAAATCCCTTAATAAAGAAACAAATAATAAATAAAAACAATGAAGGGATAAATAATACATAATTTGAGTTTCATTTTAATTATTAATTATTAAATTAATTTATATATTTATCACAATTATAATATTATTTATATAAAAAATAAAAGATTTAAATATGAAAAATAAATTTATTAAATATTAAAAAATGTGAGTTTTTATTATTATTATATATAATTTAGTTTTTATTAAAAATTGCTCAAAAAAGAAAAAAAATTTATAATTAATTTTTTTTTGCGTAATTTAATTAATTTTCTATGAAGAATAGACTATAAATTAAATCAAAATTACAATTTTAGCCAAGTCCACAAATTACATTTTAAGTAATTTTTAAGAGTGTATTTAGTGTATTCAGACTGCAATATAGCTAACCTATCATTAATATTAATTTACTATTAGTAATAATTTAATACTAAAAAAAAAAAAAAATATAGTTATAATTATAATTTAATAATAATAAATAACCTTGAGAGGAATAAAAAAAATAACAAAATCTCTCTATTTTATAATTCAAACTATATAAAATCAATCATTTTTGATAGCTAAAACAAGATAAATAAATCAATATCTATTCAAAAAGTAATTTAGTGAAGTTAAACATTATTTTTCTAAAAAATGTAAAGCAAAATCGAGTAAGATATAAAAGAGTGTTTGTTTGCAAATTATGACAATTTAGTCGGTATAAAAGTGGATAAGTAAATATAACTTTTAATAAATTCAAGTTATTTACATCATTTAATTAATTCTATTTTTACTAAAACAGAACATCTTTAAAGAGCATGACCGCTAAATAGATTATTTAGGTAATAGAAATATCTATAATATTTTTTTATTTAATTAAACTTAATTATTAAACTCTTTTAATGTTATTTTTTGGTTTTTTAGGTTGGAGGAGAAGTGCTATTAGAATCGAAAAACAGTAGTGAAAGTCTTTTAAGGATTTTTAAAATCAATATAAACGAATTGATAAAGGAATTGGGCTCTAAATAAATAGCGCAAAGCTAAAGAGTTTAGGTAGACAACAAATTAGCCGAAATTTTTACATGTTTGTATACAGTAGAGAAGCCATTCTGAATTTCTACGAGTCGCAAAAGCAAACCTTTAAATATGATCCCATAAATTTTCTGTAAAACAATGCCAATGCCTTTTTCAAAAAGAATGGAGGCATTTCATTAAAGGCAGAACAGTAGAGTTTCGTGGAAGGCTGTTTGAGAGCTTTGAACATATTTTTAAATACAGATATGAATGCATTTTCTGAATTGTGGGAAACTTCCCTACTTTACTTGAACTTCAAAGGATTTATTTAATAATATAGTGAAGTAAATATCAGGGCATTGTACCTCAATTTAATTATGAAATTGAATAAAAAAACTGAAATGGTGAATGAAAGAGATTTCTTAAAGAGTTGCTACACTCAAATGGAAGAGAAAAATAATGGGGAGTCAAAACAAGATGGAGAACAAGAAGATTATTTAATGAATTTAAATCTTATTGCCGATAGTGAGGTAGTTTCCAAAATTTTTGCTCAATTGAATTTTAAAATCACTCAATAACTGGAAACTTTGATGGTTTAAAATGGTAATGGAGAAAATAAAGTTTAAAAGTAAATATAAATAAATAAAAAATTCATTTAAATAATAAATAAATAAATATATATTAAATTCTAGAAAAAGTAGTTAAATCAATAATGAGGAGGATGATGATGATGAAGATGATGAAGATAGTTTTTTAGTTCAAAAAAAGACAAAAACTGAAGGGAAAGGGAAGTCTGATAATCAGAAAAATAATAATAAAGAAGAAAGCGATATAATTTTGACAGAGGTCGAAATTGAAGAATTGAAAGAGTTGGAAAAATTAATTTTAAGTGAAAACTTTATTGTTTTAAATGGACCATTGTCTTCAGGAAAGAGTGCTTATGTGGAATATTTGAGAAAATTCTATAAAAACCAAATTTTAACTTTGTTTGTAGATTACACCACTGATTTGAAGAGTCTGTTGGGTTCTTATGTATGCACCGAAAAAATAGGTCAATTTGAGTGGAAGGTAAGAAAGAAATACTATTAAAAATAAAACTTTAGATGTAAATTTACATTAAATATAGGATGGTCCTCTTGTGAAGGCTATGGAAGAAGGAAAGTGGCTTGTTTTTAAGAACTTTTAAGAAGCCAATGAGGAAATATTGAATGGACTGGACAGAATTGCTTAGAGCAACGAATTTTTCCTGTAAAGTTAGGGCCGAACTATTTAGGCTCACTTTAGATTCAAAATTATCGGAATTGGGTCATTTGGAAGGGAGCACGAGGCAAAGAAGGCCACACTAAAAAGTTACGCGGCTGTTTTCGAGAAAATTCCCATGAATTTGGATCATTTGAAGAAGATTTTGAAGCAAAAATTCCCCTTGATGTTCCGCCATGAAGAAAATTTGGTTTTCGAGAGAATCGAAAAGGCGCTGTATATTTTACAATAAAACAACAACAACAGCAACTTGAGTAGTAGAAAAGGCGGGAATTCTAGTAATAATAAGAAGCTGCTAAATTTGAATGTGAACAAGATTTTGGCTCTTTTCTAGAGAATAAATTTCCACATCGAACAAATTTATGGGAAGGAAGACGGTATTTCGAACCGGATTCTGACAGAAGAGTTCAGAAAGACTATTTATATGGAATTTTGCGATGTGTTGGTTTTGCACGATAAAAACAACATGAAGAACGAAGTATTGCATGAAAAGCTGTTGTCGCAGGAAGTGTTTAACTTGGGAAGAGAAGAATACGAAATGTGCATTTTGAAGTACAATCCGGAAATAGAATTGAGTGTCAAAAAGGTGAAAATCGGGAAATTGGGAACTTTCGACAGGGACTTGTTTATGAAGAATGAAGATATCGGTTAGAAACATCAGGAATTTCAGCCCGGAAACACGATCATTTATAATGCATACAGTTCTAGATTGCTGGAGAAAATAACTAGCTGCATTTACTTTAACGAGCCTTGTCTTTTGGTTGGAGACACAGGGTGTGGAAAGACGACGATGGCCCAACACTGTGCTGAAATTTTCAAGAAAACTCTGCACATTTACAACATGAGTCAGGGAAGTGACGCGATCGATTTGATCGGAGGTTTCAAGCCGATTGACGTGCGGGTATTGTTGAAGAAATTGTTGATAAAATACGTCAAGTGTTTCGGAAAGGTGGCGAATATAGTGGCGAACAAGCATTACATTGACAATTTGAAATAGTTGTTTTAAAACAAGCAATTTGTCGTTTTGATGAAGTGCATTTTGGACAGTTTCAAGGGAATTCAAAACAAAATCGAGCAGAAATACAGTAATAATAGTAACAACAACAACAACGAGGAGGAGTTGCAGGAAAAGAACAAACTAGTCGAAAAATTCAAAAAAATCCAAAAAAAGTGGAAAACATCTACATCAACAGAGACAAAATCGAATCGAATTTGGCGTTCAGCTTCATCGAAGGGAACCTGATCAAGGCCATCAAGCACGGAGACTGGATTTTGATCGACGAAATCAACTTGGCGAACAATGAAGTGTTGCAGAAATTGTTGCCCATCATTGAGGGCAAGTCGTTGGTGCTCTACGAAAGGGGGGATTTGAGAGAAATTAAAAGACACCCAGACTTCAGAATCCTGACATGCATGAATCCGGGGTCCGATATTGGAAAGAAAGAATTGCCAGCTAACATAAAGGCGAAATTCACGGAGATTTTCGTGCACGACATCGAATAGTACAACGATATGTTGCATTTTGTGTAAAATAAAGTCAAAAATATCCAATAATAACAACAACAAGAGTCAGGGAGCTTGGCTGAGAAAATCGTGGCTCTTTTTTAAGACATAAAGAAAGCTTGTCTGGAAAACCTTTTGGAAGACGGGTACAACAAGAGACAGCACGTGTCGCTGAGAAATTTATCGCGAGCGCTGAACTACGTGAGGTAAAATTTAAAGATTTACGGACTAGAAAGGTGTCTGTACGACGGACTGTATCTGGGATTCGGAACTGCGTTGTCGCGAAGCTCACAACTGCACTTCGAGGGACAGGTGGAGAAAATCATCGGGGTGTCGAGCACCTACTACAACAACAATTTGCTGAAGCAGAAGCCTAAAATTCCTGAAGACTGTGTGGAAATGTTCGGGTTTTACGTGAAGAAGGGAGAGTTGTTCAACAAAGTGAAGAGCGAAGAATTTTTGGTAACGAACACGTTCAGGAAGTATATTATCGACTTGTTGAGGGCGATCGCGCACACGGATTTGCCTGTTTTGCTGGAGGGGCCGACTTCTTCTGGGAAAACGTCGATCGTGAAGTATATCGCGAGTTTGGCGGGGTACAAGTGCGTGAGAGTGAACAACCACCAACACACAGACGTGGAGGAGTACATCGGGACTTACCTGCCCGACAACAAGGGTCGACTCGTGTTCCAAGAGGGAGTGCTGATCGAGGCGATGAAGAAGGGGCACTGGCTGATTCTGGACGAACTGAATTTGGCCAGAAGTGAAATTCTGGAGTCGCTGAACAGACTGCTGGACGACAACAAGGAAATTTTCATCAACGAAACGCAAACGTACGTGAAACCGCACCCGAATTTCAGACTCTTCGCCACGCAAAACCCGACTACCTACGGAGGGCGTAAGGAACTGTCGAAGGCCTTCAAAAACAGATTCATTCAGCTGTACTTCGACGAAATCTGCGACGAAGATCTGGAACTCATTTTACAGAAGAGGTGTGTGATCGCGCCCTCCTATTGCAAACGACTCATGAACATCTTGAAGGACCTGAAAATCTTCAGACAAAGGTCCAACTTCTTCGGAGGCAAGGAGGGAGTCGTCACCGTCAGAGACCTCATCAAGTGGGGACAGAGAGAAGTCGAAAATTTGGAACAACTCGGTCTCGAAGGGTACTGTCTCCTCGCCGAAAGACTCCGAAGTGAAGAGGAAAGAGCCTTCATTCAAAAAACCATCGAAAAACATCTCAAAGTCAAACTCGATGTCCACTCCTACTACACACAATACACGATGTAGTACCTCGATCCCTTCCTCCAAGACTTCCCCTACTATCTTTAAGTCAACCACTCCTTCAGAAGAATGGCAGCCCTCGCTCTCAAGTCCATCAGGCAAAACGAACCCGTGTTGTTGATCGGAGAAACTGGATGTGGTAAATAGTGTTTTGTTGTTATTTAATTTTATTAAAATATAAATTATTATTCATTTTTTTTAAAGGAAAAACTACAATTTCGCAATTGATTGCCCACATCAGGAAGACACAAATGTTCAGTATCAATTGTCACCAGTACACTGAGAGCAGCGACTTCCTGGGGTCTTTGCGACCTGTTCGATAAAAAGAAAATCTTGAGTTGAAGGCGTTCTTGTGTTACCTTGCTGTGGATAGTAGTGAAGTTCAATAAAAGCAATCCCTTTACACAACATTGACTGATCAAACACTGTCAATTGAAAAAAGAGTGGAAACCCTGAAAGAGGAGAACAATGTCAAATTATTGGAAGAATTTTTGGCGGCGACAACAACAGGTGAGAAAAGTAATTTAGACGGAGAGTCGGGACAACAACAGCTAGTATAGTCTACTGAACAGCTGCTGGGAAAGATGGAAGAATAACTAATTCATTCAGAAACACTTTTCGAATGGTAGGACGGGCCTCTCGTGCAATCGATGTAGCAGGGAGCTGTGTTTTTAATCGACGAAATTTCGCTCGCGGAAGACTCTGTTTTGGAAAGATTGAACTCCGTACTGGAGCCGACGAGAAGTCTGTTGCTTCCCGAGAAGGGGAACAGTCAAAACCTGGAAGAAATAACTGCTCAAGACTCGTTTTTGATTATAGCGACGATGAATCCTGGAGGAGATTTCGGGAAAAAGGAACTGTCCCCAGCCCTGCGTAACAGATTCACTGAAATTTGGGTCGAACCTATTACAGCGAAGATGTACTTGGAAATTTAGTCCGACCTTGCTTCCAACGACGTTTACTGCATGATCAATGACTATCTCACCGTCAAAAAGGTCTTTGCTTAAGAATAAGGAGAAAATAAATTGAATTCGAACAACGATAACGAAGCGCGATAAGGCATAGCTAAAGCTTTGTTTGAATTTTTGAGATTTTTCAATTTGGATTTCGTCGCGAAATACTCGTTGGAAAAACGAGCTCTGACTATGAGAGACATTTTAGCGATTATGGAATTCATTGTCAAATGTAGATAGAACAACAGCAGCAACAATATATATGATAGTAAACCTATGACACTAAGAGATTTGTACTATCACGCCATCGATCTAGCCGTTGTTGAATCCGTCGGGTTTTTGATGATCAGTCAGTAGGAAAAAAGTGTAATAAGGAAGGAAATATAGCAATTTTTAAATTCTTAGTGCGTTGTTTTGGAGAAATTCGACGCCATCTAAGAAAAATAACAACAATAGTAATAAAGTTAGGTGGAAAGTGAAACCTTGTACGGACTGCCTCCTTTCTTGATTTAGAAAGGAAACTACTACCACGCCGGGAGGGAACAAATGGAAATGGAACTGGAAGCAGAGGCTTCACACGTTTATAGTTTGAAGCCACAGAAGGTGCAGGAGAATTTGATGAAAGTTATGAGAGCTCTGCAGCTGGACAAATCGATTTTGCTGGAGGGAATGCCCGGAGTCGGGAAGTCCTCCTTGGTCGAATACATTGCGCACAAGGCGAACAAAAAACTGGTGAAAATTTCTCTGTCAGAACAGACGGACATCGTGGACCTGTTAGGGTCGGATCTCCCCTCTTCGAATGGAGACAAAAAGTCAAAGAACTAAGGAATGATGAGCTTCAAATGGTACGACGGAGTGTTGCTGGACGCGCTGAAAACGGGGAAGTGGATTCTGTTGGACGAACTGAACTTGGCGAGTCAGACGATTTTGGAAGGATTGAATGCTATTTTGGACCACAGAGGGACTGTTTTCATTCCAGAAATGAACGAAAGCTTCACGAAGCATCCGGATTTCAGAATCTTCGCGTGTCAGAACCCCGTGCAGATCGGAGGAGGCAGAAAGGGACTGCCGAGTTCTTTTTTGAACCGATTCACGAAGATACATTTCGAAGACCTTTCTGGAGAGGATCTGCAACTCATTATGCAGGAAGTGTTCTCCACAAGTGGCGGTTGTTGCAGCCAAGACGAAATTTTCTAAAAGGCGATCGTGTTCTCACAGACGGAAAAGGGAAACAGCGGAAATTTGAGAGATCTGCTCAGATTCGGACAAATTTACAACAACGACGCGAAACGACTCAAAATGGCGCTCGAAATCGCCTTCGTCGAGGGCGAAAGACAGCCCTTCCGAAGAAGAGAATTGCTCGAGTTGATCAAATCGGCGAAGTATTTCAAGGAAGAGTACGAAAACTGCCAAGAACTCAAACTCAGGAAAGCCATTCCCCACAACTTCAACTACTCCCACCAACTCAAAAACGAACACTTCAAAACCATGTTCGTCCCCCACGTGATCTCCGAAACTTTGAAAAACGTTTACGAAATTCTCCCTTCTCAAAGAGCCTTCATGATTTCAGGAAGCAAAGGAGTCGGAAAATCTGAATTTGTGCGCTTCTTGCGGGAAGTGGTCGTGCGAAATTAAGAAAATGACATCCACATCGAAGAGGTTTCGCTCAATTCGCAAGTTGACAGCACGGAACTCATCGGAGCGTACGACTAGGTCGATTTAAAGAGGCAATTTTCTATTTTGATCGAAAAAGTGCAAGATCTTTTTAAAGGAGTCGTCGCTGAAACCCTGAAAGATAAGCAAAACCTCTAACTCGAAACCGTTTTTTTAATTTTGCAAATGCAAAATATGCTCGAGAAGCAAGCGTAAGTCCTGTACCTGGCGGAAGACGTAATCGAAAACAAGTCTTCGCAAGTTGAAAAAAACTATTGCAATTGGTTTAACAATTGCTTCAAAAGTTGTAACAACATATACAAAATGGGAATTTCGAACAAAAGAAATCTGAAATTGAGTAAATTTGGAACGAATTGTCAGCCAATTTTGAACAAAATCAACAACAACAACAATAGTTCAAGGGGAACTTCGACTGGTTCTTTTCAAACATTATAAGAGCCGTGCAAAGAGGAGACTGGCTCGTTTTAGACAATGTTTAAAATGCAAATCAGGCCGTTTTGGCCAGACTCAACCCTCTCTTCGAAAGACCGCTGTTCCAAAAATCGCCGAAACTCGTCATCACTGAGTGTCACCAATAGGGAAGTGACAAAAGTAACGAAGAGAAAAACGAAATCATGGAAATCGAAGTGCACCCAGATTTCAAGCTATTTTTGCTGTGGGACTCATCTTGTGCGCAGGAAAACATTTCCCTTAACAACAAGTGCACGCAAATCAATTTGGACCGATTCACAGCCGGGTTGTCGCAAAACCAGTACGAATCAGACCTTTTATAAATGGCTTCCTATGCGTTTACTAGTGGTGAAAGTAAGTTGGAAATTGCCGTTGTCGAGGCTGTATAAAAAATCAGAAAATAACTGCCTCCCAGTGTGCCCTGCGAGTTCAGAAGTTTCGAAATGTTATTGCAAAATTTGCGAAACGGTGCCTTCTGCTTCGACGGAGACTACTTTGAAGTGCTCATCAAAAAGTCCCTCAAAAACGCTTACTCGACTTGTCTGCACACCTTCAGTATTGACATTGATGCGATAAATAAGTTGTCTAATAATAAAGTCTAAATGGTAAAAGAAGAAGAAGGAGAAAAATCTTATTTCGAACAACTCAAAAGCAGTGTCGATGCCTTCCAACGCAATGCCGAACAAAGCTATTTGTAATTCACAGAATACAGTAAGTCTCCTATCGTTCTTCACTTCTCAAATTTCACGTTACCGAACGAAGTGTTTACGAATTACAAATTGAAATTGCTTAAAAAACTGCTCTCCGAAAATGTAAAAGTGTAAAATCTTATCGCTCTCGTCGATTCTCAAAAGAGTGACAATAGCAATTAGTAATAGCAATACCAAAGTTCTCAGCTGTTGTAAGATGAATTGAATTTGATACGACAATTGGAAAAACATATAATAAAAAAGATGATGCAAATAATGGCAATGATAACTTTTTGTAAGAAATTGCTAGCAAAGAATATGGAAGCAGAATTGCACTCTCTGTATTTGCCGAAAAGGCGCGCCTTTTCAGTTAGCAAATCAACGTATTGCAGCGTCTGAACGAATTTAGAAACAGTTGCGGACTCATCGGGAAGTTTTTCGAATCCATTTTTAGCAAACTCAAACAAATTAGCCAACTCTCTACTTTAAATACCACACCACCTAACTAACCATAACGATTAACCAAATTGATCAAAAAATTGCATGAAGAAGTTGCCCTCATTTTGGACTTTTTAACGCAGCAAATCGCTAGCGTTCCGAAGTATGCGGGACTCGTTATTCCCCACACGATTCAAGTTTTGAAGAAGAAGGTGGAAGAGGAGGAGGAAGAGAAGGAAAAACAGTAGGGACTTCAATAAATTTCGCAAATGTTAGAAGATGTGTTGCAAGAACATAGATAAATCGCCGTGCTGAGCCAGAAAATGGTGTTGAAAATGGAGTTGTGGAAGTGTTGCGAGTACTACCGAGAACTGCCGAAAACTCAAGAACAGGATTTCCTTAGAAAACTCGTTAAATTTTTACTTAGTAACGACATTTCAAATGATTTACTATATCTCGAAAAGCAGTACGAAAATCACGCCAAAAACAAAAAGAAATTCAACAACAACAGTAACAACAACAACCACTTCTTAGACTGTTTCGACTTGCAAAATCTGTTGCAAATTAGAACCCAGTTTAGAAACATGTACTTCATCGACAGTAAGACGAGACAAATTTCTATGGAGTTTTTCGCGTTTTTGAGCAAGCAGGCGCAGCAAGTGGAAGGGGCCGGAGACTAGACGAAGCGACTTTTCGAAGCCTTTTTGAAGGAAATCGAACGTATTTTGGAAGCCAATCCGATGCTGAAAGACGAAAAAGAACTGGAAAAGAGATATGTTATTCAAATCGAAGACGAGTATCAAAATGAAGTTCTGAAGCAAATCCCGATCTACGCGGACGCTACCGCCATCCAGTACTTCACTCTCTCTTCATTCCGAAAAAGCTGTTTCTCCGGAGAAGGCAATCAGTAACAACTTTACAATGAAGTGGCTCTGAATTTGCAGCACTTCGACGATTTCGTTTCGTTTTTCGTGTTTTCGAATGTGTGCATGCTTACCTTGCTGAAGGCACACAGTCTCCACGGAGGTGCAGAGTCGTAATCGCAATCCTGGTTTTCTCGGTGTCTGAAAGAAACGTTGCAGGTTGTGGACGCGCCGGACGTAAACATGGTGAAGGTCGTGCAGTTTTTGAAGACGAACGATTCTCCTTCTTTGATGGAGTTGGTGGAAGTGTTCGTTTTGGCGAGAATCAAAAACAGTTGGTACTCGGAGTGCCAGGTCAAGGAAATGGCGAACAATGTGCTGAGTGTGCATTTGAAGCAAATTCCCTTCCTCAACAACCAAATCGGCAAAGTGCGAACCGTCCTCGACACACACTACAAACTGCTCACACACATGGCCAGTTGCGAAGAAGAAGAACACTCAAATGAAGAAAAGCAAATGGACAAAAACTACTTCTTTTTCGACTCCAACAAAACGCAAATGGCTGAGTTGTGGCTTCTCCACATATTTTAGCGCATTTTCAAAAACAACACTGCTGCTCCGACGAGTTCTCTCAACGAGTGGCTGCAAACTCAATTCCTGGAAAACGAAACTCAACAACAATAACAATAGTCTAAATAATAAGTGCTTCTCCATCTGTTTTCGGAAAATTTAATTGCGATTACGGAAGCTATTAGAGAACAAAGAGTGGGCCAAATCGGATACGAAATTCTGAAGCTGTTCGGCTTCGAAGAACTGATGCAGGAAAATCTGGGAGTGATTTTGAAAGAAGAAATGGATTTCGGAATGGAGGCCGCCAGACACTGCCATCTACACTCGGCCCTTGCCGCCTCCACCTTCGTTGGTAAAAACAATAATGACGACTCCTTCCCCTTCTTCGAACAAGACTCTCACAGAGTAAACAAAAAATGAAGAAAATGGATGCAGTCAAGAAACTGGCTGTGCTTTTGCAGGGGAAAATCGTTTTCAGAGGAGGATTCAATAGCGGCGCCTGCAACACGACGGAAGAACTGGAATACTTTTTCCAACAAAACCAGATTTTCATCCAAAGAATTGTCGAGTTGAACATCAGCGAACATGTGCACTTCGAAATCTTCGACTTTTACCGCGCCTTGGGCGAACAAAAGCAACTCACCAATGCCGAATTCAAGCAAAAAATGGAAGAAAAGTAACGAGAATTGCTGCTTTTCGTGCAACAAATCGACAACTTTTTGCAAGTTTCTCATTCCAACTTCTACCAAAACTTCTCGGACTTCCTGATCCCCTACTACTTCGGACTGCTGCTCGTGAAGGACCACGTTTTAGCGGGAGTTCGAAATATTCAGCAGCACTTGGTCTCCAAACGATACAGGAAAATGAGGTACCAGTTGCTGAACAAGAGCTATTCGGAAAAGGTAGACAATTTGCTGAACTACGTATCCGCCGATTTGGACAGAGTTGACGTCGTTTTGGACGAAATTTTTGACGCGCAGAACTACGAAACCGCAAATTTAAATTTGCACCAAAACCAAAAAAATCAACAACAACAATAACAGTAGCAACAACAACATTCCCTTCTGTACAAGTAAGTCATGGACTACTGTGAAGAAAATCTGCTTAAAAAGGAAGAAATCGACAAGTTGAAGGAGGACGACGCTAAAAGGTTCATTATTTTTTAGAAAAAAATCCAAAAATTGATTGTTGATGAGTACACTCAGGAAGCCGTTGACGCTCAGAAACGTGAAGAACTCGAAGCCATCCAACAACAGTTCAACACCTACCAAAATGACTTCGCGAACTTCCTCGAAACTGCCGGAGACATGAAGGAAAGACTAGAAAAGCAAAAGGAAGACTTGGAGTATCAGGAACGAATGAAGCAACTCGATGAAAGATCGCAAACGAAACTGAAGACGAATATCTTCACGGCCGTTTTAAAGATTTTGAAGAAAGACGCCGCCATCGTCAGTAACAGCAACTATGGTGGGGATATTGTTTTAGTCAGCAAAAAATAGAGAAGCAAAAATTGCTTTCACTGAGAAATGTGCAAGCACAGTCCTTCCAGGAAAATTTTGCTAACCTGGGACTCAAATTCGCGCAAAACCAAGTCGTTAACAGCGATGTTCTGGTGCACGATTTGCTTTCTCTCTGCGAGTTCTCCGTCGCGCTCTCTTCGTACACAGCGAAACACAAGTTCGACGAACTGATCGAAAGAATTTAAAAATAGCAACAACAGAAATAAGAATAAGAAGTAGTAGAAGCCAATGCTAACACCACCACCACCGTGAAGTACAATGTGTATAAAGACGCAGTGGCTGAAGAAACAGCGCTCATATACAGGCCTCTGAACATATTACTCCTGAAGGTCAACGAACTGCTGAATCGAGATGAGTTCTACAACAACTAAATCTTATAGAACATCGCCATTCTGATCGACTATCTGTTGGAATCGAACTTCAGCGGACTGAAACTGTCGAAACTGATCACGGGACTGCAGTACATCGCCGAAAAATGCAACGAGTGGGACATCGCAGTGCCGCGGGCGTTCGGGTTGAAGGCGGAAACGGAGGAAATCGTGGATCTCATTTTGAAGTGGAGAAGGAAAGAGAAATCCGGATGGAAAGTTCTGTTAGAAGACAAAGAAGTGGAAATCCAGGAAATGGACATCATCATGTTCCTGAAATTGAGACAACTGCTCGTGGAGTACGTGGCAGAAAACAAAGACGAAAAAGAACTGTACAGTCTCTGCTACCAATTCATTTCCACAGCGACCGTCGGAACCATGGAAATGAGGCTTCAAATGCTGCACTACATCGCCAATTACGACTTCCCGCATGCCACCCACCCTCGTGAACGCAAAATTTTGAACTCCATTTCGCAGTACTTCGCATTCCTCTTTAAACAGGAACTGCTCTCCAAAGTCGAAGCGGAAAAAAAACAATTCGAACAAGACATCGACGAGTACAGAAAACTCGCAGGATGGGACTCCAAAAACTACGTCATTTTGAAGGCGACCGTTGAAAAGTTCCACAAACGAGTGTTCAGAATCTGCAAAAAGTACAAAGACTTCATGCAAGAACCTGCAAGGGTACACGTCTTTGAACCCTACAGAAAAAAACTCCTCCTCGACAACTACCTCGCCTTCTACGAACACTTCCTCCAAAAGCAATTCCAGAGAAAGTACCTTCTATTCGGAGACAAAACCTTAGACCAAGTCGAACTCCAAAACGCTAAAATCAGAAAAGCCCAACAACTGAAAAAGCAGCAAAAAAAAATAAACAGAAAAATAAGGATACAATTGATGTTGTTGACGGAGAAAGTGAAAACATCGACGAACAGTAAAAACCCGAAGACTACGAATATGACGATGAAATCATCGATATTGATACGAATATTTTCGAAAACTTCTACATTCTCGACTTCCAAAGTGTTTTGCAAAGCGAATAGCAACTGGTTCTCAGAGGAATGCAGGTGCTGAACAAAAACCAACTCGTTCTCTGTAAAAGAGCAGAAAAAATCAAAACGAAAACGATAAAAGGCAAATCCAAATCCCCTTTAAGACAAGTCGCCATCCCAGTAACCAACGAAAAACAGCAACAAATTTCCAGTTACGTGTACGTCGAAGAAATGATCGCCGATGTGTTTGATAGAGTAAACTCTCTGAAGGACGACGCCACTTCCACGAAGCTGATGAAACTGAGAGCCGTCTAAGACCTCTTTAAGCATTTGAAATCGATCGGGTTCACCAGTTTCTACAAGTCCAGTCTCTACAAAGACAAAACAGCCATTTACGAATTCGAAAACATCGACCAACACACAATCGCCTACGGATTCTCAGAGGAAGAAGAAGATGATGATGAGTCCAACAACAACGACAACTAGTAATACCTGAGAGAGTGCGTGTCTGAAACAGAAAAGAACTACTACCAAATGCTCGACCGTATTTCCACCTACAAAACCAACTCTTCCTTCGCAAGAGACCTGTCCTCCGACTATGTTAAAAAGGCTGGGGGTTTCATGATCGAGTACTTCTACTTCCTCAAAGACCTCTACATCAACCAATCGCAATTCCTCACCGCCTACACGGCCTTCAAAAAGCTCTGCCAACAATTACACTTCCTGAAACTTAAAAACAACAACAAAAAAGCCCAAGAATCTCCTATCGTTACTAATGTCAATCCCGAAGAGTGGCTTACCAACTTAAAAGACGTTATGTTCTGTGTGCAGCAAATCGCCGCCATATTCGAACCTGCCAAGAACGAATTCCTAACTCTTTTACTCGATTTAACAGAAGTGTTTGACTCTCTCGAACTTCACCAATTCAAACAGGCTCTCACCTCCGACTTCGTAACAGAATTCATCTACAAACTTTAAACTGTGCAGCAGAAGGCAATGTAAATCGTCCAAGGTGTTAAAAAAACACTCAAAATAGAATAGTATATACTCGTAAAAGAACAGGTAAGAGAAGGAGTTGTTTCTGTGTTGGAAAAAATCATCCATTCGCTCTAAACAAAACTCGAAAATGCCGTGCTTCTACCTCAACAAGTTTCTTCTGAATCGCCCGGTCAACTCACCACTGATGTACAACTACTCGTCCAAAACAGTGTCAAATGTGTCCAGAACTACAAAAAAACTCTTTGGACGAATATTCAAAAATAATAACAAGAGGAAACTGAAAATCAATAAGATGATCCCGATGATGCTGAAAATATTATGGATATTGAACAAGAAAACAACGAAAACAAAAATTCTAAGAAAAAATAAGAAGATGCACTCAATATAAAGAAAAATGAGCAAAGTTTCATGAAGAAACTTACCTTCGTGATAGAAACCTTCAACAAGAAAATTTAGGATAAAATTATGCCCACTAATAATAATAATCAAGATCAACAATTGCTAACCCTTTTAGAAGACGAAAATGGACTACAACTTTTACAATTATTCGAAAAATATCTCCAAAACTTGCAAATTTACGGAATCAAGTCTTTAGAATCTTTCTCAAAGTTCGGAAATATCTTGTCCGGAATCTTTTTAAATCTGTTCTACAGAGGATTCTGTCATCCGGCCAAAGATGGAGAAGATGGGGAAGGATCCGGAGAAGGTGATGGAAAAACAGAATTTAAAGACGGAACGGGAATCGGAGAAGGAAAGGGAGTGCAAAATGTCACGGATCAAATGTAATTCGAAGAATAAATGTTAGGAATGAAGGATGAAGAAGAAAACTCCGATAATGAAATTGAAGAAGACCTCAAAGAAGACCAAGAAAAAAATAAAATGATTTCGATATGGACCAAGACTTCAAAGGCAAAAACGACGATCTTAGCAAAGAAGAAAAAGAAAAAGAACAAGAAAAGGTATAAATTTATTGATTGCGCGAATATTTGAAATTTAAATTAAATATATTATTTTCTAAATATCTTAAATATTTAAGGCGGAATAAGAAGGAAATGACGAATTTGACGATGTTGACGAAGAACAAGTGGATCCGAAAATGTGGGAAGGAGATGAAGATCAGACTGACAATGAAGACCAACAAGATGATGAAAATAATGAGCAAAAGAGAAGACAGTTCGAAGACTTGGAATTCAAACAAAAAAATAAAAACAAACAAGACGAAGAAGATGAACAACTTCAAGCCAAAGAAAAATAAAAGGACAAGGATAAACAAAGAAATATTGAAGATTTCGAAAAAGAAGAAGACAAGAAAAACTAAAATAATAATGATGATGACTAAGCCCCCGACCTAAATTAGGAAGAAATCAATGAACTCAATAAAGATGATGCTGATTATGATGATAAAGATTTCGAAAATCTTAAAGAAGGAGAAAAACTGGATGAAGACAAAGCCAAGGCAGAAGAATTGGATCTAAACGATGATGACTAACTTCCCGAAGAGCCTGGAGATGAAAACCTTCAAGAATTCAGCTAAGAAGGTGGAAGTGAAGAAGAAGGTTAATATTATATAAATATTCTTTCTACCCTTTATTTATTAATTCGTTATTATACTAGAACTCGGAGATGATTTCGATAATGAAATGCTCGGAGACCCTCTTGACAACCCTGAAGAAGCAAATAACAACTAATTAGATAATTAAGAAGATGAAGAAATGGAACAATATCCAGACTAAATTGAAAAACAAAATGAATAAGAAGATGATCCCAACGTAGAAAAAGTAAAAATAAAGTTTAATTCATTTAATGTTTGGTTATTATAACTTTAATACTATCCCCATTTAGGATGGAGAAATGGAATAAGAAGATGAAGAAGAAGAAGATAAAAAAGGACTCGATGAAAAAAAGAGAAATTATGAAAGAGAAAAGAAGATCAAAGATTAGCGATTTGGAGTCCAAAATTCTGATCAACAGGCCAATGATGATGTTATGTAAGAAGAACAGGTTGATGCAGATAATGAAGAACAAGAAAAACATGGAGAAAATGGAGAAGAAGGAGGAGAAAACATCGAAAATGATGACGAAAATGATAACCAAAACCCAAATAAAGAAGGATTCTCACAGGATTTCTTGAAAGAAATCACGAAAACCCTAGAAGCCTTCAATAAAAGCAACTTCGTCAGAGATCTAAAAGTAGTTGAAGAAAACTAAGAAACTCTTGACAACAATGAGAACTAACAAAATGATATGGACAAAATAAATGAAAAAGACCAAGAATTTGAAGCTGTTTAATTTGAAGACATGGAAGAAATGGAAAACGCTGTTGCTACTAATATGAGGAAAGATATGAAAAATAACAACGAAGAAAAGGCCAAGAAATCAGATTTACCTGAAGACGAAGAAAATACAAACAATAATAATAAAAAATAATAGAAATAGGATTAAGAATCCAATAATAATGAATAAAAAAAGAAGAACAAGAAGATGATTTCAGAAAAGAAAATCAAAAGCAAAAACTCGACCAAAACAAGAAAAAAGATAAATCCAATGAAGAAGATAAAATGGAAGAAGAAGAAAATGAAGAGGACAAAATAGACTACAAAAAAGAAATCGATAAGAAAAAAGATAAATAATAGCAAGAAAAAGACCAAGAATAAGGAGACACTCTTGTTCCTAGAGATTAGTTCCAAAAGAACCAAAAAATGGAACTGGAAAACGATGATGAAGAAGAAGATGAAACTCAAATGCAATTAGAAAAGTAAAGATATTATTAAATTAATTGATATATTTTTAATTAAAAACAATTTAAAAAAATAAAAGAGTGGATCATAACATGTGCAAATTGAAAGTGTAAGAATTAGTAAAACACTTCAGAGAAAACAAGGAAGAATAAGAACGAGGTATTGAATTATGGCAGAAAATGGAATAGGAAACCAGATACTACTGTATGCAACTTGCTGAAGAGTTAAAAGTTATTTTGGAACCGTAACAAATTCAAAACTTCAAAGGAGACTATAAGTCCGGAAAAAGACTCAATATGAAGAAAATCATAAATTACATCGCCTCCAACTTCAGAAAAAACAAAATCTGGCTCCGAAGAAGTGCTCCCTCTAAAAGGTAAAATTTCTTTTAAAACAATATTTTATTCAAAAAGTAATCAAATATAACAATAACAGAACCTACCAAATACTGATCGGAATAGATGATTCTTACTCAATGTAAGAATAAAATGTAGGATACCTGGCACTTCAGTCTTTGACCACCGTAAGTCTCGCGATGTCCAAAATGGAGGTAGGAGATATGGCTATTGCAGCCATTCATAAAGAATTCAAGCTCATCCATCCCCTTTAAACCCCTCTTACTCCTGCAGATGTTCCTTTCATTTTATCTCAGTTCACATTTGACTACTAAGATCAATACTCTGCTGATTTGGTAATAAAAAATATTTTATTTATTTCCCTTAACTATCAATATTAAACTCCGTATATACATACATAGTCTCTTGCAAATTTCATGAGAGGAGCTATAGATATGTATACTGAAGTTAAACAAAGAGATTCTTAATAAATTTGTTTCATTATATCAGATGGTAGATTCAACAAAAAAGTAAAAAAACTTTAAATGTTTTATAAATAAATAATACATATTTTCATACTTTATTATTTTCAGATTGTGAAACCTCTTATTTCTGAAGGAGAAGAAAATAATATCATGTTTGTTTTCATCATTTTAGACAGCAAAAAAGATGAAAAGCAATCCATTATGAACTTAAAATCAACTGATCATTGCTACGTAGATGGAAAACTTAAAATAAAAATGAATCATTACTTAATCGATTTCCCTTTCAAATACTATATTGTAGTTTAGGTAAACAATAATTATTATAATAAAATACTTATCTATTTAGTTTATTTATTTTTATTATAAAATAAAAGGACATGAGCGAACTCAGTAAAGTACTAGTTGATATATTAAGATAATATTTTGAAATTGAAAACAAATGAATTTATAATTGAATTTTCAATATAATCACAACCACATAATATTTATATAATATAAAACAAAATTATTATTATTATATATTTAAAAAAATTTTGTTAATATTTTATATCTAAAATAAAAATAAGAATACTAATCATTTTAATATATATATATTTTATTTTTAATATTTGAAATCAATTTATTTGATATATCTTTTTTTAAAAAAAAATATTAATTTTAATTTTTAATATATTGCATTATAAATGTAATTTCAATTTTTTAAATAAAATTTAAATTTAAATAGTGAGTGATATTTTGAATGAATAAATAAAAATAAATCCAACAAATAAAATATTTATATACATTATTAATATTAATAAATATTATTTTTTAGTTTATTTATTAAACTTTGGTATAATTCAAATAATTTTTATTCTTATATAATTATCTGAAATTGTAATTTTGAAAATTAATATTATTAAATATTTTTCATATTAAAGATGATTAAAATTATAATTAGTATATTTCATTTTTTTTAAACTTTTATCTCAACAAACATATAAACAAATTAATAAAATTTATAAAATATGTTAACATAAATAAAATTCCAAATAAAATTGATTTTACCATAATATAATTTTTTTTATTATAATGTAATGTCTCTATTCCATATTTTTAATCTTACGAAATAAAAAATATTTAAAATATTATTTTTATAAATATAATATAGCTATATGATCAATATCCTTATTGCTTTTCCCATTTTCTTAAGTATTTCTTCTCTATTTATAGATGATCAATCTATTTATTTTCATTGCTTATATCTTTATTATTATATCCAAGAGATACTGAACTCTATCTATTATTATCATTTTGTGATTCGACATCTTGTTCTAAATATTTTTTTAACTACTATTTGAATCATAATCGATCTGAATCATCATATATTTGTCAAAACTGCAAAATGCCAAAATATTATACTACAAATAATAAAATATATTTAATTTTTAATTAGAATTTAAAAACAAATCATTATATTACAATTGAAGTTAAAGCATGGAAGAAGAAAATAGAAATCAAAAAAACCGTAGCATATATCTATGCAGCAGAAATGTATGTATTTGTGTCTAGGATAAATTCAAATACCTGATAAAGAATTACTCCTAGCAATTTAAAAAATTTTAATATTAATTTTAAATATTTAAAGCTAACTTTACCTAATAGCACTGTCCATAAAGTAAATAAAATTATAAACCATTATATCCATTTCTTTCTCATAACCCAATAAGCTCTAAATCCTAAAATCGATACACTTACAGGATACAGATATATTATTAATGCATACACCTTACTAGATCCTTTATAATAATACACAAAAAGTTCAAATATATTATGTTAGCGAATGTTTTATATATTTATTTTACCTACTCCAGGAGTTATTATTATTAAAAGATATATAGCAACTTAATACCCCACATTAAAGTACGTTAATGCCTTGGCATAACTAAAATTTCTAATCATAGTGATTTTACTATAAGGAATTCTAAATACCTCTTAGTAACTGTTATTGGGATCTTGCATTTTTTTTTATTATTTTTTGGCTTATTATTTTTATTTGTATTTAATTTTTATATTAGAAATTTTCCTAAAAAATTATATACAACACTTAATTATTAATATGTATTTATTTGCAGATACTTAGTCTACTTCTCAGAATTTGATTTGATTATTTAGTTCTTAAATTAATATTAATCCTCTTATATAGTACACTAAATAAAATACCTTTATTTTAGTTTAATCTATCAGAAATTAAAATAAAAAGTTAAAAAATTAAATCATTATAAAAACAGCGCTTAATTTATAGTTAAATATTTATTATTTTTTATTCTGGATTAACAATAAATAAAAACAATAAAAATTATTATATAGAGTTATCAATTCAGATATTGAGTTACATATTACCTGCATATAAAATGCATGATAACAATTGTATAAAAATAGCATGTAATTTAAAATCTTTCTTATTTGGAAAATTTTATTTCATAATAGTTCATATTATGTGTCTATTAAAATTTCGAAAACGTTTGATTACGAAAAGAAAATAACTATAATAAAATTGTTGTATAAAATAATAAATATTATTATATTAATAAAATTAAAATTAATTAATAAAGCTATATGATCAATATCCTTATTGCTTTTCCCATTTTTTGGCATATTTATTCTCTATCGATAAATTATCATTCTATTTATTTTCATTGCTTATATTTTTATTACTATTATATCCAAGAGATGCTGAACTCTATCTATTATTATCATTTTGTGATTCGACATCTTGTTCTAAATATTTTTTTAACTACTATTTGAATCATAATCAATCTGAATCATCATATATTTGTCAAAACTGCAAAATGCCAAAATATTATACTACAAATAATAAAATATATTTAATTTTTAATTAGAATTTAAAAACAAATCATTATATTACAATTGAAGTTAAAGCATGGAAGAAAAAATAGAAATCAAAAAAACAATAGCATATGTCTACGCTGCAGAAGTTTATCTATCTGTGTCTAGTATAAATTCAAATTGCTGATAAAGAATTACTCCTAGCAATTTAAAAATATTTTAATACTACTTCTAATTTTTAAATTTTAAAACTAGTTTTACCCAATAGCACTGTCCACACAGTAAATAAAATTATAAACCATTATATCCATTTCTTTCTCATAATCCAATAAGCTCTAAATCCTAAAATAGATACACTTACAGGATACAGATATATTATTAATGCATACACCTTACTAGACCCTTTATAATAATACACAAAAAGTTCAAATATATTATGTTAACGAATTTTTTATACATTTATTTTACCTAATCCAGGAGTTAATATTATTAAAAGATATATAGCAACTTAATACCCCACATTAAAGTACGTTAATGCCTTGGCATAACTAAAATTTCTAATCATAGTGATTTTACTATAAGGAATTTTAAATACCTCTTAGTAACTGTTATTGGGATCTTGCATTTTTTTTTATTATTTTTAGGTTTATTATTTTTATTTGTATTTAATTTTTATATTAGAAATTTATTAAATTCACAATCATTTTATATAATAATTTAGCGCTCTAAATATAAAACTATTTATCAGAATTATTTAGTTCTTTTTTATATATTTTTTAGTTTAGAATATTAATTAACTCTATGGGGTATTATATATATTTAAGAATAGGAGATTGTAACATGGAGATAAAATATACATCTATATATTGACAATAAAAAATATTTCCTGTCCTAAAATGAAAGATTTACTATAACCAGCCTACATGTATAAGTGGTTTACCCAGTTGAATTAATATGTGATTTTAAATTGAATTGTATTAATAATATTAATAAATTCAAAAGTTAGCACAAAATTAATCAGAATTTAAATTGTGATTAAAAAGCTTCATTTAAATTATAGTTGCGATTAGAATATATTTTATTATTATTTAATTTAGAAAGAATTAAACCTTTTTATAAAAAGAATAAATTATTAAAATATTATTAAAAAAATAATTAATATTAAATATTCTTATTACATTAAATAATTAATAATATGTATAAAATATATGTTTAAATTAAAAATAATTTTTTTAGCACATAATTTTCAACCATCAAATGTTTGTATTGGTTCATTAATTTAATTTTATTTTGTTTTAATCTTTGAAACTAATATTTCTAACATCTTAAATCATTAAAAATAATTAAATGTATTAAATTATTAATCATAAATTAATTAATAAAATGTATTAATTTGTTTTAATCTAAATATATTTATATTTTTTTGTGATTTTGGTATAATAGTTATGCAGAGAATATTATTTTATATTAGATGAAAAATATAATCATTTATAAGAGAAAGTGTTGTTTTTATAAAAATAACAGTATGATGATCAATAAATTTCACAATAATATATAATATTTTGATGTTATACCAGAGCATTCAAATTAATAAATGTCATCTGTTTATACCATAAATTAAACATTATTATAAGTAAATAAAATAATTTATATCATATTTTAAAATATACATAACTTATAATCAATCTCTCAATTAACTAAATTCCTAAGAGTCACTTTGGCTATCCTCATCTTCAAAATTTTATTTATACATGTAAAATCGTTTTATTATTTATTTTCCTACTCATCTTCTATACTTACATTAACGTCAATATTATATTAATTTTATTTACATTTCATATAATTTTGTTGTGATTATTCTATTTATTACTCTTCTTCAAATTCTTAAAAGTTTGTTTTAAAAATGTATTGAAAAATTAACGTTGATCACTATTATTGTTAGAAATTTTTTTTATTGTACTCAGTCTGAATTGTATATCAGTACTCAATTAGTATACATGATCTCTACAAATACTCCAATTATTATTAACACGTAAATTATTTTATAAATAACTATCAGAGGCTATACACTTCAAGCATTTAAAGAATTTATATTTTCTTTATAATTTTATTGCCATCATTTTCATGGGATTTTTAAGTTATTACATAATTGAATAGACTATTTTCAATAAAATGTAAATATTTATGAAAATTGTAATGCCTATTAAAGCATATTGACCCCAATTTATATTTTTCTTTTATTCTTCTTTTTCATATTACTTAGAATTAAATAGAGTACATAACATAGATGAAATCAAGCAAGATATTAACGATTCTAAAAATAGTCTGTTAATTTTTTCATTTTTAAATGGAGGAAAAATAATGCTAATTAGAAAAAAAAACAATAACATAAAAGAAAAAAGCAAAATTCGAGTTTTTAAACTATCTGCTTAGCTATTTATGAGAGTTATTATTAAAAAATAACATAAAATTCTCCATATATTCCAATATATATATTTGAATTTTTTAACAAACTACCCATATTTAAGTCGAAATTGTATGTTTCCATAATTTCCTATTATTTCTATTTATTCAAATTCATTTTATGAAGAAATTCTCTTTTTATTATTTTCTGACTAATTATTATTATTACTATTGCTACTTCTATTACTCTACCTTATATTTTCAATAGAAATAATTTTTTGTTCTCTTGTGATAATAAAGCCTAAGAACTAGTATTTTTCTCTTCGCAGTCGATAAAGCCACCATTATTTTCGCTAGATCTAACTTATCCAGCTTAAAACTATTATTATTATGATATTCTAAATCTGTCCAAAGAATTTATTCTTTTGTTTATTATTTAATTTCTAAAAAGAATAAACAAAAATGCTGGAAATAGGACTATCCCGACAATATTCAATGGAAGCGAAAATGCTAAATTTTACTTCAAGTACTGGCTAGACATACACTAAATATTATAGTCCATTAAAACATATGATTAAGATTGAATATTAGTGCAAAAAAGCAATTACTAAGATTTGTAAATAATACTAGGTAAAATTAGCACAAGATATTAAATTAAATATGTTATTAATGGAATTTTACTAATTTATCCTATTTTAAATATCTTAATTGGTATAACCATCAATAAAAATAATGCTATTTTTAATAATACAGTCCATAATAAGTTTGAAAGAAGTCGGTTATTTTTTACAAGAGAAGGTAATATGCAGGCTTGACTAGTGGTGTATCCATCTATAACAGTCGTTAAACTATCAAAAAATCCGAAGAAATTTATAGACAAATTTTAAAAAAACTGAGTAATTAATAATAGCAATTAAAGGTGATTAGTCATAATTAGAAAAACTTCAGATAAGTAGTTGCCTGAAGAAACGTAAATTTTAAAACCAAATCGTATGTAACTAGATTATATATCTTTAACAACTGACTTATGACCTATGAAGCATATAAGTAAATAAAATCCTCCAAAAAAAAACTGAGCTGCTACTAGTCTGAATATAGCACTCAAATTACTTCTACATTTTTTACATGAATTATATCCAGAGTTTATATATCCTTCTTCACATGTCTAAATAAATAGCAATATAAATTAAAAATAATAATTACAGTATTCAATTTAGTTTATCATTACTTAGCATAATACACCAGTGTATCCTTCCTAACACTATTTATTTAAATTTTAGCCTCCTATGCAAGCGTTAGGGTTATTTTTGCAATAAGAAATCTCATTTGTTTATATATTCATCCAATAATTTGCCATGGGATATATACCTATATTATGAAAATATTATATTTTTTACGCTTGAATAATTAAATATAAAATGTAAACCTTTATAGTCTCCTTAACATACTGCATTGGTAGGACAATATAAGCAGCTGTATTAGTTATTCTTTACATCATTATTGAATGTTCCTTTTCCGCAAGCTTGGCAATTTTAACTATTAATATTGAAATACTCTTAATTACTACATTCAAATACTATTAATTCATCTCCTGTAATTGTAGCTAAGTTTGATTAAAATTTATTTTAAAATTAGTCACTTATGAATATCTATCTAACTGTAAATGCCTAACTATGATTAATATCACAAGCATACTTAATGATTGCACCTGATTAGGCAGTATTTTATATAAACTAAGATGAAGTAATATGAAATAGATCATGATATTTTAAAGAGTAAACTAAATTTCCATTTTTTATAAATAATACTCCGCCCTATTCATTGGCATTATTCTAAGTAAAGTTGCTATTAGTAATAGATATTTAATTATTTAATTATTCATATCTATCTAAAGCTAATGCTCCTCCTAAAGATGCAGTGTTTTCTAAAAATAACACATTATTAATAGAGTTATAAGTTGGGTTATATAAAGGATTGTTAATAGAAATTCCCCCACCTATCTACCCTCCATTGTTTTTTATATATTGAGAAACTTATAGTGTGAATAAAGAACAGTCTTAAAAGTGTATAGATCCTCCTGAAAGTCTAGAAGTATTATTATAGAAAATATTTTATGTTTCAGAAAATTAATCTAACATGTTTAGAGATAAAGCCCCTCCTATTAAAACTATATAAATTTATGATTTGTAATTTACAAATATGTATGGATATCTAGAAAATTAATTACCTATAGATGTAGCTTTGTTATGTTCAAATTTACTAATAATAATACTTATTATATATCCTTATCCATATATTGCTCCACCCTAATTCGCTTAATTATAATAAAAGTCACATTAGCTTATATATAAATTCACTATATCTTTTGTAAATATAGTATAAGCTCCTCCCAGTCGAATAGCACTATTACGGACCATTTTATTGTAGTTTAAATTATACGTTTATGTTCCTTATTATACCAATTCGCCAAAACTTTGAGAAATTTCTTATGAAATAAATATTGCAGGACCGTTTTTTCCTTCATTTTCAATGAAAGTATTATTTTAAATTTTCACTTGATAATAATTCCGAAAGAAAAATTAAAAATTTTAGATTTTAATACATGTTCCATTATGCTAATCATTATTTTAATTAAAACTTTCATCAGCCTTCATAAACTAATCTTGATTTCTTAAATCGTTAATATTATTATTCTATATAAATATGTTGTTCTGTATAAATATGTTAGAACCAAATACATTTTCTAATAAAATATTATTGGAATAATACCCTATATTTTTAATAAATTTAGAGTTTGAAATGATTAATACAGTACTGTATATGTACGATTGAAATATATCAATTCCTCCTAAATTCAAATTGTTACTAAATGACATATTCTATAGGTTTTTTGATAGATAGGTCTAATTATAAAATCTCAAATTGCTTCCAGCTCTTGGCTCTTCCAAAATAATTTCTTCGTCAGCCAATTTTAAAAATTAATTATTATCAAATGTCCAATTTGATAGTTAGGCTTATAATTAAGAGTAATTAAATTAGAATACTCCAATATTCGTATTTTATCTTTTCCACTCTTATAAAAATGGAAAATCACTGTATATTTAATTAGATTTTAATGACTATTCTTAAAATTATTCTTCTTCTCCTTAAAAAAGAGACTTATAATCATAACAATAGATATAGAATTTTTTAGTTATCCTTGTTTTACTATTATTATGTTGGTATTAAAATCGTTATAATTAAATCTATATACCTTGCTATTATGTATATTCAATATTCCTATATTATATTATTCATTTTGTTGATTTGAATTAAATTAAATTTTGTTTTCGAGGAATTAATTATTAATCATTTACAACTATTCTACATTCAGAATAAAAAGAATTTATTACTAAGATAAATTATTAAAGAAATAAGTATTAATAATCAATAAATTTATTATTTCACCTAATTTTAGAATTGATTATTTACATTTCAAATTTTTAAAAACACAATCTTCAATTTCTATTTCCTATATTTTATCTTATTTATTGCCTGGAACTAATTTTATAATATTATTCTAAAACAATTATCCCTTTGTTTAATTGAAAATTATATTTTTAAATATCACTATATCAGATATTATATAAAACTATTCTATTTAAAAAAACTCAATATTGGTTATTTTTACACTTCTCACATTAGTGATATTAATATAGCATTACAGTATCAAAGCTTTTTAATTATTAGCATTTATGATTAACTATTATTATTTTTATTTATTCTAAAATGTAAATTACTGATAACTCAAAGAATAAAATTGCACTTTAATATCATTTTCATTATCTGTGTCATTATCAAAATTTAAATAAAATCTTTATGTTTTGCAGTTATTTACTTAAGTATTTTCTTATCCTAAGTCTAAGCTAGTTATTAAAACCATATTGATTTCTTTTTTCAATATCTTACTTTAAGGAAATGATATTTTAAATATTTTATCAGTAATTAATTCTTCTGATTTAAAGTAACTATAATTATTTAATTTATTAAAAGTTTATTTGTTGTATACTTATCTTTAGGTGCAATCAAAATAATAGTAATCTTTTATATATTTATTTTCCTATTAATAACTGAATTTTACATTTAATGCATGAATTGCAAAAATTAACACTATGTAAAATGGGATTTTCATTTCAATTTTTTTTTCATTTTATTTAATTTTTTAGATTTTTAATTATTTGATGTTATTGTAAACTAAACTGAGTCATAATAAGTGAAGGCTAATCAACAAATTATAAAATTTAAATAAAAATGGTTTTCCTATATACTAATAATTTTTTTAAAATTTAAAAGTAAATGTCTTAATATAATATTTTCTATATAATTTCACAAATATTTTATTTATAATCTAGAATTTATAGATTAGAAATAAACATATAATTATAAGAAATGATCCATAAAAGTAGGTATGCTATATTATTTTTCTAATATTATTTTACACATAAAACGAAGGAAAATAACAATTTAAATAATATTAATAATATGTATGAGAATTTTTTTCTTTTATGGGAGATAATATAATTTTTAAGACCTATTACTTTATTTCCCTTTTTATTAGCTCTAATATTTTATATTATACCTGCATTTCTTCAAATATATATTCATATTGCAATATAGAATTATTAACAAAAAAGTAAGAAAAATATCATCCAATATATTATGATAAATTAACAATTCGAAACATTTTGTTTATCTATTTATAATTTTAAGAAATATGGATTTATATTAATATTATTAATTCTAGAATCAATAGAAATTATATAATACAATTATAAAAAACATGTTTGATTTAACTTTTTATTATGTTCCTATTTTTTTTTTTTTAATAAATTTATATAATATAAAATACAACTAGATGTTATTAAATAAACTTGAAAAATAAAAGAAATAAAATTTAATCTATATCTATAATATTACATTTATGATGATTTACATTATTATTATTTTATTAGATTTCAATATAAAATTTATTTTCTAAATACTATTTAATGACAATATTTTAAAATTATTGATATAAATATATCCTTTATATTTATAAATTAAGATTATATCTTAACAATATAAATTCATTATAATTAAATAATGAAGATATATATTTTATATATTCTATTATATTTGTAGATTTTTATGATTTATATAATTATTGAAATTTATTTCATTCTATATTATTGTTATTGATTTAAAATTATTCAATCAGTATCTCCTTCATTATCTGTTTCTTCTAATTTTTCTAAAGAAGTTCTATTAATACACAAGTCCAGATAATTTTCCTAACTCGCTTAATGAGAAAAATAATTATTTTAAATTTATTATTATTTATCGTGCTACACATCTTAAGTCTATTATGTTTACAACTTTAGTATAATATTAGAAAACTCTATCGATAATTCTTCTTATGTATATTCACATGAGTTATTTTCAGACATTTTTTGCATTGCACTAACTCGGTAAGACAAATCAGAAGATAATTTATAAACAATTTTTCTACATATCTCCCAATTATCCTAAATTTTCATTTAATTTAAAATAAATTTTTAGGAAGCTACACAAGAAAGGCATTATAGCCATTTGTATTTATATTATAATTATATAGCAAGTAATTTAATAGGATTTAGTAGCTATTTCACAATGAAGTAAACCATTTTGATTATAATATAAACATTTATCGATACTGTTATACCTACCAAAATATAATAACTCCAGTTATACTTCAATTAGTCAATTTCTTAGTATTGTTTTTAATTGAAAAGTGTGCAAAGCATTGTAGTTAATAAACATGAAATCAATGATTCCAAGAATAGTCTGCTTAACTTTTAATTTTTAAAAGGAGGAAAAATAACACATAACAAGAAAAAAATAAGAGCAAAAAGGAAAAGAGTAGGACCCTCACCTTTAAACTATCAGCCTAACTATTAATTATTGTAACAACGAAAAAGTAGCACAAAACCCTCCAAATATTCCAATACAAAAATTTAAATTTCTTCACAAATTGCCCATATTTTCGCATAAATGTGATATTTCCATAAATGCCAACAACTTAAATTTGTTAAAATTCGTTTTATGTAGATACTCTTTAATTAGCATTCTTCTTTCTATCAATTATATAATTATTTTGTATGATTTTTTCTTATTTCATATTATTAGAATAGTCATCACTTAATAAATTTTAAGTCTTATCGTTTTTAGTTTCATTTTTATTATAAATAATTTTTTATTAATAATAATATCTTTTACTTTGCTATTATGTTTCATCACTCTTTAAAATTAAAACTGTTTTTTATTGATTGATTTCCTTATTAATAAATAAACTGATAGGGGGAACATTAATATTCCTAAGATATTGAAGGGTAATGTAATTAATAAGTTTTCTTTTAAATATTATTATGACATGCATTCAATATTATAGTCCATTAAAACATAAGATTGGTGTTAAATCTTGATACAAAAAAGTAATTATTAAGATTTATAAATTAAACCGGGGAGAATAAGGATGAGATATTATATTAAAAATGTAATTAATGGAATCTAAAATAATTTTTTTATTTTGAAAACTTTTATGGTTCCTACAATCAAAATAAATAAAGCAATCTTTATGATAAAGCTCCAAAGTAAATTTGATAAGAGATCATTATCTTTTAATAATGCAGGCAAAACACAGGCTTAGCTACTAGTTAATCCATCCACAGCTATAGTTAAGTTATTAAATATGCTAAAATAATCAATAGACAAATTCTGATAAAACTGAGAAATTATTTGTAAAATTTAAAGGTAATTTGTTAATATAAGAAAGGCCTCAGATAGCATATTAGAAGGAGAAACATATTTTTTAAATATAAATCTTACATATCTTGACAAAATATCTCTTTCTACTGATCTTTAACCAATATAACAAATCGCAATAAAAAAAAAGCAAAATAAAATTTGAGCAAATATAATATAAAGTATGACAAGAACTGTCCCTCTGCATTTTTTACAACGATTTTCCCCTGATTTTATATATTCGTTTTAGCAAGTCTAATAATTGGGAATTTTTATATAAATATACATAATTAAACACATATATTTTTACTTGACAAAGAACTCCTGAGTAACCAGCTGCACACTAATTATCAAGATTTTTATTTCCTAAACACCCTTATGGAAATTTTTCACAATAAGTAATTTCAAAAGTTTTTTTATTAAGCCAGTATTCCGGTTAAGGATATATTCCTTTTAAATATATATTTTATAAACTTTTATATTTTTTTATATAGTAACTAAATATTGAGTAATTTACCTGAGTACTCTCCTGAACATATGGCATTGTTTGGACAAGGAATACAACTGTATTTATTATTTTTGAAATCGTTATTAAACGTTCCCTTACCACATGGCTCACAGTTATGTGTATTATTATTATAATATTCTTCATTACTGCATTCAAAAACTAGTATTTCATCTTTTGTAAAATTTGCAAAGTTTTAAGAAAAGGAATTTTTAAAAGTTTCATTTGTTATTTGCTAAATAAGTTCTAATTTTAATTCTTTATCTATTTAGCAAACATATTTTATAACAGCACCTGATTAAGCAGAGTTGTCTATAATTTAAGTAGATTTAAAAGAATAAATATAATGATAATTCTAAAAATTTGAACTAAAATCTTGTTTAATATATAGAACTCCTCCTTATTAAATAGCTCTGTTTTTTTTGAATTCTACTGCTCCAAATTGAATCTATTTATTAGTTTATTCAAATCCATCAATAGCTAGGGCTCCTCCATTCTAAGCAATATTTTCATTGAGTTTTACATATTCAAATTGAATTAATTGAGTTAAAATTCCTAAATTTTAAAATGCTATTCCTCCCCCAATCAAACCTCCATTGTTATTTTAAATATCCGTAAATTATAATTAACAATACTCATTTTCGCTTATATGAATACCACCCCCTGATCTCAAAGCTGTATTATTATAAAATTTTCCATTACTTTCTTAGAAGTATTTTTATCTATTAGAACTGATTGCTCCACCTAATAAATTAACAATTTGAAAATTATTATCTTTTATATAAAAAATTATTTATTTTAAATTTATAATGTACCATTAGAATAAGCATAATTTTAATCAAAAAAATTATAAAATAATTATGAAGTTCCTTCTTTCATATAAATTGCTCCTCCCTAATTAGCCTCATTATTCACAAATTTACAGTGATATAATAAAAATTAAATATAATTATCTAAATTTGTAACTATAGCCCCTCCGTATTAAAGAGCTTTATTATTATAAAAGGTGTTATTATCTAATGTAAATACGATATAAAGTGTACTATCTTCCAAATTTTAGGAAGATAATTACTATATATATACTGCTGGACTATTTTTCCCACTATTATCTAAAAACTAATTATTTTAAATTTATATTGTGAGATAAATTGTATCTTTGTTTGAAGATATAACTTTTGTTTAATAATAAACTATTTCTGACAGAATAAGACAAGTACCAAAATGATTATTATATACTTAACTTTATTTTGATAAATAATATTGGTTTCTGTAATCTAACGTATTATTATTGTTCAAGAATAAGTTATCTTAAATGAAAAAGTTTTTAGTTTTCAATTTATTTATTTATAGAAGACCTGAAAAATACCCAATATTTTTTATAAATTAATTATTTTCTATATATAAAGTTGTTTTATCATCTTTGGTTTTTGAATCTTATATATAAATTCCACCTAAATTAAAATTACTAGTGAAATTTAAAGATGTAAAATTTCCCCCTATTATAGAATCATTGTAAAATTTTAAATTAATTCCCAATCTAGGCTCATTATATGTTTCATTATTTAATTTTTAAAAGGAGTTATTATAAAAGGTCCAATTTGATATATCAGTGAATATACGACATTTATTAAAGAAAGCAATTCCAAAACTATTAGTTTAATATTTTTAATATCTTTCAATCAAATTATGATTATATATAATTTCGTTAGATATGAATAGTTAATTAGTAAAATTATTAAGCTCTCCTAAAAATTCACTTTTAAAAAACAGAAATATGAAGTATATATTTTACAAGTAACCACAATCCGCTATTACTTAATTTTAAGTAAATTTGTTATTATAAAATTAAAATATAAAACTATTTTCTATATAAAGTATTCCACTGGTTTACCTGTCAATCAGTTCTGGATTTGTATTTTAATTAAAATTTCTAATAGAATTCTGATTAAATACATTATTTACTAAATATAAATTGTCAGTGCTTTTTATTGATACAAAAAATGATTATGAAATATTATCATTAAAATATGTATTAGCTATGGTTAAATTTTATATTTATTTTAAATCTAAAATAGCAAAATTAGTAGATAAATTTAGGAATTCACAGTTTAAAATTTATACTGATTTTAATTTATTATACTATTCAGCCTATATATTTATAAAATATCATTAGCTTATTTATCTCCTATGTTATTTTTGAAAATTAAATAATCAAATTCTATTATTTAATTAGATTTAATTGTTATTTCTCTAAGGTTATGCAATTCTAAATTTTTAATTGTTGCTGAATATACTCCCGATATATTTATAATCCCATTTTAAATAATTGCTTTATTATCTATAGAATATTATTTAAATATTTATTAAAATTTTATTCTTCCAGTGCTTATTCTAAACTAATTGTAGAAAAGCTTATAATAATTTCCTAGTCATTTTTATCGGATTAAATATTGTTTATTTAATATATCTAAGTTAAACAATGGTTTCGTATGTCTTGAGTAATGTTCTAAGGATTATTTATTACAAATTTAAGATCCACAAATTTAATATCACAGTCTTTGGCTCCATTGATTTCTTTTACAAACTCTGTCTTATTATAGAAATTTTGTGATAATTTTTGATATTCTGCTATATATCTTTCATCAAGGCAGTTGAAGTAATAAACCTCTTATTCCGTATTTGCATATTCTAATGTATTCTACTTTGTTTAGAATATTGTCAGCTCAATGAAAATAAGCAAATAGAAATATTTAATTTTATAATCTGTGATTAATAATTTCATTTTTATTTCTAAATTAAATTTATTATATGTTAATGAGGAACCTCTAATATTAATATTAATTACATTATTAGTGTATTTATTATGTGAAAATTAGCGTGTTTAAAAATATATATTTTTAATAATTGGTAAACAAATATATATTAGTATTAAAGTAATAGTAATTAGAAGCCGAAATCACTTCAATCTAGTTTTAAAATAATGAATTTTTTATTATAAAATATTAATCATATAAGATTAAAGTGAAAATCATAATATATAATGTGTGATATAAAAGGAAATTATTATAAAAGTAGAATAATAATAATATCAATACAAATTTTAAAAAGAAGAAAGGTATAACCATATCAAGGAATATCGACATAAGTTATATATAAATAATTTTTTAAATTTATAATTCTTGTAAAGTAAAATATATAAAAATATAAATTTTTTATAAACTTTGCTTAGCTCTAATATTTTTCAATTATTGATAAAATGATTTTACTCTAATGCTATTATCATAAAACGAAATAATATATGTAATTATTGCAGAATACTTCTGCTTAACTTATAAGTAAAATACATAAATAAGTAAGAATATTTATTATTTTAATAGGCTAAACCATAAATTTTTAAGCAATAATACTATATTTCATTAAGTTATTATGCTTTTTTTAAAATTATAATTTATTAAGGAAACCAAATAAAATGGTTATTTTAATTTTACCATACATAAATGTATATGATTCTAATAAATAAAAACTATTTAATATGGGGATACATATATTTATGGAATGATAAAATAAAGACATAAAATTTTAGATTTTTTGTATTAGTATATACTATATTTTCATAAGAATTTTGATCATAATATAATTTCAATATTGAAATTATAAATGATAAATTATATTTAATAGAATTTTTGATAATAATATATAATTAAAATTTCAATTTTAATTATATTAAAACAATTTATATAGAAATATATTTCTAAAAATTAATATTCTCAACTTCCAATACAAGTAAATTAAATTAAATAAGCAATAAGACAATATAAAATAAATATAAATAATAAATATAGAAAGATGCTTTTTTTAATTATTGTAATATTACTCGAACTCTAAAAAACAGTTTTCTCTTAAAACTAAAAGGTTGTATAGTTTAATTGTTTTTCCTATCACGAATATCAAATCAGAAATGAATTTTCTTTAAATAATGGAGATATATACACAGATTAAATTTTTGAATTTGATTTTAAAAATAATTAATAGGTAGAAGAACTTTACCTAAGATTTGTCATAAACATAAATAATTAAACAAATGTAGAATAATATAATATATGCAAAACATAGTAAATTAAAATAAGTAATAACAATAATATGAAACACAAGTTATTTTTAGAAAGTATTTATATAGATAATAAAGGTCTTTAATAATACGCTCCTATTGCAATAATAGAATAGACAGTTTTAAATATTTAAAAAATGAATTATGTATAAATAAAGAATCTCATTTTCTAAAATATTACTAATATTAGTCTATAATACAATCGTCAGATAAATATAGTCAACTGTACATTTTAAAATTCTAATAATAATAAGTTCCAATTTACTCTAATTGAAATAATAACTTAATAAAGTGATTCTACTCTTAAATAAGAATTAGAATAAAATAATAATCTAACTATCTAATCATGTCTCTTTTAAAATAATGTTTAAGATAACCCTTCATTACTTTATATAGATTAATACAATGTATGGTTTATGAATTCTATTTTTACAAAAAATTAATTGGCTAATATAGTATTAAATATTTAAAATAGTTAAATATATAGTTTTGAAAATAATATATTTGAAAAAAATGAAATAATTCCATAAGAATAATAGTCAAAAAGTGGCTTTTAGTGGTATAAAGATTCGTATAGTAAATATAAATCTTGTATTTTGTATTTTACAAGCGGTAGTATATACAAGTTTAAAGGGAATAATTTTACTAATAATAGAGTTAAAGGCATTAAAAATCTTACTCTTCAGCCTTCAATTATAGCGATCGCTCATTTCGAAACAGTTGATTTCAATATTTTAGAAAATTAAAATCTTAATTTGTAATAATAGTCCAGATAAATGACATAGTAAATTTTTAATAGTAATGTACTTTAATATGATTATGAGATTTAATCACAATACAGTTATTTTATAGCAATAAGCTCATTTTAAGAAAGTGGAATAATAACTGAGTTTTCGCAATGGAATTTTTAAAATAATTAGCTTAGTTATATCTAGAAAAATTTTATTGATAATAGAATAGCTTTTAATATGTATTTTTTTTAAGAATCAGTAATTATAAATAAAATAAGCCATCTTAATTTTATAAATAATAATAATTTAGGAGGTGTGATGTTTTTAAATGTTTATTTTGGATCTTTTTAGTTTGAATATTGTAATTTTTAAAATAATTAAGGTGTTTATCCAAGTAATTTAGCATTTTTTAAAACCTCAATAAATTAAATCACTATATCAAACAATAATTTTTATATAATAATAATACACTCAACTAATATGATAATCTTGGGGATAGTTAAATAATAATAAATGAATAATATGATGCTAATTGTGGTACATCAATCAAAATGAAAGATATTATATACATGAATTACACAAATCAAGATATACTAATTTTGATATAAAATAATTAATTTATTAATAATTAAGGATAAAATGCTCCATCAGTTTATATCTCACAAGTATAAAAGAAAGCATCTTCTATAATAAAACTATAAAATAACAAATCGTTAAATAATAAAGCTATAAAATATGGGGGGCTTATATGTTTTATAATATTTCATCTATAGTGTTTATAGATAATGACAGTTTTATTTCTAATATTGCTAACCAGGGTGGAGCAATATATTCATAATTTTGCGGTATTCATATTGACTTCTGTAATTTTACTGAAAATATTGCATAATAAATAGGTAATTATAAAAAATATTGTATTATTAAATATTTTATAAATCTATATAAAATTAGGAGGTGCGGTTAGTTTAAAAGATTCTTAAACCATTGTAAGTAATTTTTCTAGCTATACAAAGAATTAAGCGTATGGCTATGGAGGGGCCATTCATATTTTTGGTGCTAAATTATTTAATATAATCAATACAAAAATAATTGATAATATTGGGCAATATTATGGTGGTGGACTCGTAGTAGAAAATTTAGCATTTGAATATTCTTAATATAACATAGGTAGCTCTCTTTTTTAAAACAATACAGCTCGATCAGGAGGTGCAATAGCTATTAATGGGTATGAGTATTTAGCCTAAAATTAATTAGTTTTAAAGAGTGTGAACTTTTTTAATAACTAAGCATCTATACAAGGAGGGGTATTGCATGTAAAAAATGCAGTGTCTACCTACACAAAAGCTTTTTAATAATTATATTAGTTTTCATTTTGTAATTTTACTGGAAATAGAGCTATATCAGGTGCTATCATAAAACATGTCTCCATTATAAGTAAGGAAAGATAGTAGTTTGTAGTTGACAATATGTTAAACAATAACAATGCATTTTAAAACAACATTGCTTTTTCAACTGATTAAGAAATTATTGTTTTTAATTGTACAGTTTAAGAATATTTTAATAATGACACGTATGCATGCACACCCTGCGAAAAAGGTACTTTCAATAATGATGTGCTAACTAATCAATTTAATTGCTAATCTTGTTCTAATAATGGAGTGTGTAAGGGAAATTATACTGGTAAAAATTTCTTAAATATCAATATTTTTAAATTAGATAAAATTATATTCTATTCATATTAATAGGAATTTCACCACTTAAAGGCTATTGGATGAATGAAGAAACGTATTAAATAGCATATTGTCATAAAAATCCAATTGTGTGTTTAGGTTAGGGAAATGAATGTGCATATGGATACAGAGGAATATTGTGCTAGGTATACTTAACAATTTATTGCAATTGAAATTTTAAAATAATTTTAATTAAATTGCAATATATAGGTATGTGATATTGGATATGTAAAATCAAGTGAAGTTAATTGCTCAAAGTGCAGAAATAATGGAATTGTAATTCTCAGAATAATAGCATCTTAGTTATTATTTATTGGATATTATTTGCTTGTATGTATTATAGGAAATAGATCTATAGAAAAAGAAATAATTTCATCATATTTAAGATTTGGTTTTAACATATATGTTAGTTCTTAAAGTTTTCTATCTGAAAATTTTTCAATTCTTACAAATTATTTTTAACTCTAAATTTTAATTTTTAATTTCTTAGCTCACTTGCCTATAAACTTCAAACTGTTTTTGGGTTCCATTACAAAGGTTATCGATGGATTTACTACTTCTTCAGCTTGCATTTATCCTTTGCTATTTGAAAACAATTAATTACTTTCTACAGTTTTATGGGAATATATAGTGAAAATAGCATTATTTATATTGATAATATCTATTATTAAAATAGTAGGAACATAATCATTCAAGCAAATACCAGTAATAACATATTTAGTTTAGTATTGGATCTTACTAATGCCTACCTTTATATAAAAATCATAACAATTGCTATTTTGTACTAAAATTTAAAATAAAAGTTATGTAATTTATGATTACGGAATAGAATGCAATTCATAACAATATTATTCTTAAAACTTTATTTTCGGAATAATTACAAGTATAATATGGATGATTTTAATACCTTTACTGCTCTTTTTTTATTCAGATAGTCTTTAAGATTAAATAAAAATAATATATCGTAGCACAAATATTTTAAATCAAGAGTAAGCTATTTTAGATTTTCATTTTTGCGAAATTCTAATAATAGATCATAAGATTTTGATAGAACTTCAGGAAATAATGAAACCACAAAGAGAATTTCTTCTTAATAGTAGTATGAATTACTCGATATAGTAGGAGTTTCTGGAAGTATTCAATTTAAAATCCATTTTGGATAATTTGTAAAGAAATATAGATATATGTATTGGACTATATATAGATTAATTGCATTTTCAATTTTGATACTTATTAGTTATAATTTTGGAGAGAGCGTTACCATAAGAGCTATAATTTTTTCAATTTCCCTTTTTATATTTTATTTATTAACAGTTTAATATCCTCCATTTAAAAATTACAATCTTAACAAATTATTTTAGCAATCATTATCAGTAAGTATATTTACCAGTTTATTGGGAAGTTTATTTTAAATCCATGTGGATGAATATACAAATATGTGGAGTTTTTATGCTCTCATCATATTAATATCTCTATTTAATTTATTTATCTTTCTTAAAATGGTTTATTATATCCTTATATCAATAAATCACCCTCTTAAAATGCTTGCTATTAAATTACAAGATAAGTATACTTGTTTTAAATTTCTTAAATGTTATGCAACACACAAATATGTATAAAAAAGATCTAATACCTACAATAATTGGAATATATTAAGAATATAATGCTATAAAATATTAAGTAATTAAGAATACAAATAGTAATTAATCGATCGATTTTCTAAAAGTACTCTATTATCAGACTCTAAGCCTGGTGAAGTATTTGAATCATATGAAAATGAATAAGATACTTTGATTGATTTACCTAATTAAGATATAAGAGATAGTTAATACTTTACCCCTAAAAACTAAAGCTCTAAATAAGGAAAAATTGACTTTATAGGTATAAATTATAGTTATGATAGAGAAGAGGATTGAAATTAATTATTGTTCTAAAAATAATATATTATATATTTATAGTAAAATTTAAGTATTTTATTGAATTAGAATATATAATTATATATAAAATTACTTATTTTATAATTTTAATGAAATCATATTTAGTTTTATAAAATAAATTTAATTCTTTTTATTTATGTAGAAATTAGTCAATTTTACTAATCATTATATATATTATTATTAAACAACAAAATTATTATATATTACTTGAATTTTTACATAACTTAAAAAATTAAAATATAAAATAAAAAAAAATATAATTATCGTCAAATTTATTTATTTAATAAAATATAAAACTGATAGATTTACAGTTTTTAATCTATTTTTATATATTTAAAACAAAAAATAATGGTAAAATAAATACTACTATTGCTTGTGTTCATAATAATTATTAAAGCGACATATAATATGGAGAATTTAATGCATGGAAATTAACAAATGAAATAAAAAATAAATATCTATAATGGAAAGAGAAATCTTATGGGAAGGATTAGAGAAAGGTACTATCATTTAATATAATAGTTAAAAGCTAATTTATAAAGATAAAAAGATGAATTTATTTCAAATGCATTATTATTAGAGTTTGTGATGATGTATTCAAAAAGACTGGAAGAAAACATATAGTAAGTAAGCATGATATTGAACATTCTAAAAATAATTTTAAATACATTAAAATACATATAGAGGTATATACAAATTTAAATATATATAGAAAAACAAAATATATATATGTATTCATATATAATAAAATTAAGGTGAAGGAGGAGAAAATTTATTAAAAAAAGCTCTAAAAAATGAAAAAGTAAAAGGATTTGAAAAATTTAAAGAATTTATATATTAAACAGCTATTGCAATCATTGGATTTATAATATGTGGAATTATTGGCTTCATTGCTTGTTTAATATAGTGTGCATACTGTTAATGTATTAGAATTTTTAATTTTGTCAAATATTATAGAAATTATTTTAATATTTATTATTCAACCATATCAGTAAAATTTTAATATTAAAAAAATTGTTGAAAATTCTTAATATTAATAATAGGTGATCCCTGTTGGCCATGCATACCATAGTGTTAAAAATTGAATCCATTTTGCCCTCCATCAAAACTTTTTTGTTCAAGTTTAAAAAATTAAACTGAACCGGAATATAGAGGATTTAGGTTGCAATGGCCCTTGATTGGATTAATTTTCTTTTTATTAATGATATCTGCCACATGTATATATGGACTAACACGATCAAGTGATCCTTATGATACTTATTAGGTTTTAGATTGTGCAATCATTAATTCAGTGGATGTACTTGCGTATGGGGGAGAAAGTATATAATAAAATAAATATAATCATAATATTTATTTTAAATAATATTAAAAATAAAAAATTTAAATAAGATTGGCAAGGATTAAATGATCTTTCTTCTCGAATTTTAGAGCTTCTTTCCTAAATGGACCCATATTTATAGGAAATTTAAGATATGTTTGGAAACCCCATTTGGATATAATAAGGAAATCAAGATATTGATAAAAATTTACAAGAAATGGGGCGAGAGACAGATTAAATAAAATATAAATATAAAACAAATCCTAGTCCTAGTTCTTAAAAATAATACGATTCTGTAAAATTATTTAATAACTTTAATATTTAAATGAAACTATTTAAAAATCATATTTTATTATTTTGAAGGTTTATTTCGCAAATCCATTATCTCCTTATTCCTATATATACAAACATAATTAATTATAAAGTTTAATGTCAGATTAAATCAATTCTTTAAGAAAATAGGTAAATTTGGTAGAAAAAATAGGAAATTAAATTAATAAATAGGGAGAGGATATGAAAAAAAAAATAAAAAATGCTCAAATTTAAATATCAAATTTAAATAAAGATTTAGAAAATTATATGAAACTTACTGAATAAGAAATGATAAAAGTAAATTAAATACATCAAAGTTAAAAATTATAAATACAATTTATTAATCTGTTGTATCATAGGGAGAAAATTTAGCTCAAATAATTTCTACTTATTTAAAAGTAATTTATGGTGTATTTCTTGTACCAGGAGTCATACTCGGATTTTGTACTATTTTAATTTTGACAAAAAATTATTTCAAACTACGATATATATTTCACGGATGCTGGATTTCCATTGGAATATGTTAAGCTATAACTTTTTTTGTATCTGCTTTATTTGTAGCTATTTCTATTACAGGTATGGAAATGTGTGATATAGTTCATGAATTTTTAAATGATCCAAAAGAATTTCAGGGTTATCCGTAATTTTTTTTTAAAATGCTAGTGATTTATGTTTAATAATATTATTGTATAGGAATATATTTCCTTTAAATATTGCCTAAAAAGCTATGACTTGTAAATCCCAACTTGGAGGAGATGGGAATATATTAAAAGCTTTTGGGATAGATAAATAAATACAGTAAATAAAAGAACTTGAAGATTAAGTCAATAATTCTATTATAAAATGTATATATTAAAAAATCTATATAAAATAAATTGAATAGTGAATATTATTTATAATCTTAGATGATAATGATATGTCTCTTAATAATTCTACAAATATTATTAATGAAATAGTTGTTGATTTGGTAGCTATGAGGTAAAATTAATATTTTATATTTTTATAAAAATATTTATAATTTATTATTGATATCAAAGAGACTAAAATTCCTTAAAAATATAAGGAATTGAAGTATATGAACATATATAACTTTTTCCCACTATTTAAGAATTAAATTTAAAGATTGCCTCTTGTCTTGTATTATATTTATAAAATCAAAATAATATTATTTTTTTACTAATGAAATATAACTTGTAAGGATTCTTCTAATAAAAACCCATATGACGATATTTGGAAGCTCAAATAGAAAAAGTGTTCCAATGTTGAAACTTAAATCGATGATTGTAAGTACTATATACATACCTATTCAGCAAATATATAATATTATAAAATTTTAATTTAAAGAAAATGGGCCAAAGTGTTATTGGTTTGGAGGTAGTTCAAAATCTAAGGATAAGGGTTATTTTACAAAAGAAAATATAGTCAATTCTAATCGTTATAGTAAGTGCATTAATCCTAGTACTTCTACTCATTAATAAATAAAGTAACATCTTGATAGTTTAATTAATTGGAGGGAAGAGAAAAATGCTCTATTTGATTTAAAATATGACTAGACTATTATATTTAAAGATTCTTTTTAATAGTTTATAGATAAAATTAGTTAATTTATCGATAATTTGAGAAGTTTTAAAAAAGACTCTGAAGATTTGGTTGAAACAGTAATTGATGAAAAATATGGAATATTAAGTAATGTTAATTGTTTATTTGTAGGAGAAGCTTTTGACAATATATATGATGCTGTCTGTAAGCTAATTCTATTTTATTTTATTAAAATAAAGATATAATATTATTTATCATCTTGTATCAGGTGTATCTTTTTTCCCTAAATTTTGGGATCTTACTGTTGTGATTATATTTTTATCTTTCGGATTATTATGTTCCTCTTTTTTTATATATAAATCTGCGATGAGATTTGCATGGTAAATTTATAAAATAAATTGTGTATAATAATAATATGATTATATTTATCAGGAATTACCATACAATTCATAATTAAAAGGGGAATTACTTTATTTCTTAAAATAGTCAATAAATAGGAAATAAACATGAATAAAATATTAGTTTTAATATAATTGACCAATAAAATTTATAATAAGAATAGTAATGCATATCTTAAATAAAATCAAGCTAATAACTATAAGATCCAGAATTTTAAATGAATACAATTGAAGAAAATCACAAAATAAATTAAGTTTTATAGTAGTCAATAAAAATTACATAGTTTCAATTATAAAAATCTAATAAAGAATTTTAAGATAAAAATTAAAATAATGATTAAAATAAATTTATATAATAAAAGAATAATTTATGTATATAGTAAAATCAAAATGAAAATTTTTAAATTATGTTATATATTTAATTAATAAATTTTATTGATTTTTCAGTGAAGTCTAATAGTTTTCAACAATTGAGTCTATTAGTTAACAATTGATTCGATATTTATAAATTAATTAAGTGATGACCCATATATATAATACACTAAATCAATTACTATGTAACCGTTTAAAAAATTAGCTTTGATTCCCATCAATTAATAATAAACTTAAACAAATGATCACAATTTTAAATTATTAAAAAATGGAGCCAAATTTGAATAAATTAATATCATAATTTTTTTGTACCTTTGCTATATATACAAAATCATAGATAATTCGTATTGCCATGATTTTTTATTTATAATTTAATTAAAGAATAATATATTTATTATTTTTATATTTTTATTAATAATTTCGTGAATTATTCTGAGTAGTTTTTATATTAATTTTTCAAAATTACTGACTAAGTGTTTTAAAAATTCTTCAAGTTAATTTAAACTTCATAATGTTTAAGTTAGATATATGGTGTGAATATTATTATGTATAAATAATGATTAAAGAATATTTTTAAATTTAAATAATATAATTATATTAGTTTAATCATATTTTACATCTAATAGTAATAATTTCAATTAATTAATATGTTATATTATATAATCGAATATATCATGTAAGTATTTATTCTATTAATTTAGTGATTTTTCTAATTTTTGACTTTTTATTAATTTTTAATAAGGAATTATTTTAATTTTAATATTATTATTAGTGAGAAAAAAAAAATAAAATTTCAAAAATAAATGCAAGAGAAGAGCAAAAATAAGCTAAAGAATGATAATATGTATAATTAAAAGAACAAGCTTGAATATAAAACTAATTAGCCAATATAGTTATCAGAGTAAAATATAGATATTGAGTAAAAAAAGGATATGTATGAAATGATGAACATACTAAAAAAAATGAAGAAATAACTATACCAAAAAACTTTTAAGAAGAAAAATAATTACTAATATAGTATGAATTAAAAACAGATTTAAAGTAAGTACGAGACCAATTTATTATTTGCGTTGTTTATATATTGATTAGAATTGTATTAGGGGTAAATAATATAAACACAGTTTTTATTTTTAAAAGATTTATAATATATAAACTTTGATATATAAGTATTTAATATTTTTTATTTCTTTAATATTAATAGATTTTGGTATTTGAATAAGGAAGAATTAACTATAATATTAATTTGGGTGTTTTTGGAATAATATAATTACTATATGTTTTTAAAATTGCTTTAAATCTACAAAATTCCCAAAAGAAATTATTAAAATTAGAAAATAATCAAGAAAAGTCAAACTTAATATAATTAGATTTATAAATTTAATAATAGCTTGAATAAATTAAGAAATAAAATAAAAACTAATTGCTTTCTGAATTGCTTTTTACTATTTATATAAACATTCTATTTTTAGGATTCAGCGTCTTTATATTAATTTCTTTTGGAATTTAACTATAAGCTTAATTTTAAACCATATAATATCATTCGTAGATATTAATCAGCTTTATTATATTAATGGAAAATGCCTTTACTTATATTCCTATTAAATGCAAGCTCTTATAATAATAATCAATCAGAGAAACTTATAATAAGTTAAAGATTAGTCAAACAAGCATTTTTAATTCTGTAATATGTATTTTTTTTATTGTTGAATATTTATGTGTCCATAAAATTAATTCTTCAATTATTGACTCTATATTGATATTCCTATAAGTAATTGTATTTTTGACGTATACTATTGAGATAACTTATAATATGGTAAAATTGTTGATTTAATATAATAACTAATGAAATAATATAATATATTATGTTTTAAATTAAATTAAATTAAATTAAAACTAATATGATAGATTAATATAATATTATATTTATATAACTATGCTATAAATTACTATTTTTATATATTTTAATTGTAGTTAATATGTGAACAGATGGAATTAATTATTATTTTTTTTTTTCTATTGGAGATTATTTCAATTTATATATAAATTTGTTGTAATATAAATAATATAATTTTGACTACGTTTATTAAGCATAACAATAAAATTAAATAATTTAATAGACAAAACAAATAGACAATCAAATTTAATTAAATTATAAAATTTGATTAAGATAAAAAAATATAATTAATTCACAAAAAAGGAAGAAAAAAAATTGGATTACTTTATTATATCAATTTTTCGTATTAAAATTATTAAAATTTGATAAAATATAGAAAATATTGATAGTTAATATATCGGAGATATCTATTTATAATACATATATGTAAAATTTCAGTTAATAATAAAATAAAATCTGTAGATAAGTTATTCGCATAATAAGCTTTTAAATAGGTCTTTCACTACTAGAAGGGGTAATAAAAGAATTTAGATATTAATTTATTGATTAAATATTTAAAATATTATAATTATGCTAGGTTATTTTAATCGAAGTAGGGTTTGCTTGTAAGTCAACTTCTATTTTTATAACTGGATTCCTTATTTTAAATTCAATATTCAGTTAGCTAAATCAATTCTATGATATTAAAATATTCCAATTTAAATAACTCTATTGTCAAAACTTTTTAGTTACTCAAGAAATGTAGAATGATATCTAAAGTGAAAATATTTTAAAAGAAAAAGAAGATTTGCTATTTAAAGAAATAATTTTTCATAAATAATTAAAAAAATTAATTCAAATTTTAATATTTATTATGGGCATGAGCATTTTTGGAACAGGAATTATTTTAAGTATAGATTAATTTATGCTTTATCACTATCCAATAAACTATACCCCATAGTTTTATTCTACGTTTATTATTTTATTATCAAAATATTGCTTGTATAGTGGAAAAATTATCATTACAAAGAAACTTTGTTTATAAAACCATTGAAAATAATTTAAGAAAAAACTATAATCATAGGTTTATTAATAATTATTACAGAAAATATAATAGTATAAATATTAGGTTATTATAATACAAGGTATTATATTTATGATTTTTTGACTTCATTGTTAATTTTAACAATAATTTTAATATCATAACTCATTAATTTAAGGGATTAATACAATAATTTTAAATTTATTAATAAGTAAGAACAAATGGAATTGTCTAGTTAGTTTTAAATTCAAAGTACAGAATTAAAATTAAATAATTGATAAATATTCTATAAATAATTTCGAATGTAATGTATATTTAACATATAATTTATACTATTCTAATTTAATATTTATATGTAATCTTAGAATATAAATTTATTATATATAATATATTACTTACATTATAAATGTGTCTATTTAATTTAATTATATATATATAAAAAACCAGTAACATAATTCAATTATATATTTATAATATTTATTAAATGAAGGAGTTAAAAAAGCCGCTATCTATTATTCGGTTAGATGAAAGGATTTCCGTTCCTGGTATCTCGGTTCGAATCCGAGTGGCGGTATCCAGATTATTTTTACAATTTTTACCAATTAATAAAATTATTGTTAATAGAATTATTTATTAATGTAGATATAATAATATTTTATAAAATCATAAAATTTATATTTTTTTAAATAATTATATTTTAATTTAATTAAAAATGTATTTTATTAACTTTTATTATGTGTGGAATAATTAAACACTTATAATTATAATATAATAACCAATTAATGACAAGCATTATTATAAAACATTATAATTCATATTCAATTTTTTTATTAAAAAACTCTAAAACTATTCCATAAAATAAAATTTAAATTGCAAAATGAAAAAATCTCCTATAAAAAAAATACAGGGAATAAAAAACGAAATATAGGGCCATCAACATACTAGTTTGAATAATAATTTGAAAACAACTATGAAGAACCTCAGTATTGTTCTAAAGAGTTAAAATATGAATAGTTTCATGCTGAAAGCTTCAAATCTTAACTACCACCTTTATCAGAAGTAATAAACATGAAAGTAAAGTAAATAAATTAATTATAGTAATAATAAAATATATTATTTAATGATTTTGTAAATTTTGTATAATTTCTATAAAACTTCATAACTAATATTGTAAACTTTATGCTTTATGTATAGACTAGATGAGAAAAATTTACATCGAGAAGTTATCAAAATATCAAAATATGCTTAAGAATTAGAAAATATGATTTCTCACAAAAATAGAGAAATAGAAAGATTATAATATATGACTTAATATTTAACAATTGCATAGTAAAAAAGAGATGAAATGTTATCCTTTGTATAAGAAGAAAATAGAAAATTAAAGGAGTAAAACGTTATATTATAAAACTAAAAAATAAATAGCTAATATCAGTCTGTAAAATAAAAAAAATCTGTAGCTCCCTCAGCTAACTCATTAAATTTAAATGTTCTTAATAACTAACCTGCACAGTCACCTAGAGGTGACTATTAGGTATTAATGAAGCAAATGACTCTTAGGTCCCCTAATAGTGCCTGCAGTACTAAAACATTTGTTTTTGGAGAAACTGAAACGAAAAAACCAAAATTTTAAACAATAACCAAAGATGAAGTAGTTTAAGTATGATATTTAAAAAATAAAATTTTTTGTATTTAAGAATAGTAACTAAATATTTAAATTTAGGAACAATAATTATAAAACTAAGTAATAAATAGATAATAAAAAATGGTACGACCAAGAGATAATGCTTTTGAGGATAAGCCATAAAGTATATTATCAATTTCTTTAGGTAATATATAATTTGTTATAGCATACAAAAAAAAATATAATATAATATTTATCATAAAGATGATGATATTTAGCATCATTATGATTCAAAAGAACATATTTAACTATTGAAAGAAATAATGATAGAAGAAGAAATCTTTATATAAACAGTGAAAAATACTGAATTTTTAGGGTGACTTTATAATTAAAATTGAATAAATAAAGTTAAGTTAATAAAAAATAAATTTATAAAATAGGATGCTCTCAATCTACGATGCTTTGCATAAATTACAAAACGAGCATATTTAGTTATTTCAAATTGTATTCAGGTTAAGAAAATTATTAAATTCTGCCATAACCATGAATTCCACCATGTCAATTTATGAAGCATTATGTATTTTTAATTTATTAATATTTATACATATTGATAATGTATAATATAAAAACTAATAAGAAAAACTTGTTGAAGAAATTTAATAGTGTTTAGAAAGTGATAGAGCTTCAGTTTTTATTTTTGATCATGAATCTGAAACACTATGGACAAGAATTAACAAGTGTAAATTCAAAAATCAAAATAATTTTTATTAATTATAGAAAATTTTTAAATTTAATAGAATAGAAAAAAATATCTATTCCGTTTAACATGGGATTAGTTGGTCATGTTTTTACTACTGGAGAAACATTGAATATAATGAATGCCTATAATGATGCTAGGTTTAGTAAAGAAGTAGACAAGGCATTAAATTATAAAACCAATACAGTTTTGGTAGTTCCCATAAAAGACAATAATAATATTGTAGGTATTTAAAATGAATAAATAAAATGAAAAATAAAATAAAATTATCTTATGTTTTGTTTTTTCTGATTATTATTATAGGCGTTATATAGGCAGTTAATAAAATAAATGGTTATTTTACTAAAGATGATGAAGGACTTTTAACATTGATTGGACAATTAGGGAGTATAGTTTTAAGAAATTCTCAACAATTTGATGAAAATGTGTCTTATCATAATAATTTAAGATCAATATTGAGGGTAAATATAAATTCTATACACATATATTTCATTTAATTAAATATTTTTATACAATTTAATTTTAGAGCGGAATTCATTTAAACAAGTTTTTGACAATGAAATAACTTTTGATTGAAGCAACAAAAGTTTTAAAAGAATCTTTTAATGTTTAAAAAGGACAGATTTTAGTTGTAATAAATATAATTAAATATTATTTGAATTTATTTATTAAAAAATTATTTAATTTAAAAGATTGATTAAAAAAATAAAAATTATTCCGATATAATGATGAAACAGAAGAAAGAGAAGAATTTTCTACTGATATTGGGATAGTAGGGTAAATTTCTATTTACATTAATTAAATTAAAATATTCGAATAATAAGGTAAACTTTACAAAAACTTGATGCTTTAAATATACCCTGCGCATATAATGATCTTAGCTATAATAGTTAAATTGATTTAAATACTTAAATGTAACTCTTTTCAATAATATATATAATATATGTAATATAATATATATAATATTAATTTTATTTTTTTAGGCCTATAATATCTTTCCCAGTGAAGAGGACAACAAATTAACTTCATTCTTAGAATTAAATTTGTAGTGGGTCTGGAGCAGAATATATAGCTATATTATAAGTTATAAATGGTAGAGGAATTCAAGTAATAATATTACTAATTTTCATTATAACAATTCGATTTTGTTATAACTCATATAAATAGGGGCTATCTTCAACCAATAAAAGTAAAATTAATGCAATAGATTATGAATATATTGACTTTTTTGGAAAATATATTGCTTAACAATTGGAAAATGTATTTAGATTAGAAGAATAAAACTTTGTGTATTAATATACGGAAATTTAATAATAATAAAAATTAGACAAATAAAATTAAAAAAGTCCATAACCTGAAATTGATGAAATAAAATTTCTAAGAAATGATTTCATAATTTATATTGCTATACTAAGTATTGTATTATTTTTTATGTTTTATTATATTTTTTTATATTTTAATTACCAAATTAATGATTTAGTATTATGAAAGTATGTAGACAAAGTTTTAATTTTAATATATTAGGTTAAATATTATTTATATAAAAATAAAAATGCAAAATTTTAATATGTGAGTTTTATCATGAAAATTTTATATGACTTTATTATTTTTATATATTATTCTACAAAATACTATTAAGATTAATAAATGATAATAATAATTTAATTACTTAAATAAATAAATATTCACTTTCATCAATAATATTAATTTAAAAGACAGCTTTTTAAGTATAAACTTATTGTAAAATAATATGTATAGCATTTCAACGGAGAGAAGGAGGTTATTATACTGGATTAGGAGGAGCTTATTATGACATTAAATTAGAGGGCATTATTCCTCCAGTTCCTTTATCAGTTTATCCAATAGTTTAAATAGGTACATTTGAGATATTAGATTACCCAGGTTATTATTATATTATTCTTTATTATTATATTGATGTCTTTGCTTATTAGATATCAGCTTTTTTAGACTATTGATACAAATAAAATCATTAATTTCATATATATTATATAATTTAAATTTTTTTCTAGAAATCTATATACATATGAATTTTGTGCAAATTCAAAAAAAATTGAAATATAATAAAATATTATTATATTTTATATTTTTAGCTTAATATTTTTTAATTTATTAATTTTGTTTACTTGGGTAGGAGGGGCTTCAGCGGAAATTGAAATAATGCTTTCTCCTCTTAAAATGATCATTCCAATAGCCCTTCTAATTTGTCTTTCAGGTTAATCTTAATAAAATTAAATATTTTTCAAATTTATATTATTTTTTTTATATAAAATAATTTATTTTTTCAAAACTATTTCATAAATATGTATATATTCGCTTATGAGAAATATTTTTTAATAATTAATAATTTTGTGAATAAATACCCTTCTTAGTCTTAATGAATCTGAATTCTTCGGTTTCATTTAGAACAACATTTAAATGTTTATCGAATGCTAAAAATGTTCCCACTAACATTCTACCATCTCCGATGGTAACTCTAACTCTATAGTCAACGAACTAAAGGAATTTGCTTTTATTTGAAGACATATATTAAATATTAACTTATATTTAAGATTAATATATATTATTATTTATTTGTTCTTAAATTATATGTATATTAATATTTATATGCAATATTAAATTTATGTGTATTAATGTTATATTTAAATAATGTATAAAGAGATAAGAGGACTTACATTATATAAGGATTTACTTACACCAATTAATTGCTTATTAGCTTTCTTTCTGAGGAATAATAATAGTATTATTTTGAAAAATTTTTAATTTAAAGAAATAAAAATTTATATATATATATTTTAAAATGATTTAAAGTTAATATAAAAATTTATTATTTAATTCATAATTTAAAAGTTATTAATATTTAAAATAATTGAGTGATAAGTATAAATCAAATTTAAGTTATAATTAAATAAATTTTTATAAATATAAGATTATTTTAACTTAGTTAAATTATTATAATTAAAATAATATATATTTTATTTATTTTTTTGAATTATTATATATTAGGAATAATTATAATTTAAACAAATTAAAATACTGTATACTATTATCTCATCAATATTCTACATTTGATATATTCCCAAAAAATTCCAACTATATTTATATAATTAATTATAAGAAATATAATTGGTATTTTAATAAGTATTGTACGATGATATTTTCATATATAAATCCATAAAAATATTTATCTTATATCTATAATAATAAAATTAAAAAATAATAATTTGAATAATAATAGTTTAAATTATCAACCTTTTATAAATAATATATGCTAATTATTTAGTTTTTTCATGGAAAACTAATATAAAATATTCTATTAAATATTTAACCTCCAATTCAAATATAAAATTATTATAAAGTTTATTACAGTGATATAATAGTAGTCGTATGGAAATAAGGAGATAGTTTTAGAAAAACTAAGTTGATGATTAATAAAAAAAGTGCTTGAAAAATACCAATTTATTTAATTTTTTGCTTAAAAAACACTGCTTAAAATAAATTAATTTATTTAAACTTCCTAAAAAAAAAAAACCTTATTTTATAGAGAGGAGCATTAATATTATTCTGGCATATAGTACATAAATATGAACCAAAGTGAACAAATTATTTAAATAATTGGTTAAAACCTATACAAATCTAATACTGAAGCTAAATCTATAATGCTCAATTTTTTAAAAACGATAGATTTGTTTTAATTTCCTGAAAACTCTTCATCTTGTTTTTAAGATTGTTTGGAAAAATCTCTAGGCTATTTTAACATTGAAATAATTGAGCCTTCTTCTCATGTTTATCTCCATGGTGAAGAATCTTAAAATGTATATATAATAATGAAAGGTAAATAAATAAACTGATCTATATGGATAAAATACTATAAATCAATTCTAATAATATGAAAATATAAATAAAAACTTTTATAGGAGAAGCAGGATTCTACTTACCCAAAAATGAAAGCGATAAGTTGACTATTTTTAAATTATAAGAAGAATTTAATGAATCCAAATTAAAATTGACATCTCTCAGAAAGCTTTTAAATACAAATGATAAATAAATGGAAAAATTGGGTTTAAAAACATTAAATACAGAAAGTAATGATTCATCAATAGATTCTCAAAGTAGTTCAAACTCAGAAGTATTATAATATTTATCACTTTAATTCTAAAAAAAATTATAATTTACTTATTTTTTCAAAGGAAAATAAAAAAAAAATTAATATGAAGAAAAAAGAGATTAATTGAAAAATTAAAATTTGGTTTTGAATAATAAATTATTAGCCGAAAAAATAAAACTTGAAGAAACCCACTTACAAAAAATTAGTCATATTATTAATTAAAATATAAAAATAGCCAATGAAGATTATAAAAGTAATGCTAATGTTATAAACATGAGTTCTCAATCTGCTTTTAAGCTTATAAGCTAGAAATAAGAAGGCTCTATATTTGGTCATTACTCTCTTTTGCAACAAAATAAACGATATTAAACTATTGCTAATTTTAGTTCTGAAAAAAAATGGTGCTTTTAAAAATTAGTGGGAAAAAATTTTAAAGCATATTCTAACCTTATTTTAAAGATATTTTCTACATTTTCTAAACCCTTTTACTTAATTTTAATATAACTAAATAGCTAGCTGATAACATAGCACTTGCCTTCGAAAAGCCTGAGAATTTCACCTTAAAGCAACCAATTTATTCTGAAGGGGATCTTGGAAATAGTTTAATAATATTAAAGAATGGAATTGTTGAATTATCTAAAGCTTTAAAAATGAAAAATGGGGATTAAATTGAAAAATAACTTATGATAGTGTAAAAAAATAATATAATAGGATATGAAGGACTAATGGTTTCATCTCCAAGTAGGTTTTGCACTGCATTATCAACAAATTATCAAACTTAAATCATTAGGGTTTCACAAAACATCCTAAACAAAATCTTGCAGAACTCTCCAGATCAAAAAAATTCGATCACAAGCATTGAGCTAATTATTAGATTAGGAAAAAATAGAAATAAATCTGTATTCCTTTATCCCTGATGCTGTAAAAAAGCAACAATCTGATTATAAAAATATATAGCCTATATATTAAGATCAGATTACTAAAAACAAAAATTTCACTCCTGTTTTTATTCCATAACTGCACCCATCATATAATATGAGTGGATCTTCTCCTAGTATTAAAAATAAATCGTCCTAGCCTTTGCTTAGAAAAAACAAATCTTCAGATAAAAAGTTGATATCTTAATCTAATTAATATCCCTACTAATCTGAATCTCCGAGAAAATAAAAAAAATTGCTAAACAACTCAGATATAAGATTTAATTAAATTCATAAACAGGCATAGGAAATACTGGGATTAGAAAGATAATAGATTTTAGAGATTAATAATGAAGTTATGAAGAAACAAGAAAAGAATAATATCAGAAAACATAACTCGGCAGTTTCATTGAGAAATTAAAATTCAGATTTTTAAAATAATTTAGAACATAGGGTAATGTTTATTTATTTTTTTTAAATTTTAATATGTCTAACAAAATGTTGTTCTTCATAGATAAAGAATAGACCTTTGAAGAAGAAAGAATAAAAAAAGAAATAAAAAATAAAAATACTTTAGAATCTTTTACTAAAAATCCTCATATAAATATACTGGGATGCTAAGATATAAAGGAAATATATGATTTATAAAAAGATGAAGAACAAAGAAATATTGAAGATATAATAGCAAACAGTCCTCTGAAAAAATCAGCAGCCAGAGTGCTTTCTCCCAGTAAAAGAAATACCATTTAAGATCTACATCATATTAAACTTTTGGCTTTAAATAAAAATGGATCCTAAGTTATCAATAATGTTAAAAAAGATATTATTATATCCATGTAAACAACTCCAATTAATGATAATAACTGTACTCTATCAACTGCTATTCCAAATTAAACTCCCATGTCTATGAATAACATGAGTCCTAAAAAGAATTAACTAAAATTTACACTATCCCAGCCTTAATCATTGCCAGTTTCTCCTTATAATTTAATTGTCTAGGAAAAATAAAATCCTACATTTACTACCATTAATTCTAATGATGATTCAGAAAATAAATGCAACCTGAAAAATTAATTTAACAATAAAAATACTATAGTTTTGTCTCCTATAAAAGAACATTAGTAAAATATGTGCAATTAAGGCAGTAATTAACTATAATAATACTCTAAAATTTCTCCAAGAAAAAATTATTAAACCCCCTAATCTACTAATTTAATAGCTAAATCATATACATCTTTTCCATCTCTATCTAATTTAGAAAATAGTTCTGAAAAGAATTAGTAAATTCACTCTTTATCCCCATTAAAATCTAGAGAAATCAAGGCTTAATAGCATAAAGCTCTGAATCTAAAAACAAAACTACAGAATGATATGCTCGCTGTAAAAATTACAAAGCCTCGTAAGTCAGAAGCCAATTTATCTCCTTTAAAACCTTTAAAACATGTTTTAGTATAGGAAAATGAAGAAGCATAAAAATTATAAAGAATATAGACGATTTAAAAATTAGAGGCATAGATAGAAAAAAATACCAATATAAGAAAGTCTTTTTAATCTTGTGAAAAAGATCTTACATATAAATAAAAGAAAGAAAATAATAACAGTCTAAAACATTGGCTTAAACAAGATGGAGCATTTAACTCTGTTCACAAAGTATAATATGATGAAATAATATAACATGTCAATAATGAATTAAAAGAAAAAAGTAAACTATCTTCTTATACTGAAATAATTTGAGCTGATTAAAAATAAGTTATATTATAAAAATTATTTATATATTATTAAACTATTTATATTATTCAACAATATTTGTTCCATAACATTATTCTAATACTAAATTAATTAATTTTAAATAATTTTTATAGTTTTTAATATTAATTTAAAATTAAAATTAGAATTAAAATATAGACTCGGCTATTTATTGGTAGCTAATTTATTAGATAATATTAATATTTAACTTTAAGTATTTTTTGTGGCTTTTTTTGCATACCGATTTTTTGTAAGTATTATTACTAAGTTAAATATCAAAATAATAATTTTAATAAAATAAAAATAAAAATAAGAAATAAAATATAAAAAAACTAAAAGTAAAATTAAAATGAGTTCATAAAAAACAATAGTAAACATAAATACATAAATCTAAAAAGAAAAAGAATATTAACCTAGAAGAATTACAAACTATAATATTGTTCCTTTTGAATCTAAGTATGCTGAATAGGCTAAAGAATTGGTTATTTAAACTTATTTGAAGGCTTCTCCCATGTATATATCAATGGGAACAACTGAGGAAGAATTAAGATAATTAATCGGTTACGCCTTTATGGAAGAAAAAAGTTATAGATACTCTTTCGCCATAGTAGAAGCAGATACTGATAGGGTACTCGGTTGTTGTTTTTAAGTGGATGCTTGCACAATTCCTGGTAAAAAGGATAGAGTTTTTAGTTCTAATAAAAAGAATGCTTTAAGACAGTTGTAAGATTTTAATTTGATTGATGAAATGTTTGCCAAGTTAGCTAAAACAAGACCAGACGTTTGCTAAAAAGTTGATGAATCTATTGAAGAAATAGTAGGAAATTTGAAACCAGGATAAGTTATGTTTTAAGAAAGAGCAGCTCTTCATGTAGATGCCTTATCTTAAGGACTTAACAAAGATATCTATAATCATGCATTTAGCATTGCTTTATAAAATGGATATAAGTATTCTTTTAGTGTCACTCACAATTTAAAAATAGTTAGTTCTATAAGATTTTATGGTGGGAAGGTTGAACACAAAAGTAACTTAGAAGGTGTAAAAATAGATGGGGAATTAGTCTTTAAAAATAATAAAGACGGTCTTTAAATTGTAGAATTTGACTTGGCAGACAAAAGAATAAGATAATAAGCTGATGGTAAGTTAATATTATTAATAGAATTTCTTATGTTTTTTAATATATTTCAGTTTTATACTTTACATAGGAATTAAAGCTAAACTATGAAGAAGAGAGTATTGAAATTAATAAAAATATATTTAAATAATTTATATAAATAATTATAATAATAAAAAATATATGGTTTAAATTATTTTTAAAGCATTATATTCATAAATTTTATAATAAAAGCATAATTAGTACAACTAAAATAATTTAAAATTAATTAATATCTAATTTACGATATAGCTATATTTAATAAAATAATAAGGTAAATTATACATAATTTAATATTTAAGCTTTTATGTTTAAACGTATAAATATTATAAACAGTTTAATAATGTTTATATATATGTTATAAATTAAATCTTTTGATAATTCTTTGATTTTTCAATTTTTTTCAAAGAAAGTTATATTATATCTACATATTGATTTATATAAATATATTATTTATTACTATTTTTATTATACCGAACGTTTAATATATATTACAAAATTTTATATTATTAAATTTTAGAATAAAATGAACTGTATTTAAATATAAAAGTTAAATATACTTATAGATTCATAAATATATACTAAATATCAATAAAAGAGATAAATAATGAATAAAGCTTAATCTATTAGAAAAGGCGCAAGGGTATAAACATGAAAAATACTTAGAATCTACTGCTTTTTTGTCTTCGTTTTGACTACAATTATTTACAGCACTATTCCACTGATCTATTTATCTTTTATTTAGAGTAACTGTATTATCCCATGTAAAACCACCACCTAAAATATATTAATTTATATTTTTTAATATATAATATAACTCTAAATCGAAATTACTGCTCCCTCTTTATGATTTTATAAATGATAAGAATTATTTTCCTTAAGGATCTTATTCCAGACATAATTAACTGTCATATATACTTTTCCAGCACATTTATAGGTTATCTCCTTAATAAGTATTAAAGCATTATGTATTGGAGGATTAAGTGCATTTCCTCTGACAAACAAGCTAAAATTTAAACATAATTTAATATATTTATTTTTATAATGAGTAAACACTAGATGAAAAAATGTAAATTTACAAAATCTTTATTTGATTTGCTTTCAGTTTAAACAATCAGAATTAGTAAAGTAAGTAAAAAAACTATTATTTATTTATTTTTTTCAATCATTTCTGGTTTATATATTATTTTTATTAATTATTTTTAATATTAATCGACAAAAATTTAGTTTATATAGATATAAATATAAATATATAAAATATTAAGAACATTATTTCTAATTAGAATTAGTTCTTACCCGTTTATATATATATCAAGTAATTATTTCTTTTAGACCATGAATTTCTAATGTAATAATTGATTTAAAATTTCATAAACTTAAACTTTTTTTAGTAGAGGAGTTTATGTATGAAAAGAATGATTAACTATTTTCTATAAACACATGTATATATTCATATATTACTATATTCTGATCAAAATAAAATAATATAAGACTTATTTTGATATTAATATAAGACTTATTCTGATATTATATTCTAAATAATTTACTCGTATAATATTAAGTTTATAAATATACATATATATATATCAATTTTTATTTACATTATTAATAAAAAAAAACTAAAACATCGATTAAAAAATAATAATTGACGAAATTATAAATGTAGAAAATATTCATAGCTCTTAGTGGAGTTTTACTTTTCATTTATTTGTTTATTTTCTTCAATAAGCCTTTTTCTGTAAAATAATACTTAAAGTATCCAACCAATACAAAAAGCTATGAACAATTAAATCTATAAGCCTAAGAAAAATAAACTACAATTAATTTCTTTGTTTTTGTAAATATTTTATTCAATTGTGTTTTTTAATAAATTATTTATTGAATGGTTAATAATATTTGAAGGGTGATAATGTGAAAAAGTGCAATAATGAATTTAGTATAGAATGCGGAGACTTTTAATACTGTAAAGATTAATAGGAATCAGTAAAGCAATGTGCAAGAGATTAAAAATAAATAAAAATTTTTAAGAATTGGTTAAATTCTGATGAAGGAAAAGCTTAAATATAAAGCTAAGAACCTCTACCACCTGCCTAAGCAAACAATTATAGTTAAGGCTATAAAAATTGTATTGATACAACTTGGCTTTCTTCTGTACGATAGTGGAATGAATGCTAATAAGCATCCCCTTATATCCAGTGATAAAGAATATATATTTAGTATAATTTATTATATTAAACGTAAATTAATTTAGATATTAGTTTTATTCTAATTATCAACATATTTCTACTTCGATAAAAACATAAATTTAAAAAACATATAATATTAATCATACACATATTTTAATTTTGTATTCTTTATTAAATTTGATATGATAATATAAAATATAATTAATCTTTCGTATTTTTACTATTAGAAAAAATACTTGATTCATAAACAAAAAGAAAATTCAATTAATTTATAATTTCGTTTACAAAAATTATAAATCAAAAAATTATCTAATATTTTAATATAGTTTATTATGTTTTTTTCTGTTTTTTCTGCATACTTTGATTAGTGCTATTATTTTTTTGAGCACAATACTTACTTTTAGAATCAACTTAAATAATTTTTCCACAAAAAAATTATTAATAGATAAATATAAGTATTATATTTCGTTTTTCTATCTGTTATTTTTAATTCAATAATCATAATTAGTGTATAAAAAATACAAAATAAATATCATGTAATTAAAGCATGTAGTATAGGTACATAATTAATTCTTAAAAATGTTCGATTTGGTATTTTAATTTGAATAAATTAATAAATGCTATAAAATGATTATATTCGTCTATATAATCATTAAATATATATTACGTTTAAAAAAGAAAAGAATTCATATTTCAGTTATGGGATTTACTCTGTTAATAAATAAAAATATAGTGGATTTGTCTTATAAAATTTAAATTTCTTTATAGATATATTTTTTTATTAATATTAAAATATTATAAAGATAAGTTTAAATTATTAAAATATATATTATAAATATTAATATTTTATATATAAAAATTTAAACAAATGCTTCTTAATAAATTATATTCAACTTCTTTTAGAATTAAAAAGATTTTTAGATGATAAACGCAAGTCTCTTGAAGAGCTTACCAAAGAACTTGGCTCTTGAATTTGTAATCCCACTAAATCCTCTAATTCTCCTACAAAACTATTATTAATGTAAATGCTACTTCCATTATTATTGCTAGCACTAATTTTATTTGTATTTTAGTTTTTTGTAATATCTTAGCTATCCTTAACTGGGAAAATAGAATTTTAATTTCTAATTTGAGATGAATGCAAGTCATCTAATGAAGGGTTTATTTTGGTACTTTTTTCTTTTATAAATTGTTCCCTTGCTTTTTTAACCTGTTTTTTTTCCCTTTATCTTCTTTTTAATTGAAGTATCACTTAGCGTATCATTAAAACATAATCAAGCAACATTGAAATAAATTCTGCACATAAAATTAGTATGACAGCTAATATTATAGAGTATGCAACATTTATTTTCATAGATTCTGATACTTCTTTATCTAAAAGCGGGTAGCTAGACAGAAATATTATTAAAAATCCTATTTCAGTTGAGATATCTCTTATTCTGTGAAGTTTAAACTTATGAGGACTGTATTTAATCAAGCCAAAAATAATAACAATATTTGAGAGGGATAATATTGTAAGTCCAAGAGAAGGAAAATTATTCAATTAGACTAAAGAAAAAGCAAACAATATCTTTTTAAATCCTATAATTCCAAAATATCCTGCTTATAATACATGTTCTGAGTTGAATTCTTCAAATAACAGACCAAATTTTAAAGCATGATTTTCTAATTTTTCCTAAAATTCTTTTAATTATTTTTGTGTTAAAAGTAATTTAGAAGCTTACTCTATATTTTCAGTGTCTAAAGAATTTTATTTTTCCAGTTATTATATTAATTATTATTCATTTTTTATTTTTTTATTATATGTTATAACTTTTTTAGCAATCATCTAAATATATATTAAATTTATAATAAATACATATTATGAAAATATACTTTTATTATTTTTACTAATACTCCGAAAGGAAAAAGCATCCATGGAATTATTATTAAATATGCTAAAAATACGCTGCTAAATTATGTAAGAGAAGTAATGTTTATATTCTTAACTTATAAAAATGTATATACAGAAAAATTTAAATAGGAAGCAGCTACACCACCTACTAAAACTTAAAATTCGAAGAAACTAATAACTTTGGACACAATTTTTATTAAAATATTTTCCTTTTTTTATTTGATCCTATTAATATATGTTTAGACAATTTCAATATTGAGTACACCCCAAATAATCCTAGTGAAATTATTATGTACTGAGAAGCGTTTCTTAATAAAAGCGAATCGATTTCTTATTTTTTAAATCCTTTTGGAGCAGCCATATAATATTTATTATCAGCAACAATATTAGGGAAATAATTAAAATCAAATATTTCAAATATTTTAAAAAATTGGATAACTAGAATAGGATATTCGATCTATAAAAATAAAATATATCCAATAATTTACAAGGTATCCAGTAATTGAAGTATCAGACCAGGATGGAAAAATAACAAACCTAATATATAAAAATTTTAATAATTAATAATAATTAAATTTCATACCAGAAACCGCAGCCGCTGAAGTTACACTTCCCGCCACTACTACTGTAGTTTGTAACTATTCTTCTTGAATAAATGTTTACTTTTGTATGCAGTTATTATTTTTAGGATTACTTTCATAAAAAGTATCACATTCACATTTTCCTCTCTATAAAGATCTCTTTTACTATATAGAGCATTGCGTACATTACCTTTCGTGCATTTAATTATTGAAAGTTGTATTAATTATAAATTATATAATTTAAATTTTAGAGAGTACTTAGTATAGGCATCACATACTTTGCAATGTTTTCCAATTATTTCTAAACTGTTAGGATCACAAGATTCAATATTTAGTATAGTATTTTATTTTAAAATACACGTTTTATTATTTAAAGTAAAGCCTTCTTTACAAGATATGCATGTAATCCTGTCATTATTACAGATTAAGCAATTTGATTAAGTAGAGCATTCAATGCATGTATCTCCACCTTACATTAATATAAATAGTATATCTAATTATATAAAATATAAATTTACTCTGAAATCCATATAAACATGATTCACTGTTACAATCAGGAAGTCTAATAATGAATGATGATTGTTAGTTAAAATATATTTAAATGTATTTCAAATTAAAAAATACAAATATTTGGGGTTTTTGCACTTAGTGCAATATTTTAAATCACATTTCTCACAATTCTCCTAGCATTCTATTTAGTAATTATTTATTTTATTTTTTAAATAAATAATTAAATAAATAAATAAATTAATACTCTAACAATTTTAATTGACTAAATCATCATAATATCCATCTGGACACAAGCAATTGTTAACTATCCTCGGAGGCTGACTATTAACACATTTAATACAAGTATCTTTATTTTCACAGCTTATGCACTATTATCTGCATTCTTAAATATATAGTTGAGGTTAATTTTAAAATATTATAAATTTTATATTTTTCTACTTTAGCAATCATCATGAAGAGTATTGTCATAATATCCTTCTGGACACTTGCACAGTTGATACTAACTTCTCTGGACCGTATTGCTAACTACACACTTTTAACATTCGATCTACTATGTTTATTTAGTGCATTATTCACAACCCCTAGGACATTCTATATAAGATTTAAATAAAATGTATTTATTCAATAAAATACTATATTTAATTTATACTTATGCAATCTATTCCATCATCATAGCTTCTTTTCTAACATTGACATTATTTTTTACTTTCTATAGTTCTTTTAGCTCTTCTTTCATAAGTTGAACCCACGCAAAGGTCACAATTATTAGATCCATTACATAAAAGACAATTTTAGTTACAGGTGCCTAATAATTATAGTAATTTTCTTCATATTTAATATATTTATTTAAAAATATAGATACCTTCTTATGTGAAAAATATAGATGATATTTTCATACGTTATTATTAGAAATATGAAAAAAATAATAGGCTATAATTTCCTGTTTGAATCTATAAGTTTAGTAATTTTTAATTACTATTTGCTATTGTTTTTTCTTCTGGAAATTAAGTCAAGGGGCATGCTATATTTTAATAAATCTGATAAACTTTTTTATATATAGTATACTTTACCTGATTATTATATTAAATTCAAATCTCTATAAACAATTTTGTTATTTTTATGATAGCCCTTTGAAAGATAATTATAGAGTTAGTTTTATTAATCTATTTTTGATAAATGTGAGTTTATTTGATACCAAAATTAAAGAATTTTCTATTTTATCCATTTAAATAAAATCTACATTTTATAATTCTTAATTATAATTACAGCTAATATTTTAAAAATCTGTGTTGAATTCTTTATACACTAGATTAGGAACTAAAGTGGTGCTAGAAGGTTAAAGAATATTTTAAATATAAGACATATAAATTTTCTAATCTGTGCATACTAAAGCAGCTTTTTCTATTTAACTTTACTCGTCAAATTTAGACTCAATCATCTAAGTTATATCAACTAATATATTTAAATTTGTCAAATGGATTAAATAATAATATATATTATAATAGTTTACTTCCAATATTATGTTCAGCAATATTTAATTATATAGTTATTAATTTTTTATAAATTTCATAGGAATTCTAATTTAATAACTTCTAATACCAGACTGCATACATAGAAGCGATATTTTAAGTATTTATAGTGATGCATATATCATAATAAAATAATTGTTATCCGAATTAAGTGACTTAGATAAATTTTTTGTTTTCTAAATTGTTAATCGGAACAACTAATAATTAAATTTCTTTCAAAAAATAAAATCTACTTTTAACTATTTTTTATAATAAATAATTATAATTAATTACCATATATTTTTTATATCTTATTTTAATTTCCATACATTATAACAGCAATATTTTATTATAATTTTCTACATATTGGTTCATAATATATATATTCACCATTTTAAAGTAATATTTCATATTATTAAGCTACTTAATCTAAAATAAATATTACTTAATACTAAATCTTATAAAAATTAATTTTATCACCATTTTCTACATCAATAACTGTACCATATATTTGTGTATCGAATTAGTATACAAATAAGATTTTACCAGCTCCTAAACAACATCCATTTATATTTTATACTGTTTTATTTGATATTTATTTATCTCTTTCTATAATTTAACCTAGAAATAATAAATCTAAAATATTTAATTTCAAACATATATAAAAATAATCTTCAAATACTATTAAGAGAAACAGCAAAGTATGGTTTTGAATCTTCTCCTATCCATAAATGAACAATTTTTCTATTCATTTCATTGAATATCATACTCAATTATTACTAATTAATAAAACTACTATTTATTTCATTTTGGCTTATTTCTACATCATGAGATAAAACGTCATATTTATTGGTCTATGCTATTATAGCTCCTACCATATAAATGAAAATTAATACATTTAGTAGTATTTAGAAATTGTGCACTCTTTTGATTTGGGGCATAGTTCTATTGGATTTTAAAAATATAAAATTTGAACAATTTATAAGATTAGAATTTAATAAAATATAATTATATTGCAGTGCAATATATATATATAATAAATTTAACATATTTTATTCTTAAAAATTAATTTTACCCTTTTCTTTAAGAAATATCTATATTTTTTGTTTGAATGGTATTTATCATTTTTTCACTTAACATTATTTAAGATCTAAAATTGTTAAAAAAGCTAAATCAACTTCTGTTATTTTAATTTTTTTTAATTTCTACGTATTATATTGAACGTTACTAATAATAAGGGGCTTACTATAAACACAACTATATTTTGGCTATATTTAGTTTATGAAACCTTTAAAATTTGTAGTAATCTATTATATTTTATAAAATTATTATTTTTATTTATAATTTTATATTTTTTAATATTTAGGTATTTTTATTTTATTTTGCTGTAAGCATATGTTTTATTAGTTTCGCATATTTATTATTTAATGCTTATATTCTCATTAATTAATATAAATATTTCTTAGCTAATTTTTACAAAAATATAGTGGTTACAATCACAAAGGAAAATATTCTAATTAAAAATGTATTAGTATTTTTTTTCAATATTAAATATTTAATTGTAATATTTTTTTGGAATTCAAAATTATAATTCGCTAAGATAATTATTTTTATATGATCATTTTAATTTAAATTTTACTTCAAAAAGAAAATAATAATAAAAAATATTAATATTTTAATAATTTTTAATTTAAAATATGAGTTAATAGTAAGACTTAATATTATAATGAATAATGGTATTTATTATTAAAGATTAGAATGAATATTTTTGTTAATCTTCCCATTTTAATTATTGATTAAAATAAGATTAGATTTGCATAAACTTAAAGATATAGTTTGATAAAAAATAACTAGTAACAATTATAAATATAATAATTCATTTTATATTTAAATTACTATAAAATTATATAAAAAATTTATTTTATTCAATATTTTAGCGCATAAACCCCAGATTTACTGCCACTAGCCGAATAACTTAGAACATGGAAAATTGATTATTGGAGTATGCAAATAGTATATTAGCAGTCTAATTCAATATTTGAAAGTTATCCAAATATTAAATAGCGCTATTTAATAATAAACTCTAAGGTTGAAATAAATAAAAATAAAACTATTAATTCCAAAAGACTATACCTACACTAAAAATAAACTAAATTATTATAGAAAATTTCCTATTAAAATTGTTTTTGAAAAACAAAATAAATGAGCAAATTAATATTAGAAAGATAGGAATAGTAATACAATTAAATATCGCTGTAAAGTCTTTAGCGATCTCCATAGCTAAGAAATGTAAGAGATATTAGATCAATGCTAAGTAGTCCTTAAAAAATCCCTAAGCTAAAACCTTTAAGATAGAGTTTGGACTTTTCGTTAAACAAATTGCAAAAATCTCACACTTCCTTTTAATTACCATCGCTCAATGACATTTCTAAAAGTTGCCAGGATGATAAGGAGTTTCTTTACGGTTAACAATTAAAAACCGAAGGAAATATCAATTCAAATTAGATAATTTAGCGATAAAAAAAAGAATTAAACCATACTAAGAGTGACTGGAGAATACAAGGATCTTCTTAAAGTCTTGATAAGCAATTGACTTAAAGAGAAAAAGGAGTTTATTATCCGACAGAAGTTAATACTTCTAGTCAAAATATTTTAAGCAAACATAATATTTCTACTTCTTCAACATTAAATTCTCACTAATAGCAAAATTAGTTGCTCAATTAAAATAAAATTTTAGTTTTATCTCCATAGAGAAAAAATAGTTCAAGTTAAATCAATGGCTTGAATTAAAATAATAAGGAAAAGCAAAAGCTTTTATACCATTCTAATGATAGTAAGCTTTAGCCAATTAATATAAAATAATTACAAGCTGCCTCGTACTTTAATGTATTTGAGTATCAGTATAGAGAAACTGAAATGGAAAAGTAAATGAAATAAAATCCGCCAGATGTTAAGGAGTTTAAAATCATTTAAACACTTACAGAAAATTAAGAAGACGAGTTTGAAAATTGTTATAAAAAAAGTTAAATAAGCACCATAATTTTCCTGATTTATATAGGTAAGATTTGTATATAAATTTTATTATAAGATTCTTTAATTAAATACACGATAATATAAAAATAGGCATTATAAGAAATCACTTAAAATTAATGACGCAAACACTATTTGTCAAAATTCTGTTTCTCCATATGTTAAAATGATTTAAACTAGTAAACAAAAGAATTCTTTTCTTAAAAAGCAAGGATTATTTAACCAATAAGGACCAAACAAGAAAGGTAAATAAATTACTCTACATGTATATAATAAAAATATTTACAATTTTTTTTCTGTTGAAGTATCTGACTCTTACTTTCACATGGGAGATATATAAGCTGAAAATCTTTCTGTGGGAATCGAAACATTTTCTAAAACTATTGAAGAACTAGAACTGACTTCTAATAATATATCCGACAAAGCAATGTTTAAAATATTGAAAGCTTTGAGTAGCAGTATAAAAAAAATTGATGTAAGCTATAATAAATTGGGATATTCATCATGCGGCCTAATTACATAAATTATTGAAAGTTCATAATCGCAACTACTGTATCTTAATTTGGAAGGAAACAATCTAGGAAATAAAAATATATAAAATATAATAAAAGCTTGCGTAGAAAGCAACTCTAGTTTAAAATGTTTAAATTTGTCGAAAAACCAACTTTCATATGCAATTGCTGAAGATATTAAATTGTACTTAATGGAAAATAGCTATTTGTAAGAATTATATTTGAGTTGGAATTAACTTTAGGGATATGGGTTTAAATTGATCGGAGAAGCAATGCTGAAAAATTATGCTTTAAAAGTGTTGGATTTAAGTCACAACAGCATAGGAAATTGTATGGAAGCAGTGGATATTTGGTCATAGGTATTTTTACGGGATAATTAGATGGATCTATTGCATTTAGACCTATCTTATAACAAATTCAATTTTAGGGTAACAAATTATAAAAATAAATGTTTTAATAATTATTAAGTTTGAATAAATATTAATTAAACAAAAAAAAAATTAATGAAAGAATGCGAAAAATTATCTCTTGCTTTGGAAAATAATCATAGCATATATGGTTTTCATTTTAGGGGGAACATTGGTAAAATAACATGCAAAGGATTTTTACAATTAAAAGACAGCGATTAAAAAGTAGAAGATAAAAGTAGATCAATTAACTATGGGAAAGGAGAGTGGTAAATTATGTCCCGAATTAATGGAGTAAAAACTCATCCCTCTCAGTAGAATACTCAGAATTGCTGGATATGCGAAGGATGGGTTGATTAACAATTTTATTGGACCCCTTATTCTTCCGGGCCCGTGGAAAAGGCACCCATTTTTATTCATTTTGAATTTGATGAATATGTACCCCACTTAATGTAAAAAAAGGAAGAAGGGAAATATATCTTTAGAAAAATGTGTCCCCCGAACGCAAAAGTTTCGTATTTTTTTACTGCGGCAGGAAATTAACTTGTAGCTCAAGACCAAATTAAAATAAATCACAATGAAGAAAAAACTATTCTTATTCATTTTGCAGACACTGTTTTATAAAGTTAAATGGCGTAACTAAACTGTGTAAGCACCGGAAGGAATTATAATTTGATAGATGAACATGAGTATATAGTAAATACAGAACTCAAGCCCAGAATATATGAAAAAATAAACTTCTTACCAGATAAAGAAATTATAAAAATACCCTGGACATTTGAAAATTCCATATTCAAAACTTATCAGAGAGACACGGAAGCCTTACTAAATTAATGTTTTGAATTTGACTGGGCGTGCTGCAAAATAGATAAATTGGTAAAGGTGAATGAGGTAGAAAGTGTTAAGGAATTCTTTAGAAAGCAGTATCCACTTCTAAAAAATGCCTATAAATACTATTCTTCCGTCAATCCGGTAAATAAATATTAGTTTAATTTATTATCTCATTTTTAAAAACGGTAATAGTAAGGAGAAGTATGGAGTCTTTCTCAAAATGTTTATTCCGATATTCTTTCACTGTGTGAAGTAGTAGACCCAAGTTATGGACTAAAAGATGCAGATTTTAATTTTATTGCCACAAATTCCGGTCTAGACAAATGGAAGCTTAGAAACAATCCTCAAAGAGCGGTAATCAGATATCAATTCATGGAAGTTTTTATTCGAAATCTAATTGATAAATATGTCAAAACCCAAGTATGCGAGTCTTTGCTTCAAGCATTATAAACTGCTTTTTCTTAAGGTATAAGTGATTTCCTTTAATCTGTAACTTTCGAACATCAGTGGAAAGAAACTGTATACTGGAATGAAAGCAATGATATGTGTATTAGAAGATATTTAAAAATTATAGGTAATAAGATAATATATATATACATCAAATAAATTATATTTTATAACTTAAATTCTATTTTATATTAGAATATATCTATAAAAAATTCGCTGGATCCCTAAATAAAGAGTTAGTTAAAATCAAGTATATAAACTTCAATGAATTTAAGTTTTTTGTGAGTGATTCAGGGATTGCCAATGGAGATAAAATTACAGAAAGAGAAATAAATTTGGCCTTCAATCTGGCTGTAATGACTTAAGTAGATGAAATTAATAAAAATAGACACTTCTAGATGTTTTAAGTTGAATTTTATGAGGCTTTGGCCCGATTGGCTGATGCGTTAAAGCCTGTTCCATTTGGTGAAATTGAAGAAAACTGGACTTTAGAAAAGAGAGAATCTGTACCTCTCCATATAAAAATTGAAGCCCTTCTCTTGATTTTATATGAAAAATATTCCTAAAATGATAGATTTTTTAGAGAAGAAAATCCTCTACCCGAAAAAAGTATGTTCTATTCTTAAATATAAGTAATCTATTTATTATTGACTTGTTTTTTTTATAAAAAATTTAACTGAGCATTTTATTTATATAATATCAAGGAAATTATTGAAGGAAATTATAAGTTTTCCCCTAATAAATTAACAAGAAAAAATTCTATTGTTAGAAAAAAGCGTTTCAGTATGAGGCAATCTATGAATTCTATGATGAACAGTACTTATCAAAAAAAGACTCTTCAAAACGACAAATGTCTATTTTACTTAATAAAGCATATGGTTCTGGAGATAAGCAGTAATAATAAAGTTCTGAAAGGAAAGAAAGTATGAGAATTAATACGACTGATTCTTTTGAAAATGATATCGAGGCTTCCGATGGATTATCTAAACAAAACACATTGGAGCATCGTAATAGTTATTCTAATATTTAAATTAGAAATATTACTCCTGAAATCTCCAGGTACTAATCAAAGGATTCGTTGAGCACGAATAAAAAGAGCAATATGACTCCTGGTGGATAAAACTTTTTGTTTTCCATTCCTACTGTCAAGGGAGAAGAAGAAGAAGAATCTCCTTTGAAACCGCGAAAATATTAAATAGAAAGTGCTAGTGTTCTCAACACCTAAGACGATGTAGAAGAAGAGGAATACCAATCAGAAGAATTTGAAGAAATCAGCTCAAGAAATACAAATAATAACATTTAGACTCTAATCAATATAAAATGAAAATAAAAATAAAATTAAAAGTAAATTTAAATAATTAATTTATATACAGTTTTTTTCTTCTTCTATTATTTAAGAAAATTATTTTATTATTTTATATAGTTTAAAAAAAAAAAATAAATAAATAAATAAAGTTATTATTATTGAAGATTTAGCTATACCGCGTTATTAATTACATCTATTCAAAATACATAATCATTATATAGGATTCCTGCTTTTACATTAATATTTAGCCCGTTTATTAATTTTTTTATACTAATAAAATTATGTGAAATGTAGTTTTAATTAATTAATAATATTAATGTGATAATTGTTACTATCAAATATAAAATTATTTTTATATAGAATATTGCTGATTATTTAAATCAGCAAAAGTTATTAAGATAATATATTCATGAATAAAAATAATATATAAAACAAAAATTGTCTATATAGAATTTCTAAAATTTATATATATATTTAAAAATATCTAAATCTGAAATTGAATTATACTATAGATTGGATTTTAATATAACTAATGAGAATGAAGTAAATGAAATAAAGTATATTTCGAATGAGGCATTATGTTTAGAATACGAGTAAATAATTACAATAAATGAAAAGGCTCACATATGAATTTCTATCACAACTAATAAATTTGTTTTTTAATATTTATTTCTTTAATTAATATTGGTAACTCTAAGAATAAATAAAAACAATAAAAAAAAAACCAATTTTTTTGCAAATAAAAAAGAACAATGTATATGCGTAACTCTCATAGCAATCTATATTCAACCGCAAAGACTTCCAATAATAAAAGACCCTTTTTATCACCAAACACTAAAATCTAAAGATTCTCTAAAACAGTTTATCAGGTGGAAAAGTAGTCTCCAGATTAGATTAAAAGAGATAATATATTTAAAAAGCCCATTCTATTAAATCAAACAGGGAAAAAATAGGCCCAGAAACCAGATCATTTACCTAAATTAGGGAGCAATTAAATTTTAAATGCAGAAATAATATCATTATAAGAACTTGATTTATAAGATCATGGAGAAGAATAAAAAAAATCGGTTCAGGAACTTCGCTATCGAAGTTATTTGGAAATTCTAGTAGTGTTATCACATCGCCACGATCATTTAATCAAAGCACTCAAATTTTCAAAACTGAAATTAGCAATTTAAAGAATTCGCATTTTAATAAAAGCACCTAACAACAATAAGAGGCAAAATCATAGCTAGGAAGTTCTTTTTATTCAATGAAAATGATAAAAAATCTCAGCCCGAAAGTAGAAATAGAAAAACTGGCTAAAACTTAAACTAATAAGTTTTTTAATGGACATACCTCTTGCAGAGATTTGCAATGGACTTCTAATAAGCAAGAACTTATATAAAATTGTAAAAATAAAAAAATACTCGCCAGATAGACCCAAAAGAAAAAAAATTATATCCTAACTAACACTTAATTATATGGATGAAGACTTTGAATAATATTTTGAGAATTTAATTATTGGAGAAAGTCAATTTCCTGACAGTGCTAAGTAACTATATTTTTAATCTTAATATATATTTTTTTGTGCATAATTTTTTTATTTTATAATTTAATAATTTTATATTTAGTGGTTTTATTTATAAAAATTACAAAAATTATTATTTTCTGAATTCTATCTACAAATAATTTTATATCTTAATCATGCTATAATGCAGTAGAATGTGTTATTAAATATTTTAATGTAAAGAATAATTAGATTAGCCTAACTATTTCCAATTAATTAAAAAGTTATTCACTAAAGTTATGAAATATCTAAACATCTTATTACAAAAATGCATAAATATTTAAATATCAGTCTATATAAAATTATATTTAGTAATTTTTATTATATAAATAGACACTATAAAATGCAAACATAAATTGATTAGTTCAGTAAAATAATAAAAAAATAAATATCCCCTTTTAGCAATATTTTTAAAAAAGTTAAGATAAAAGATTATTCCCAAAAAAGTTTGGGACATTTAATAGCAACGGACCCTTAGATAAAAGTAAACTATTAATTTTAATTTATACAAATATATTTGCACATATAAGGGACATTTTTATATCATAATTATAAAAATTTTCATGCGTGTATTAAATTTTCCAATTAATTGTATTTCACAGTGATATTAAAACTGGAATTAATCTAATTTTTTATTAGTAAAGGGTTCACATTTCGGGTTAGGTGATAAATAAGGTGAAGTATTTACCTAATGCATTTAATAGTTTAAAGATGAAATTAAACAAATTGAAGTGTCCTCTAATAATATAAGTGACCTTCGAATGGCCAAGTTATTGTAATCTCTTTCTGGCCAAACTTCTAAAATTGACATAAGTTACAATAAATGTGCTTTATAAACGTGTACAGTTCTAGAAAAATTCATAAGTATAAATACGAGCAAATTGAGAAATTTGAATTTAGAAGGAAATTTTATTGGAAATATTGGAATTAAAAAGATTTTAAAATCATTAGTCGACTATAATTCAAGTTTGCAATATTTGAATTTGTCAAAAAATAAATTATCCTCTGATATTTGTATAGATATTCACACATATATCAAGGATAATATATATATAGAAGAACTTTATCTCCATTGGAACGAATTACAGGCAGAAGGATTTAAATTAATTGGAGAAGCTGTAATGATAAATCACACTCTAAAGGTTTTAGATCTCAGTTACAATAATATAGGGGAAAATTGCAAAGAAGGCTGCGAAATATGGGCTCAGGTATTCGAACAAGATAATAATATTGCTCTTCTTCATTTGGATTTATCGTATAATAAATTTAATATCTAAGGTAAAACATATAAATTTATATATTTTAATTTAATTTAAAATAAATATTTAATTTTAAAAAGAATGTAAAATTTTGGCCCAAGGCTTAGAGAAAAATCATTCCATTTATGGATTCCATTTTAGAGGCAATTTAGGAAAAATAACTTGTAATGGGTTTTTGCGCTTCATTGAGGAAGAAGAGATATAGTAAGATTTAGATTTGCATAATAACGGAAACGGAGAGTGGTAAATTATGCATAGAATAGATGGAGTAAAGGTACAAAGAGTTAAAAAATACCTTCAAAATTGTTGGATTTGTGAAGGATGGGTAGAAATATAATTCAACTGGGTTCCTTTCAAAGATGGACCCATAGACCACGGTCCTATTTTCATTCACTTTGACTTTGACGATTTCGTTCCTCATGAAATGGTGGCGAAAGGCTATGCAAATGTTTTTTCCTTTAAAAAATGTGTCCTCCTAACTCAAATATTAGATATTGCTTTACGGCTGGGGGCCATCAATTAACTGCAAGTGGACAACCCAAAGTCGATTATAATATTGAAAAAACAATAAAGATTCCCTTTGCTGATAAAACAATAGAATGCCAATTTTCTAAATTAAATGGAATTAAAACAGGAAAAAACTTTACCTTAATTGATAACGAAGACTATATAGTCAACACAGAACTTAAACCGAGGGTTTACGAACAAATTTATCTCACTCCTCCCGAAGAAGAAATTGTTATTCCCTGGAGCTTTGAAAACTCTATTTTCAAGGCCTATTAGAGAGATACGGAAGACTTTTTAGATAAATGCTTTGAATTTGATTGGTCATGCTGCAAATTTAGAAAAGTTATTCCGGAAGATGAAATGGATTCTATAAAATTGTTTTGTAGATCTAAGTACAGATAAATTAAGAATGCTTATAAATACTACTCTTGCGTTAATCCTGTAATTTATATATTCGACTTAAAATTAATTTTTATAAAAAAAATAAAGTTTTCATTTTTGTTGCTAATTTTTTAATTCCAGTGTTACTATGTGATTATTAATAATACGTATAATATCTTTCTACTAATGCAATTTTAATATTACTATATATATAAAGACTGGGGAAATTTGGAGTTTATCAAACAATGTCTATTCTGACGTAATCAACCTTACATAAGTTATTGATGGTTTTTATGGATATAAAGATGCAGATTTTAATTTTATTGCGACAAATTCTGGAATAGAAAAGTGGAAAACTTAGAATAATCCATAGAGAGCAATAGTTAGATTTTAGTTTATGGAGATTTTTATCAGAAATATAAATGACAAATACTTTAAAACCAAAAGAACAAATACCTTACTGGAGGGCATGCAATAAGCTTGGAGTGAGGGAATTTAGGAGTTTATGAGTACAATAAAAGATGAAAGTAAGTGGAAAGAAACAGAATATTGGAACGAGTTCAATGACAAATGTATTACTATATACAAGCCTATAATAGGTAATAACAAAAAATTATTTCTTTACTTTCGCAAATATAACTACTTTATCTTAATTCTATAAACTTAGAATACATCTTTTTTAAACATCTAAGCAAAAAAAGCCAAATGATTAAAACAATGCGATTGTCTGAATTTAAAGAACTTATTTCTTTTTCTGAAATTTCTGAAGGAGATAAAATAACTGAAAGAGATATAAATATGGCGTATAACTTGTCAATCTAAACATAAATTGATGAAATAACTAAATCTAAGCATATGGAACTAAATATGCTTGAATTTTATGAAGCCTTAGCTCGTTTAGCTGATTAATTATCACCTCCTCCCTACGGAGTGGAAGATGATCCTTACTGGACTCCAGAAATTAGGAATAAAATGCCTATTCATATTAAATTAGAAGCTTTGTTGCTGATATTTCTCAACAAGTATTCCTCATCAGATCGATTTTTCAGAGAAGACAACCCCCTGCCTTAAAAGAGTATGTTTTTTAGTCATATATAGGTAGCAAAAACTTATTATTTTCATTTTAAGACATACATTTTATATAAATATTTTCTACAGGATATGAGAAATGGCATTTACAAGTTTTCAAAAAATTCAGGATAGAAACAACAAAAAATGATCTAAAGAAAATAGAGAGCAAGTGTTAGACATTCAATAGTTGGCTAAGCCATCGTAGCTGGATTTAAAAGAAGTTCTTCTAGAAAATAGAACACCTAAATTTTATCTCCAAATTCGAAGAAGACTGATAGTAGAAATACAGAAAATCCAAAGTAACTACAACTACAACAACAAACACAAAAACAAAGTAAATTTTATAAGAGATAATAAAGCATGAAAAGAGTTGGAACAAGTTAAACTCAGTTGACGGAAACCAGTTTGAATAGCAGTGATTCTTCAGAATTATCCTCATCAATGAGTCGCATTCCTAATATATTCAACAAAAATGAAGAAAAAATTGAATAAAATTTCATGGGAGCTTCATATGATTTCTATTCTAATAAATAACCTAGAAATTCATATCAAACTATGAGTAAAAGCAGGCCAGCTAACAAATAAGGAAGTGTCTTATTTCCCATTTCAAATGCAGCTGAAGACATTTCTGATAAAAGTAAGTCAGAAATAAGTTTTTAATGATTTAATGAATAGAAAATGTAATTAAATCATAAAGTAACTATAAATGAAATTAAATTGTTCTTTTTAAACTTTATTTAAAATATTGATTAAAAAATAGTAAATGATTTAATAAGATATTAAAACTATATTTTTGTTTACTAATTAATATATATATACATATAATGATAAAAAATTTATTATAACATATTAGTATTAAACATTACTGTAAAAATTATTACTCATAATATTACTATCTTATAAAAATGCTACTATACTTTTGGGGATATGGTAAAATAAAATTATTTAAATACTAATCCTTTTCATAATTATTTATCTTTTTTATTGGTTTTCGTATTTTAAATGAAAGTTAAACAATCTTTTAATTCAAGACATTTTATATATTTTCGAACAGTTCCTCATAAGATAAGTGCAATAATAATATTGATCTAAAATCATATTTTAATTTCGCAAACATGACATTTAAAATAAATGAATAATCAATTAATGAAATTATTAATAAACATTAAACTAATAAAATCTATTAGTTTTAACTTGATAATATTAAATAAATAAATGTTTGAAGTTAATATTAACAATTTCAATTTAAATAAATTATTAAAATATAATATTTCTATCATATTATTTTGTTCGATAAAGTTTGAATAGCAATTATATTTAATAAGTTTTTAATTCTAATAAACTGTCTCTAGTTGTAACAAATCTCAACAGTCTTAAAATTTAAAGACTACATAAGTTAATAACAAATAAAGAAAAATTTGTTGTATTATTAAAAAACTGTCATTTGTAATTTTAAAATACCAGACACATATCTTTTAAAATTACCAAATATATATTTATGCTTTAATAGTTAAATTTCCTATGATAAAATTAAAACTATAGGAGATTGTATTATAATTGGCTGAATATTTTAATAAACTCTATTTAAAAATAAAAATGATAAATATTTATTTAAATTCATATAATGAAAGGTTATTTGCTTTTCATTTTGTAAAAAAATTAGTACACTATAGTATTTATTTATTCGAAAAAATGATAAATAAACGGATTCCTTTTCATCAATTTTTTACCTTTTATATATAAGTAATAATTTTAAATTATTATACAGGTACTGAATACTTAATAATCTTTTTGAATAGTATAGTTATCATAATTTAAAAATATAATATTATTATAAAAATAAGATAATTTATATTTTTATATAAATTATAGAAATATGAATAATTTTCTATTCTCTAAAATTTATTTTTTTCTAGAAACTGAATTTAAATACAAATATAGAATATCAAGAAGTAAATTGTGATAATTTAAAAAATAGTAATATGCAATTTTTTAATCATCAAATAAGGAAAAATGATAAAACAAATATTTATTTAAATGGCATAAACTGTTTTATACAATTATTTAAGTTTATTAATTTACTATTTTTGCATATTTTCATAAATTTATTTTACTTTTTTTAATGAATTGGGAATTTGTTGAATAATAGAATTCTTAGTAATATTGAACAATTTTTTTATAAATATGATGTTCATATGATCAATTTTTCCAATTTAATTCAAATCATATGGTTTAACTAGGAATAATTAAAGTAAATTTAATATAATTATTAAAAAACATAAATAAATATAAATAATAAAAAAGAAAAAAGAAAATTTAATGTTCCTATCTTGTTTTTGTTCAAAATCTAAGTAATCCTTAGAGAGAAAATAAGAAAAAGTAAAAATACAAAGCTTGAAAACTTCATTACGCACTAAATCATCCACTTTTTAAAATAATGATGACTGTTTAAAAGAATCAATTAAAGACGTCGTTTTGGCTTAGTGCATTTAGAGTATACCCGAAATAGATCAGCCATAAAATGAAAAATTATAAGAAGAAGATGATGAAATTTTTACGATTTTTGGGAAGGAGAGAATAGCAGAATATAAAAGTTTTCTCAGCTATTTAAAGGAAAAAAAGATGGTTTCCTCTGAAAAATATGCTAAAAAATTCTTAAAATACATCTAAAACAAAAAGAATATGATTTTAAATTATTTATTGGATATTATGGATGAATAATTAAGAAATGAGGACTATGTCATAGAATTAATAGGCAATGAAAGCATTTAATAAATCAGTACGTACTATTTTTTCTTCTTAGAAAACCTTGCAAAATCTAAACTGAGTATATACAATTATATATCAAACCTTATTAACTAAAACATTGACTTTTGTGACATAGCCAGCATAGAGAGTAATTATTAAGATTTTCAACCCTTAAAACAATAATACAAAGAAAACAAAACTTAGTTTGAATATTATCTTATATTAATTAAATAAAAAACAAATTAATGAAATAAATATATATATTTAATAATCCATTTATATATATATATTCAACCTTTATATTATAAAATCTTAAAAACATATATATATATAATAACTTATACTATATAAATCTATGTTCATTATATATTTAATGGGTATATTCAAGTTTTCGAATAAAAAAAAACCTAGTGTATTTTGTAATAAAATTAGTTATTAAGGAGGTAATTGCTACTAATTTTCTGTCATTTATATATTATTTTGTGATATAAATTAAGAAGAAATATTAAATCAAAATGAATGTTACTATTAAAATAGTATATTAATATATTAATAACTATTAATCTTAGATTAGGATGAATAATCTCAATTTATCTATTGAATATATTCTATACATTAAATAATTTATATCAAAGAATATTTCCCATTTTATATTATTAATTTATAATAAACTAAACTCATCTAACTTTAATATTATTAAAAGTATTAAAATTATTTTACATATTTTTAGTATTACTTAACTATACATATATATTATAATAGTTTTTATGGTTATTATTATATAAAAATATATATATTTATGGTAAAGTATATTTTTGTAATAATTACATTCTTTGAGACTTTAAATTATAATTTCATATTTTATTATAATACTATTTAAGAATGATAAATTTGTTGTGATAAATTACTTTTAAATCACTTAATAATATAAAGTTGTTTATGTCATTTAAATATTAATGAAATTGTTGAATATTATCATAAAACTAATAATTTATATTATTACAAAAAAAGTAAAAGAAAAAAAAATGAAATTATTTTGCTTTGCTTCTAAATAAAAAAAAATAATAATTAACAAAATATCATTATTTCAGATAATGGAAAATAATGTTACAATAAAGAAGTACCTATAAAAGAAAGAAAAAATAGGTTTTCTGCTGAAACATAAAGTAATAGTTAAAAAGAAATTTGCTAAAATACCATAGTTATTTTCAAAGAAAAACTTTAAAAAGAATCAAACCTGCCAGCTTTTTAAAAATTTTTAAAAATTAATAAATACCTTCCAAGTTAATATGCAGAAATGAAGTTTCAAAAAGATCTTTTAAAAATGAAAAGAAAGTTTGTATTTGAGTTTATATATAAAATAGACAGTAAAATTGAAAACGAAGATTGGGTATTAGAAAGTTAAAAACCTAAAACTTACGATGTGATTAATTATCTGTATTAAAAAACTATTTATGACAAAATACAAATATAAAAGTAGATTGAAAAATTGATTCAGAATTACATAGAATAAAATTATCCTGTCATATAAACTAGTGACATTGAATTGAATTGCGCAGGATTTTCTACCCTATATGAAAATTATATTAAGTTGAAAAAAATTTAGAAGTATTAAAGTCATAGAAGTAATGCTTTTTTTAACAAAATATATGAGTGCTTATATTGAAATAAAAATTCAATTAAAATTTATATCTATATTATAAAATTATAAATCAAAACTATATATACCAAAATATTAAAATTAAATATTTTAAAATTATTTTATAATAATTTTAAAATTAATTAATTATATATTTACTAAGGAATTTCTGCCTTAAATATTTATTTTTATATAAAACATAGTTATTTTTGTTATAAACAACCTAATTATGTATATAAATTCTTATATAGTTATCTTTATTTTTTAACTTTCTGTCTAAATAAGAATAATATTGATAACATAGATAAATAAATTATAAGATATATAAAAATAATTTAAATGGATATTATTTAATAAAACAATAAATTTCATAAATAGTAATATTAGAATAAATAAATAAGAAAGAAATTCAAAAATATATATCAAACAATAATTTCAGAAGTTTCTTTCATTTATGGTTATTTTAAATTACTCTAATCGATCTTATTATCTCTAAATACTGAACTCCATCCAAAATTAATTCTTGATATTGAAGATTTAATTTTCGTTCCTTGAGCTTAAATTTTTAGGGTTTAAAATTAATTTCTATTTTTTCTTTTCTTGACTTTTAATTCAGAAAATTTGAATTTTTATTATAATTCAAATTTTCCAATGACAGATGCTTAGTTAAATTAAGGATAATAAAAGTTATATTCTTTTCCAGAATCAAAATTATTGATTAAACTAAAATAATATTAAATTTGACTAACTATATTTTCTTTCCTTGATGGAATCATAATATTATCTAAATCATCTAGTGAACCTTCTGAATCAATTTAACTTAGGTTATTATATTATTTATACTTAGATAACAAATTTTTTTATACTCTATTATTATTAAGCTATAAAGTTGTTTTTTTTTAGAATTTTATTTATTATTTTTAACTTATTACCCTATTCCGTCGGCTAAATTTTGTATTAAATTATCTAACTAATTTTTCCTTTATTTTTTTAATAATTATTATTTTTTATCATCTTAATGTTTTTCTTATGAAGACTATTCATTTGCATTAGACACATTATTTAAATTATTCTTAATATAATTTGATTTAGATTCCATATTGATAGACACTTAAGAAGTATTGTTATTGTTTTCTAATATTTTTTTTAACCCATTTTGATTCTTACAGTATTGTTTTATTTTATTATTTAAATTATCTTTAGAAGAATATGCTTTGATTAATTCCACATCTTTAGCTCTTCTTACCGAGGTTTATCCTTGTTTAATAATAGGTGACCTTTAGACAGTCTGGGATTACATTTCATTTTTCTATTAGTCTGCAGAATTTCTACTTATTTCTCCAAAATCTTTTATACTATATAATTATGACTATATATTCACAGTCTGTAGCATCCCTTTATTTTAATTAATTTAAACATCTTAGTCTTAGCTAAATTGTGTTTTTGATTAACTATCTATTATAGTTTTTTTTCTGTTCATCATATTCTTCCTTCTTTGTGTTGATATATTTCCATTTTCCATATTAATTTATATTGCATCTAAATTTATATTGGCTTTATTTTTTATTGCTTTACTTGATACTAGATTATTATTTTCTAATATTTCTTTTATATTATCCTCATCCTCATCTTCATCTATAAAGTCAATACTACTAAATGACTTACTGTAATATGAAGAATTGAATTCATTTTCATCAATAAGCCAAGAAAGATCATCAAAAATTTCTGAATTATCATTCATAAACACTTGAGTTTACTATTGAACGATATCTAGTTATCTCAAAGGGTGTATTCCAAAAATTAAATGCTTATCTCTATCATATTTCTATCTTTCTTGCGGCTCACATTTTTTCCAAAGCTAAATTATCTAATAAACAATTTTACATAATTTAATATAATTACTATGAATTAATTACCTTAGCTTTGTTTGGAATGTAAGCTATATAAGGACATTCAGTAACAATATGAAACTAGCCTTCGCAAGCGTAACATTTGTTATTAATTCCATTAAGGTTTTTCGAAAAATTTATGCTATCTTTAATAAATTAATAAATTTCAAAATCTTCTGGATATTCTTTTAACAAATTTATAAACTCTTCTCTCTTAATACATAATAATGTTCCAAAATGCTTACTTCTTGCTGAAAATCTATTGTTTTTCCCAGTAAAAAACTCATAAGCTCCGAAGCAATCGCCTTTTTGCAAAGTATTTATTATTTTAATATCATTACTTTTACTCAGATCTCTATCCCCTTAAATAAATATATCAATTTCTCCTTAATCTATAAAATATAGATTAGTATTTGAATCGTCTTTCATGAAAATCTCCTATTCTGGACTAGTCTTTACTTCTTTTATTAGAGAAATTACTTTATTTTACACCTTAAATTAATAATTTTATGATAATAAATAATATTTAATAAATTTATTTTAGTTTTTACTAATTCACTAAAATTATTAGTAAAAAATGGCGATTTTGTTGCATAACTATGACTTTCTTTCAAAAGCTCTATTTTTAGTGGCTAAGAAAGCATATTTCTAAGCTTTTACTCAAATTTATTTTAATCTTCAACATTGTCTTTAAAATAAAACTCAATATACTCAATTAATGAGTGTTTGAGTGATATGCTTATACTTTTATTTTTAACATATCTATTTAAAGAAGTTAAAATATCATTTTTCTCTGTATGATCTTTTTACAAATCATGCAATATTGATTGAATATTTCCTATAAAATAGGCATAAATTATACATGCAAACATCATAAATACTATAGCCAACATAATTTCTATCTACGTTTAAGGATAAATATCTCCATAACTATAGAATTAAATAATTATGATATAAATTATTGTATATTTTTCTTATTTTCGTTAATTTTTACCCAACCGTAACCATAGTAACAGTAGCAAAATAAAAAGCATAATTATATAACTTTGCCCCATTTAAAGGAACATTGACTGTATGTTTCCAACTTTCTATATCTTATTTTTCTAAATATCTGGATACGTAAATGAGAAGGCAAGCATAAAGGTGTTAAAATAGTATCAATAAACATACTAATTTAACCAAATCAAATAAATGCTTGTAAATTTTATCAAAATGAAACTATTCATATAGTTGTTTCTGCATATATAAAAATTCTTTGAATTTCAAAAAAAAAGTATAAGAAATATATCATAGGAATACAGATCATGCTAACTATTAGTTATTAATAAATCGATACAAAGAGGAAGGTTGGAAAAAATATCTCTAAATAATCTTCTCTTTATATAATAGTGCATTATTTTCCTTCTATTCATAACTAAAAGTCCTTTTTTGTAAATCCCTGTATTTAAATTCACTGTTATATCTAATGCAAATAATATAAGCATAGAAATATTGAAAAAAACTCCTCCTTTAATAAAAAATAAGAATTATAAATTAAATATACTTACAGATAAATTTAAAAATATAATCATATAAACCTATATTTAAAGTATTTCCAAATGCCAAATGTAAAGGGATAAAACCAAATCCAAATAGAATTACTAAAGATTATAGTAAATTCCAGTAAAATTTAAAACTCCCTGAAGGTTAAAGTACTGGTATTTTATCTAGTAATCTATCTATGTATTAAGGTGTTGACGATTTGATAAATTATTTTTCTTCAGTTTTGTAAAAATATGATTTATCATTAAAATAGTTTACGATATTATCATTAAGTGTACGAAATCTATAGGATTAAGAAGCTAATATGAACTATTATATTCCTTAAAATAAATAGAAAAATTAATTGCTTAATTTTTATTAATAATAATTAATATGATGAAAATAAATATATGATATATACAATAATGTAAGTAATATTCTATAAAAAATACCTTATTATTTCATTTTTATAATAACAAAAATATTTTTTAATGATTCCAGCTTTTCCTTAAACTATTTGTTAAATATCTAATCTTAAAGTAGTTCATTCTCTTAATTTCTCTCTTCATTCTTTTTACAATTATTACCTAATGTATTTCCGAGTTTAATATGGTTTTTAAGTAATGGGGAACTTCTATATTTTGCTCTCTTTGATGGAGACATGTCATATGATATATCTCTAAAATTATTTGTACTATATGGAGTGAAGGATCTCTTTTGAGGAGAAATACAACCAGATCTATATTTTTAGAACCCAGAAACTTATGTGCAATCTACAGTACTAAAATGACAGAGTATGTCAGATTTATTTTATAAATTTAAGTTTAAATTATTGTAATTTGATTAATTCTAAAAATTTTAGTCATTAGGAGAAATAATTTCAAATTCTGAAACATTTAAAATAGAATTATCTTCTATAGATTTTATTTTAGAAGCAAGTAGTTCCTGCTAAGATATGTTATTCATTTATCCTTCCATGTGATTATAATTTACTATTTTGGTAGATAATATTGAGAGTTTTATTATTTTTTTTTTCTTTTTATTATATTGATTAATTATATTTTATAAACTTTTGGAATTGTAAAGTGAATTATTGGTATTGTTTTATTGCTAAAAATGCTATTTTAAATAAATGCTAAAATGAATCTACATTGATAATAATACATAAATCGGAATATTTTTTAGCAATCATAAATCTATTAATAAATAATGAGATTATAATTTAATTTTGCATTTGCTTATAATATATTCTAAATAAATTATAATTTCTCTTTTGTTTTATAATATTTTATCATAAATATTTTATTCCTTACTAAAAATATTTATTATACAAGTTTAATATATTATATAAATATACATTTTACTAACAATATTTAGTTGTTTAATAGATAAATTATTATTTAAAATATTGCAAACTCATATAAATAATTTATAATAATGTTATTATGTCTTGTTTTTATATTAGCTCCAAATTTTTATTTTTAGTAGCTAATATATATATATTTAAGAGGCTAATATTAAAATTTGAATTAATTAATATTTCAATTATTCTCACCCTAAAATACTATTATTATCAGTCCAATATAAGTATTATTTATTAAAAAAATAAAATGATTAGTGATTAATTTATTAATTTTTTATATGAGTTTACAATAAATCAAAAAGTGTTACAAAAATTCACTGTAAATTAATGTTCGCTATTATAGATATTACCACAGTTTAAAGTGCTGAAACTGATTAAACTATTTGGTGGTAATTTGCAATGCTTATAGGTCAGAGTTGATTTTAATTATATAAATTATAATTAATTAATTCTTTTAGTAATATAAATATGATTTGAATTTAAAATTAGTTAGAATTAAAAAACTATAATTAAATAAAAAATATACTATAAGTCATAAATAATTACTAATTTAATTTTTTAAATTTAAATATACAAATATCATAGAATATAAATTAAATATGAACTATATTAGTCATAAAATAAAATAATTATTAAGAAAAAAGCTATGAAATTTATATAATAATTAAAAAATATCTTTTTGGACTGGTTTATAATAAGTTGTGATAGTAAAAATGCGAAGAAAACATTGATTGGTGCAATTTTAATCAAATTTGGAATGTAACTACTTGATTATTTTTTATGATAAACAAACACTTTCATATTATATTACCTTAATATTTAAAGGGGTGGAGTAATGACATGGGGATAGTTATCTATTTATTATTATAGCTATTTATATTACAATGATAAATCTGTTATCTTATCTAATGTTTAAATTATGTTTAATTTATAAGTTATTTTTACTTCAATATCTGTAATATTCTCTGGCAGATTGGCAAATTTGATTTCTTATAAATTACTTATCAGGATATCGTGCGTTCTATATCCATTTGGTAGTGCTACTAAAATAATATATCCACTTATTTTAATAATAATATTATTTTCGAAAATTAAGGAATTATAATGTCTTCTTTTACAAATAATAATACTTTATTTTTAATTTACATGATGGGAGTATCGAAAATAGGAAATTTTTTAGGGGGTAAAATATTATTGTTTTACAAATATTAAAATTATAAATTCTATTTGTAATTAATTAGCTGTTCCAACAATCAATTGTTTACTGAGTTATTTTCCAAATTAATCAGCTAAAGTAATAGGAATATCTTTTTTTTTCATGGAATTTCACAAATGGTATTTGGACTTATGGCTTCATATATTATTAATCCTTTAAATAAAAAAGCTACTATATCATACTATTATAACAATGATGGAGAATCTCTTAATAAAAATACATAATTTCTTCTATTTGACGATCATATAGCTAGAAATGTTCCTACCTGCATGTTTATTTTAGGATGTATTTATATGATTTTCACATTTGTAGGATCAACCCTAGTATCTCATAAAGATGAATAAAACCTAATATAAAACTAATTATAAAATTGTTCATACAATCTAGATAATAAAGGTAAATAATCATAACTTATGGTAATATATATATATATGTATTTTATATAAAAATGTTTATTATTAGATAGTGAATAAGAATTTAGTGTGATTGATAATAAAGATTAAATAATGAAAAGTATAAATTAAAATATAAATGCTAAAAAGGAAGTATATTTAAAGTCTCACTATCTATCCAAACCTTTTATTATAATATGCTTTATAGACTTTATATCTACATTATTTATATTTCAGTTCCATGTCTGTTCTAAAACTTATTTAATTTAAAAGATAAATGATGATCATTTCATTTCAATAGTAGGTAATATTATTACTCCTATCATTTACACAATTTTAATTTAATTTTTAAGGAGGAATGGCTGTATTCATGGGATCTATATCTAATATATTTTGGGGGATTTTGATAGAAAAATTCAATATTTTTGTTTGCTTTAGATGGTAATTAATAATGTTTTCCTTATTTGCAATTTCTTTTTCTTTGCTGTCAAATGTTAAAATACCTTTAACCTTTGTTTTTATTATTTTGTCTATAATTAACTCTGGGTTATCAACTATTGTCACTCCTATTTTGATTAAGTAAAAATAATAAATCTTTTCATATCAAGTAAATAAATATCATTATAATAGGATTTATGGCGTTAGTATAGGATAGTAATTACTTCCAGTAATATTAATATGAATAAAATATTTATAAATAGTTATTAATAATTATTTTATAATTTAAATAAAAATAGTTGAAATTTACAGGGTTTTTTTTAGCTATTATAATTATACTAATTTTTAATTTTTACTCTATGAATGTTGATAGCTTAGATAATTATTTCAAATTTGTAGCTTTTCTTAGTATAATATGCATATTTTGTTCATTCTTTTTGCATAGGCTTTATATGAAATTATAAATAAATAACTAAGTATATAATTAAAATTGAGTATAAATATAATATATATATACAATTAATTAATTAAAATAGTATGATTTAATATCAATTAATTAAATAAATCTATTTAAATATTTCTTTTAATTAGATTCGATATATTGATTCTTATCTGATTATTTCTACTATTTATTAAATGAATTTATATACATGTAGCATTCACATGTTTATTATAATTCTGTTATCTTCATATTAATTAAATCTTAAAACTATTGCACTAAATTATGATCAATTTGTAGGCAAGATATCATATAAATTTTTATGATCCCTAGTTTTATTATTAGTAACTAAGTATCAAATTTTCTTTTATATAGCTTGACATTTTCCCAGTTATTTTTGGTGATATCACGTATATAATAATTTTATAACTTCTAATACTGTTTTATTTGGCAAATATTTAAATAAAAAGATCATAATACAATATATGACGACATCAGATTAACTCTAAATAATTATTTTCTAATTAAATTATAAATTTATTCATTAATATTGGTTAAAGAAGTAAATTTCTATTTCATAATAATATAAATTTAGAATTTATTTTTTATATTTGAAAGATTGTTAATAATTATGGAAAATATTTTTCTTTTTTTATGGAAATAAATATTTAGTTGTTAAATTCTATGTAGAAATATACAAAAATCAAAAATTATTTGAATATAAATTTTAAATAGATAAAATTAAAATAGTTTAGGCTATTTTTAAAAATATACATAACAATAGGATTGTAAAAAAAAAAGGAAAATCCAAATATAAAGTTAATTTATTTTGAGATAATAATAATAATTAAAATTTTTTTGTTTTGTTTTTTTTTGAAATAAAATTATTTTTTAAAATTTTAATATTATTATTTCTAATATATGCTTAGTATAAAATTAATAATTATAATATATATATAAGTAAATTTTTAGGAAAAAAAATGAAATTTATAGCTTGAATATACATAATATATATACAATATTAATATTATATTTATATGAAGAAAAAAAAATTATTTTTTTTTTTTTCTAATATTAATAGGAAAAGCAATTTATAGATTTAAAGTATGAAATTATATAATTTAATGAATTTTTTAATATATATTTAAACCTATTTATCATTTTATATTTAATTAATACCAAAGTAATAATTATCCCACTCTTCTTGAATATTTAAAATAAATTAATCTTTAATATACTTATTTTATAGAACATTTATTTTACTGCCTCTAACTTTTGCTATTATAAAACTTCAAGAAAAAATATAGAAATTTATAATTTAGTACTTTTTTGATTTTTTTTTTTTTTCAGATTTAGAATGAATTTATGAATATTATTACTTTATTACTATTTTATTGAAAGAAAAAATTAATGATTTCTCTTTTATATTTCAAATAAATCTATATATTATTTAGTAATATTCTTATTAAATTACTTTGGTATTTTAATTTTGATTTTCTCAGTAAATATTATACTATATATTTTATAAAAATAGAACAATTATTAAATATGTAACCATTATTATAAACATATAAATCATACTGTAAATTATTATTAATATAAAATAGAATTAAATTATATTATATTATATTATATTATATTCATTCATATTTCATATTGAATGATCTTGCTATATTTCTTATTAGTATTTATATAACTAGAATTTAAAATTGAAAAATTGGGAATTAGGTTTATTAATTTATATGGAATTTAAATCATCAATAATGTATTCTTCATTGTTAAAATTGCTTTTATTACTATCGTTTATCGAAGAACCATTTTCAGATTCATTTGAAGGATATCCAGCTTCATTCTATTAACCATTATTAGGGTTTGAAATAGCAAAAACAATATTTTTTTTTTTTAATGATTAAAGATCTTCACATCCTATACATGAATTGATTAAGCTTTTGAAGATTATTCAAGCTCCAGACATTATAGCAAATTATTAGAACTTAATATTTAGTTATTATCATTTACTAACTAATTTTCATCTAAATTTTTATATATCTTATTGTTTTTCTAAGTAAATTTCTTAAAAATGGATCTTTTATATATGCTAGATTAATATCTCGTTCGTTTTTGTTACCAACTAAGATGTTCAGTTTATTGATTAATGATATTCATTAATTTATTTTCAGTATCAAAGCAAGGATATAATTTTATAATACATCTTTATTTCACTCTTAATTTTAGAGGAGAAAAAGGAGGATCTTATTTTTACTAACACATCTCACTTTTCAATGCATATTAAGTTCGAGCTGTTGATATTCCATAAGATTTTTCAGATTAATCAAATTATTATTTTCTTTTTTTTGAAACTTGGCATCCCATATTTTTAGATTTTATTTCCTTTTTAATTTTAATTTATTCTTTTTTTATTATTTATTAATTTTTTATATAACTTCACCCAGCTTAAATCAGTGCATATGATATAGAAGAACATATAAAATCCAGTATATTCTTATAAATCATTACTTATATAAATAGTAATGATATTATTAGAGTATCAGTATAATAAAAATTCGATCTCATAATTTATGGAATTTGCACATAATTTATTATATATTCTAACACTAGTTATTGTATTACCTATTGAGTTTATACAAATAAGATAATTATATTTTAAAAAGTATTTTTTAATCAATAATAGAAATACAATATATATTTTTTCCAAAATTGAATTGCAATATTTATTATGTATATTATTTTATATGTATTTAAATGGGCTTATCTCAATTGTCATTAATTTAGCTAAAACGGAAAAATTCATAAATAATTATTGACTATTTTAATTTAATATTATTATGTATTGTATATTTTCTAATATAATATTTTATATTTCATGGACTTATTTTACTGACAAATGTATAATCAATAAAATATTATATATTCATTCTAAACTTAAAATTTAAAAATACTTATATAGAGATGTTCAGTATTCATAATTATAGTTATAATACTAGAACTATTTAATGATATTTCCTATGTTACATATAAATTAAAAAAATTAAAATTATTTTAACAAATTTTATAATTCCTCTTATATTATAAATTAAAAATCAAAATTTTAATTTTAACTATAAATTAAAGAATAATATATCAGTTCTTATTAAAAATGAAATGAAATTATTAATAAAACAAGTAAATGTATTAACTTAAGTAAGCCGATTAATAAAGAAAAAATATTGTATTTATTATAGTGATATTTTAATTGTATTATAATTTTTGGAGATATTAATTTATAGAGTTATAAAGGTTTAAGAAAGAAAATAATAAACTTATATAATATAATGTTAATTTAAGAATAAATATAAATATAAATAATATAATATTAATTTAAAAAATAAATTTTTATATATAAAATATATAATTTATTAAATAATAGTCCAATAATAGCTCATATATTGATCTATTTTTCTTATTAAAATAGAGAATGCTTATTAAAAAATATATTTTGAAGTGTCTAAGGAGTATTTATTTTATTATATTATTAACTTCGAGGTAATTGTTAAGTGGTTAATTAAGAAATAATATTAGAACATTATTATTCAATATTTATTTAATAATTAAAGAATAATTTAGTTTTTCAGAATTTTTACAACATTTATCCAGATTTTTAATTTTTTTTTAATTTATTTTACATAGGAGCATTTGTCTATTAGAAACAAGGGTTTAGTTTTATTATTGTCCTTTCTTTTAAAGATAATTTTAATGGTTTAAAGGGAATTTATACACAATTTTAATATAAAGATAATAAAAATTCTTCAGAAGCTTATGTAGATCGTATGGTATATTTTTATTAATTCCCTTCACTATTTTTTCCAATTTGCTAATTTTTCTTTGAAATATGGCAACCCATATAAATATAGTATTTTTTTTATGTTATTTTTTTTTTTTATTAATTATTTTAAATAACAAAAATTTTCAAACATTTTTTCTTAATATAAAATTTTTATATATGATAAAATTCATAACTAGTAACACTTTGAATTTCGATAATATAATAATCTTGTCAAAATATAAAATATATTAATTTATTTAAAAAATATAAAAATTATAAAACTAATTTGTTAAATTATCATTTAAATTAATGATGAAATTAAAAAATAATATTTTATCTTAATTATTTAATATATATTGCTTCTTTTTATAAAAATAATATATATTCTGACCCATCTAATAAAATTTAAGTATTTAAAAGGTAAATAATTTAAAAACCAAAAATTATTTACCAGTCATAATTTTTATAATTTAGTTTTTTTCTAAAATTTTATTTAATATTTTAAATAAAAAATTTTTCAATATATTTTTAAATGTGTATCAAATAAATTTAAATATAAGCTATTTTATATTGATACCTTATATTCATAGATTGGATATAAATATATTAATACTATTTATTTTGTATTAATAATTTATTACTTAAAATATAAATATTAATCAGTACTATTTTTTTTAGAGTTCAGTGATATATTATGAATATTAATCGAACAAATTTGGAAATAATAATTTCAAATTATAAATGTGTGAATTAAGTTTTGTTACCTAATAATATAATTTTAACTTAAACTTAAATTTTAAATCTAAAAGATTGCATTAAGTTATAAAAAAGTATATATTAATAAAAATTTATTTTATATAACATCACTGAAAAGATCAAATTTATATTCATATTATAAACTATCTTAAAGGTAATTTTATAAATCAAAATTTTTTTGTTTTTTGTTTTTTTGTGATTTTATTATTTTGTTCTTTTCTAATTATACAGAAATTTAGAATTAGTATAATCAAAATGACCATTCTTAAAATAAATATATGATAATATATAACTCAGATTAATATATATTATTTATACATATATTTGATCTGTATTAGAAGGGATACTTATAAATCGATTTATACATTAGGTACACTTACGTTAAGATTTAATGATTTATAGAAATAATTATTTATTTAGAAAAATATTATAGAATACTATATTGATAATGCTGTTACCAATATTTATATAGAGGAGGATATTTAACACAAATCTGAATTACTAATGAACAATATGAAATAAATTCATGCAGGAGTGCATGGGAGATTAAAACATTTATTTTAGTTTGGATGGTATTTTAAATAAAAAATTTCTTGATTTTATGCATTATTTTTTACAAATTATTTCTTTGTATTTTTTATGTAATTAATTAAATTTCCATTCGAATTTCGTTTGCACTAAGGTGGAGTTAAATTATTATTAGTACAAAATATAAAATTTAAGTGATTAATTTCACATTTTAATTACTTATGTGAACATATAAAACACAAATTATTTTATAAAGAATCATAATATTTACCTACAATATTACATTTAAGAGCTGTTAATATATCTATAATTCTTTTTTTATTCATTATATACAATTATCAGCTGAATTCTCATAGCCTTTACACTTAGAGCTTGCTTTTGGAAAAATACATTCTATTTAATTCATCTTTCCTATATTAGAAACTACACTATTTATCATTTAAAATGACTTAAACATAAAGTTGTTATCGAATCAAAGTAATAGCGTATTTAGCTGTAACAAAACTCTAAGACTCTATTTTCTCATATATAGAACACTATACACCTATTAATCATTACACTAAATACTAAATTAGCCCTTTCAACAATCATTTGTTTCAAAAGACCACAAGAAAAAGCTGAAGGATTAATTTTTCCTAACCATGGCATGATCTACAATTTGAAAAATTTCCTTAGCATTGAAGACAGTTAGAATTGTATTCAAAATTAATTTAAGTATGATTTATTAATATTTTAGAGATACATAAACATATCTCCAATATTAAACAAATTATATTTCCATCCAAAAGAAACCATTAGCTTCAACCTTGGCATTATTCATTTTAAATTATACTAAATAGAATGAATAATCCTAATATACATATGTTCAACTATTAAAAAATATTCTTTTATTGTATAACTCTAAATTTTTAGTTGATTTGAGAATAAATACACAATACTCTTATTCATTTAACTATATAAAAATATTTATATTAGTATTTTAGAGAAATAAAATAGTATATTTAATTTGGATGCTACTTGATCTAGTTTAAAAATGGTATATTATTAATAATTATATAAGAGAGATATCATATTGTTTTCTACTGAAATAATTAAATTATAAGAGGGATTGTATACCCTTCTTTACGCAAAAGATATCATAAAAATTCTATATTAACTGTAAAAGACTTCAATTATAAGGGAATTAACGATATAGCCTTTGCAAATAGAATGTCTAAATAATTATTATCATCATCTATCTTAGATATAAACAACAATGATTTTCGTTCATACTACACCCAGTAGATTTATACCGAAAAGGGGAATAAATTGATAACAGAAGCTCTTATTATATCAAAAATATCTAAAAATGTACTTGGTCATTGTTTTTTAGCCAAAATATTTACCAGAAACATCATAATATATAGAATGATTGCTAGATGGCTAGGAGAAAATGAAAGAAAAAAAATTATTTCAACCAATGAAAATTTAATGATTTAGCAACTAATACAATGATGGAGAAAACAACTACACTGATCAACTCCTAAAAAATATAAGTCATTTGAGGAAAAATATGATAATGGATACCAAAAATTTTATGGATATTCCTTATGTGATTCCCACTTTAGCTCATTACTTGACAAAATAGAAAATTACTTCTAACCCATTGTTCAAGGCACCATATAAAACTGGTTTAAGCCACAACAGTCATATATATATCCCTAATGCAAGCGACAGAAAAGAAAGAAAGAAATAAATTAAATTATCACAAAATAATTTACTAGGAAAATAGGTTATGTTTTCTAAATTACTATTTTATTTATTTTATTTTTATAAAATTCTAAAAAATATTATTAATCTTCCTATGAATATAACTTAATAATATAAACTTTAAAATCACAGTTTGATTAAATAAAGAAGAATTTATTTATTGATTATAACTTGGTTATATATTAGGAGATTTTAAGTTATAGGGATATAGAGTTAATTATATATTTTGTATATAATATATATATGTTATAAGATAAAATTTATAAAATAAAATATTTGTATGTAGAAATAAATATTTGACAAGCAACAATCTAATCATTATTATACATTCACTATATTTCTTATTAGAATTTATGGTGCTTATTAAAAAATTATTTTGAAATATCTAAGGAGTATTTATTTTATTACATTATTAATATTATGCTAATTATTAGTCCATGAATTAAGAATTAGAATTAGATAATTATTCTTCAGTATTTTTTTTAATAATTAATTAATAGTTTAATTTTTCAATATTTTTATAATATCTGTCTTTATTTTTATTTCATCAGATTTATTTTATATAAGGCTTTATGTCTATTAAAAACAAGGATGTAATTTTATTATTGTCCTTTCTTTCAAAGATAATTTTATTGGTTTAAACAGAATTTATGAATTATTTTATGGTATAGGTAATAAAAATTCTTCAGAAGCTTATGTAGACCGTACTATACAACAAGTTTATTTTTTCTCCCAATTTTATTAACTTTTTGAATTTTTTTTTGAAATATTGCAACCCATCTAAATTTTTATTAGTTTTATATTTAGTTTTTATGTATTTTTTTTATTTTTTTTTTATTATTATTATAATTATTAATTTATTATTATTTAAACCTCATTATCTGATAAAGAATTTTTCTAAATAGTAAAATTTATATCTAGTAACACTTTAAATTTCGATAATATGATGATATTATCTTATTATAATAACAGAATAAAGTATAATAAAATAATTGTTATAAAAAACTAAAAATAATAAATCTATTTTGGTATAATTATCTTTAAAGATATGAAAAAAAAAAAATTAATTTTTTAATTTTGATATCTACTTTATATTGCTTCTATGTAAATAGTAATATCATAAAAAATTCCAATCCCTCTAATAGAGTATATTAATTCAAAAGGCTAATAATTCAAAAACTTAAATTATCCCTACCAGACATCAATTTATTATTTTCTTTTTCAGATGATTTTATTTAATATTTTTAACTAAATTTAATTAAATTGAGTTTAAGAATACATTATATATTGTTTACCAAATAAATTTAAAATAGGAATACTATATTTATAATAAATTTTTTACATTTATTTTTATTGAAATAAATATATAAATACAAGTTGCTTTATATTAATATGTTTTTACTTAGTATATCTTATAAATTATTAAATATTAATTTATATTAATTTGTCTAGAGTCCAGTGATAAATGATTATTATCGAACAAATTTTGAAATAAAAATTTCTTATTTATAATATATGTAATAAATATATATCAAAAAGAGCAAAAATTCATATAAATCATTAGCTAGAATCCAAAATTGATTATTCATCATAATTTTAACTTAAACTCTATAAATCTAAATAATTAGATTTAATGATAAAAACTATCTATGAAGTAAAAAGTTATTTTTATGCCTCATTACTTAAAAGATCAAATTTAAAATCACAGACAATCTTTAAAGGTATATTTTTAAATCAGAATTTCTACTGTTTGGAGGTTTAAATAGTTTTTGCTTTTTCTAGTTATAAAGTGATTAAAAATTAGTGTAATCAAAACAGCCATTCCCAAGATAAAATATATGATAATATATGACTAAGATTAAAACATAATAATTATATATATGTATGATTTATTATCTATAATATTATTAGAAGGATAGCTCTTAAACACAATCTTAAATAATAATTTCCTTGATAAATACATTTATAATCATTTTTTAAAAAAACTAATGCAAATTTTTCAATATTGAGAACATATAATACATTAAATTAATTACGTATTATCATTGTGAAGTTTATTTATGCAAGAGCATAAGGGTGATTATTATTTTAGCCTAGTTGTCATTTTATACAATAAACTTCTGATTTTATTCCTTTTATACATTATTTTTTACTTATTAGTACAAATAATACAATGAAGGATTAATTTTGCCTTTTAAATAATATTGTGATAACCTATATGATAAATTATTTTGTTAAAATTAATTAATAGTTGTCTAAACAATCACATTTAGGGGAAAATTTATATCTTTTTAAATCAGTTTTTCTACATTATAAATAATTCATACACTTACTTTTGAATTGCATTCTAAAAATATATATAAATTATTCTATATCACTTATATAGGTAATAAATGTATATATTAAGCTAGCATTAATTTGTTTATGAATAAAAATAATAGTCAATTTAGCAGTGAAAAATACAAGACTCTATATTCTCCAAAACACACACTATACACTCATTTCTCATTATGTTAGCAACTAAATTAGTACTTTAAGTAAGATCTGTATAATATCCAAGACTATAAAAACAACCTAGAGGATTTATTATACCTTAACTATTACATTATCAAAAATTTGAAGAACTTATTTATCATTAAAGACAATTGATTTCTTCAAAGTTGATAAATTTATAATTTTTAAAATATATAAATATATCTCATTTTTGAAATCTATATTTAGTTTAATTATATATACAATTTGAAAAACTTCCTGAGCATTAAATACAATTAAAATTGCATTCTAAGTTAAGTAATTTTAATTGTTAACTTACATAAATATATCTCAATTTAAATTTAGTTTAATTTAATATTCTTTAACAAATTTCAAAACAACGAAATTAGTTTTTTCATTAAAAATTAACTAAGATTTGCTAATATATGTTAATTTTATTTTAAAAATATAAAATATAAAAATTAAAAAAAATGAATATTTTCCAATCTTTAAGTAAAAAATAAAAAATTATAAATTTTGTTGGTATTATTATCCTATAATCGTAAAATAAATATATTTTAAAAATACTAACAAGTACTTTTTAGTATAATTATATTATTTTAATATAATATTGCATTTTATATCATCATATATTTTATCATAATAATACAAATATTTTAAAATTAATCTTTGAGAACTTATATTTTTATATGCTCATTTGCTAACTATATTTATAAAAATGTGAGTTTATATGATAAAATAATGTATATAAAAGTGCATTGATTTTTATATTTTTTTTATACAGATAAACCTAACAAAAATAAACATACTCAATCGATATATTTTATTCATTTAGAAAAGTATATATATATAACAATAATAAATTTTCAACAAAATTAAATTGAAAAAAAATAGTGAAATTTGATTATTATTTCTTTAATAAGGAGAATATAATATTATAATAAGTTATTTTAAATGCAAAATTAACTTAAATATAAGCATTAACGTATATTTTTTGCAAGTGTAGTAATGATAAAAGAAATTTATAGATATTATTTATTAAATAGAAGCATTTACGTTAGATTAAATTCCCCTGATTATTATAATATTATATTACATTAAATATCAATATTATGGGATAGTTTATTAGTAAATTGCTAAAGAAACTATAAATAGTTGTTAAATTAATTATAAAATTACTCAAAAAAAAGTATGGATATTAATAATGTATTAAAAATGAATATTTTTTTAAACTAAAATTGTTTAATCTCAGATTAATAATTAAAATAAACTTAATTTCCATTTGACTATAATACTTAATATATAACTTTGCTAATATTAGTTTTATCTTAATTTTATTAAAATTCATATTAAACTACTTAGCTTATTTAACTTTAAAAAAAATACAGCTTTTTTTTATTAAAATAATAATTATATATTATTACAAACCAAAAACTAAGATTAAAAAATAAAACAAATATCACTAATAAAATATAATAAAAAAAGAAAAAGAAAAAAAACAAATAGATGAATCATAAAAAGTGTGAAGTTCAAAACAAAAAATAAAAAGAAAATATTCGATAGGTTTCTACATTTCGAATTAGATCAAATTAAAATAAAAATTAACATTAGACTGTTTAAGATAAAAATTAAACTGATAATATTGAAAAATCTCTCAAAGACCCATAAACAATAAATAACAGACAATATAAAACCCATAAAGTCTATTCATAAAAATTGTAATCTAATCACTAATAGTCTACAAAAGAAAAATAAATACCAATTAATAAATAGTCTATTAACTCATTAAATCACATTGAATAGTGTGAAACTCCGAGGACCCAATTTCCATCTTAATCAACCTCATCATATGGTACTTTTTCCCATGCCAGTAAACATTGCATTTTAAATGCATCTAACATAAATAGTAATTCCTAAAAAGGAAAACTGAATACACATTATTACTAAACTGCCACTCAGTTTAACATTGTAGAAGAAGAATAAAATCTATTGTTACCAGCTCTTGAAAACTGTTAGTAGAAAAGAAATTCTCAAAATAGTAGTTTAACTGGGTTTTCTTCCACTCGAAATATTAGAAATTCTTTACTATCGCTAGATAATTTTCCACATATTTAAACTTTACCAACAATGGAAGATATTAAAGCAATGGACGAAGAAGACTAAGAAATTATCCATCAGCTAGTCATTGAGAGTGAAGAAGATGATGATGGTGACGGGGAGGAAGAAATTTTCTAAAAATAATATATGAACAAATTCAATAAACAGTCAAAGTAACCGGATTTATTAAGGTAAATAGAAAATAATTAATTTTAATTTTGTTTTTACTTAATAAATCTGAAGTATAGTTATTTAATTAAAAACTCAATAAAAAAGTTTAGAATGCTCTATTTAAAATAATTGAAATTTTTGTTATCTATTTTATCTTTTAACTCCACCACAAATATTAAATTTTATTTTGCTTTAAAGACACTATAAATACCACCAAAAATTGAGGACTTAAATAAGTTTAGAAATACGTTATATTCTCCTTTCTCCAATGCAATAGAAGAAATAGAAAAATAAAATATTTTACCAAAAAAACTTGGAATTTTTTCCAATCCTAATTAAGTTTAGAAAAGTACATATATAGAAATATATATATTTAATATTATTTTGACTATATAAATATAAGAACGAAAAATAATTTTTATTTCTATATAGTTTCTGCCCAAAATTAGGGAATAGGGGGTAAGTATTCGAAAGTTTTTGCAGAAGGAATAAATACATTTAGCAAGGAAATTAAATGTTTGGATATTTCATCAAATAATTTAAAAGATGAATAAGTTGCAGAAATGATATAAAATTTGTCTTCGCAGACAGAAGAAATAAATATTTCTTATAATTAAATAAATTTTTTGACTTGCAAAAGGCTAAACAATCTCACAGAATAAAATAATTCTAATCTAAAATTCTTAAACTTAGAAGGAAATTAAATAGGAAACAAGTGCATCGAAACGTTGATTTAGAGTTTGACTACTTCTAGTTCAAGTTTAAAATCTCTAAATTTATCAAAAACCTCCCTTACATCGGAAATTTGTATTCCCTTATATGATTATTTACTTGAAAATTAATATTTGGAAGAATTATATTTACACTGGAATAATTTGCATTAGAAAGGATTTAGAATAATTGGAGAAGTTATATTAATAAATTCAACATTAAAAGTTCTTGATTTAAGTTATAATGGAATAGAAAAATGCTCAGAAGAAGCAAAGATATGGGCAAAAGTATTTGAAAGAGACAGCAATTCCTCCTTATAACATTTAGATTTGTCTTTCAACAATTTCAATGTTGAAGGTAATATAATTATTTTGTTTTGTTATCAACAATTTTTAATTAATAATAAACTTTTATACTGACTATTTAATTTCATAGAAACATAAATTATGGTAGAAGGATTGTAAAAAAATCATACGATTTATGGGTTTCATTATGATGGAAATCCAGGGTATGTAGATTGTCTAGGATTTTTAAACTGTTCGAATGAAGAAAAACTGAGAAGTTAAAATGAGGAAGGCGATCATTAAGGAAAAAAACATTGGCAACTAATGCATAGAATTAATAGCGTCAAAGTGACTAAATAAAATCATCCACTAATAAACTGTTGGATTTGTGAAGGTTGGGTCGAAGTTGAGTTTTAGTGGGTGCCCAAAATTGATGGAAATGTAAATCATAATCCCATCTATATTCACTTTGAATTTGATGGATACATTCCTCATCAAATGGAAGAGAGCAAGCTTTATGGAAAAGATGCCATATTTACTTTTAAAAAAATGTGTCCTCCTAATTACAAAATTTATTATTGCTTTACCGCAGGAGGACATCAGCTCTACGCTTTGGGTCAGGATTAGGAAGAACATGATTCAAACAAACAAATTATTCTTCCCTTCGGAGATAAAGATATCGAGTGCTATTTATCCAAACTTAACTTCAAAAAACTGGAAAAAATTTCACTCTTATTGACGAGGATTTGTACATAGTTAACACGGAATTAAAGCCAAGAAAATACGAAAAGATCTATCTCACTCCTCCAGAAGAAGAGGTAGAAATCCCGTGGAGCTTTGAAAACTCAATTTTTAGATATTACAAACGAGATATAGATGCTCTTATTAATTAATGTTTTGAGTTTGACTGGTCTTGCTGTAAAACCTATAAAGTAATAAAGGAAGATGAAATCAATAATATCAAGGAGTTTTTCCGTCCTAATTATAGACAAATTAAGAACCTATACAAACATTATTCTTCATTTTTCCCAGTAATAAAAAGTTATGTTGTTATGATAATATTTTATTTTTATAATATTTTATTATTTTCAGTGTGGAGAAATATGGAGTTTATCAAATAATGTGTATTCTGAATTGCTAAGTTTGTCTAATATAATTGACGGTTTGTATGGTTACAAAGATGCAGATTTTAATTTTATTGCTACAAATTCAAGTGTGCAAAAGTAGTGGAAAACTAAATATAATCCCTAAAGATCCCTTGTAAGATATCAACTTATGGAAATCTTGATAAGAAATGTGAATGACAAATATTTTAAAACTTTGATGAATGAAAGTTTGTTTGAAGGATTATAGTAAGCATTCGAAAATGGTTTTTCGCAATTACTTAATTCAGTCCCCAACGAACATCAGTGGAAACAAGAGCATTATTGGACAGAATTTAGTGACAAATGCATCACATATTATAAATTTGTTATAGGTAATTTTATTTTCCATCGTACATATGGAACATATTTTATAATATAATAATTAATTATTAAATTAGAATATGTCTTTATGAAAAACATGGGTCACCACAGTAAAATAATTAAAAAAATGAAATTGCAAGAGTTTAGAGACTTTGTTATAAGTGTTGGTATTTCTGAAGGAGACAAAATTACGGAAAGAGATATCAATTTGGCTTATAATTTGTCATTATAAACATAGGTAGATGAGCTTACGAATAATAGACATATGGAAATGAATTAATTGGAATTTTATGAAGCTTTAGCAAGGCTAGCAGATATATTAAGTCTGCACCCACATGGTTATGAAGATGAATTATTTTGGAGTAAAGAATAAAGAGAACAGTTGCCTATTCATATAAAACTCGAGTCTTTATTGATTGTTTTATATAATTTTTACGCTCCAGATGATAAATACTTTAGGGAAGATTTTTAGCCACCTGAATCATCCATTTTTGAAGAGCATTTAAAAGTAAATTTATTCTAATTAATATAATATAATATATATATATTTTAATAAATCCAATCTAATATAATAAAGGATATTCGATACGGAATAAATATATTCCCTTAATATAATAGAAAAAAGTAATCGTTCTTAAATTCTGAAATAGACAAAACAAGAAGAAGAAATAACAGTACCAGAGAGTCTTTGGTAGGATAAGCAATTGTGGCCGGATTTAAAAAGAAATCAGAAAAATAAAGAACAGATTCAATTTAATTTCGTCGTGATAGTAACTAATCTGGAAAAAAGAGCAACGAATATAATGAAAATATAAGTTAAAATTAAGTAAAATCTCCTTCTTAAGATAATAATAATTCAAAAAATAAGAATAATAATACTGATTCTAACAGTGATATATCTGAATTTCCTTTATTTGCGCAAAAATAATAAGTTAAATCAGATGAGAAAGCTTATAAAAATTCTTACTAGCAATTACAAAAATAATTATCAAATAGATAAAGAGGCTCTCTTTAAGTAAAAAATTAAAATAATAATAATAATTCTCTTATTCAGAGGCAAAACACAAAATACAGATCGATGCTACTTCCTATACAAAATTCATAAAATGATTTATAAGATCAATCACTCGATTTTGAAGAATGAAACTTTTAATTTTTATAATTAAATTAATTAAACAAGACACATTTTATATAATGTTAATAAAATTTTTAAATTTATTATAATCTTATTTTGTATATATTAATATAATTTTTAACAAAAAATAAATTAATATATCCTATTAGTATTTTCCATTATTATATTTGCTAAAGAAAATAAAATTGCATATAAAAATAATAATATGATCTATGTAACCTTTCTATCATAACAATGCTAAATATCTCCATTTTTAAGAATCTCAAGCTTAATTATGGATAGTTTAAGGGTGGAAAATAGTTGGGAAGACCTTTGTTTTCCTATTATTTAAATTATTAAAATCTTTTATTATTAATTTGCTTTTTATTACAAATATTTTTTAGATTATTTTATTAATGAATAATTCTTTTATAAAGAAGAAAGATAAAAGGAAATTAAAATGTTTACAATAATTTAATTAAATAAACTAAATTATTCAGATTAATAGTATTATAACATTGCCATTAAATTATTACACGTCTTTATAATTAAATAATTAATTAATTGATTGATTAGTTAATCAAATTAATAATATTAATATAAAAAACTATAACCACTATGAAATATACATTTTATTCTTAATTTAACAATTCAATAAGTTATATAATTTTTTAATATATGCATTAAAAAACTATTACTACAGTTACATATAAAATTATTTCTAAATTTAGAATTTATATAAGTTAAATAAATTTTTTATATTATGCATTTCGCAAAATAACAAAAATTTTATTCTTACTCATATTAATTTATTATTTTATATAGAATTAATATCAAATTTTTATTCATTTAAATCTAGAAAAATCAGAACTAACAAGCTTTAAGAACAACGGGCGATAGTACATCATTTGCGCTTTGGTATATTAACTCATTTTTTTACTTTTTGACAAATATTAGGGTAGACATTCCAAAATTAAGATGTGATATAGATTAAATAAAAGAACTCTAAAGACTTATTATCTTTTGTTTTATAAATTACTTGGTACTTAAAAAAATTCCTTAAGATTATTTATATTTCTGCTATTTATATTTCCATTGTCTTCCTTTATTATTTTTATATTTTCTTCAAATATCTGTTCCATTTCTTATTTGGTAAATTCTGGGAACATATTTTTCTTTATAATTTTAAATAAAGCTTTTTCCAAATACACTTTATAGCAATCTGCTTTGAAATAACTAAATACGAAATTCATAATATTTTTCGGAAAATTTTTTGTTATTGTAACTTTTTTTTAACCTTACTTTAATCTTATTATTTTCTCTTTCTTGGTTTATTTTCATCCTAAGGATAAGTTATTATTATATTTTTTACTTTTTTGAAAATGCCCAATCTCTTCAATTCTTCCTCCATTTATTAATTAAGATAATTATCCAATTAATCAGTATGAAATTCTCTTTCATGTATTTATTCTTAACTTTTGGTTCTATCTTACTACAATTACTAATTAATCATTTCATCAGTATCAGGAGTATTGTTAGTATCTTCACTCTATATATCATTTTTTTAGGTAAATTATAGATTATTAAACATTCCAAATTATAAACAAAAGTTCAAAAAATTTTCTGGGCTAAAATCTTGAGGTTATAACCCTCTTGGATTAATTCCATTTAACCCATACATTTTATTATTATATCCTATATTTGTTGTACTAAGAACATTTTCAGAAGAATTACTATTATTTAGTTTTTATTGTTTATAGATCATTATTTTTTCTGTAGAAGTTCAGTGTACCTAATTTTCCTTATTAATTTCAAAAATTATATATATATATTAATTTATATACCATATGAGTTTTAATTCTCCCTTTATCCAATAAGGACAAAATATAATTACTTAAAACATATATACAATATAATTATATTATCTATAAAAATAATTTTCCATATTATAACCAAATTATTCAAATTTTATAAAACAACATAAATAATGTTTAAATAAATTTATTTTTTTAACAAATTAACTATAATATAAATTTTTTATTTAATAATATTTTTATGAGTCTAAATATTTTAGTATTCATATATTAAAATACAGAATGAGACTATAAAATAAGGAATAATAATATAAATTAAAAAATTTAAATGATATTATATTATAGAATTATTTCAATAATTTAGTAATTTATTATATTAATTAACAATTTTTAAAATTATTATTTTTTTATATTAACCTTTACTAAATATATTTTATATATATGTATTACTATTTACCAAATATATTTTTAAATAATTGAAATACCATCAATTAAATTATTATTTTAATTCAAAATATATAATACTTAGTCTTCTTATATATAATTTTTAGTTTTGTTGTAAAGTTTTTAATTAAAAATTTTAGAACTTAATAAATAATAATGCAAATTGTAATTAATAAAACAAAACAAAAATACTTATTTAATTTATACAAAAGACTTCAAAATGGCAACTCCAAAGAATTAATACTATTTAGTGAAAGAAAGTAAACAATAATAAAAAAAAGTAAAATTATAAAGAATAAAATCTTAAAAAGAATTGGATAGTTCTGTTAATAATCTAATTAAATTACCAAAATTAAAATCATTGATTCAAATTGAAAAAAAATAATTTCTTGAAGACTTTTAAAATTAATCGCTTTCAATACTTAACTCTAAACTAAGCTATACTGAAAGTTAAAACAGCATTAACAAATAAATGACTCCCCAGAAATCATTTCATATTTAATCTCTATAAAACATAGATAATTCAGAAGAAATGTCTTCTGCAAAATCCTCACATGCTGAAATTAAGCCTAAACTTTAGAATAATAAGAATCATTAATTTACTTCAAATATATTCAACACTTAAATTAGTGAAGAATATTCTTTCAAATATAATTCCATTAATCCTAATCTTATGAGCAATGAAAATAATAACTCTAACATTTTAATTAATGATTAAAAATGCAATTCTACCTTTTATTTACCTATTGACTAAATTAATAATAAAATATCTGGTAGTTTAACTTCCAGAACGAAAAAATCTCAAAATAAATTCTTTGCAATGAATTTGACTGCCAGAGGAGAAAATGATAGAGAAAATATATTATTAAATTAACTTGTTAAAAACAATGAGGAAGAGGATCTACAAAGCTAATATAAAGAAAAGATTTTTTTAGATAAAAATACCCCAGATTTCTTTAGGTAATTTTATTTTATTTAGTTTTATTTATTTTTTATTATTTTCAATTCCCAAACTAATTATAAGTTAAAGTCAATAGTTTTCGTTTTAAGTTTAATAATCATAATTAGCGATTAATTTAGCTATTTATCAAAGCTAGTACTATTCTAAATTGAAAATAATAAAGATAGTGTTTTTTACTTTTATTGAATATTAAATAAAATTTTTATTTTTCTATTATTAATAAGGGCTTTTTATAAAAAAAATACTAAAATCTCAAACAATTCTCATAGAAAATTACGTTATACCAATTAATTTATAAAACCCATAAATTTATTACTTAAAATATGAAAATAATAAAATTTTCCTATAATATAAGTCACTATCAACACCAAAAAAAGTATATGAGATTAATGAAATATCTAAAAAAGAATTTACTCCTTATATAAATGTGATTGAGGAAGGTGAAAAATCTATGATATTTCCTAGAAAATTGGGATTATTTTAATAATATGATTAATAAGATGTTGGTAAGATTTTATTATTAAATTCTAATATCATATTTAATTAATCATTATTTTAAAAATAAATCATCTTAATCAAATACTAATTTAATTATAATTTTATCTAATATTAATTATGATTTATATTAATATATATAATATCATAGTTAAATGTAACAATATGGGTATTGGAGATGCCAAAGGAAAATATTTTGCCTAGGGAATAAAATGTTTTAATAAATAAATCAAAGAACTAAATTTAGCCAATAATAATTTGACTGATAAAACAATGATTCATATTTTAAAATCTTTAAATATATATACAGAAATTATAAACCTGAGTTTCAATAAAATAACATTAAAATCTTGTAAAATTATTTAAACCATGACATAAAATAAGATGTGTGGGTTAAAAGTATTGAATTTAGAAGGTAATAATTTAAAAAATCCTCCTATTCAAATGATAATTTAATCATGTATTGAAAGTAATTCGAGTTTAAAATCTTTAAATATATCAAAAAATAGTCTTACCCACGAAATAGCACATATATTAAAATAATATTTGTCTGTAAATAATTTTATTGAAGAATTATATTTGAGATGGAATTATCTTTTTAGTGAAGGATTTCAACTTATTGGAGAGAGTCTACTTTTAAATAATAATCTAAAAGTGTTAGATTTGAGTTATAATCACATTGGAAATACATTTTAAGGCTTAGATGTGTGGGAAAAAGTATTTAAAAGAGATAATGAACTATAATTACTTCATTTAGATTTATCTTATAATAAATTCTCTCTTAAAGGTATATTATTTTTAAAATTTCATTAAATATTTATTAAAAATCATAAATCTTAAAAAGAGAGTTAAATTCTGTCGGAAGGCTTATTTTATAATCATAAAATATACGGATTTCACTTCAGAGGAAATCCTGGATATATAACATGTAAAGGGTTTTTAAACTTTGATGATAAATAATTAGTAAATTAGCAAGTTACTGATAATCAACCTTTAGAGAGTCAATTTTCAGTGGGAGATTGGTAAATAATGAGTTAAATAGATGGAGTTAAAACTCTAAAATAAAACTAATTCCTTTCTAATTGTTGGATTTGTGATGGATGGGTTGAAATTAATTTTGAATGGACCCCTTAAAAATCTGGACCTGTCGATCATGGACCAATTTTTATTCATTTTCAATTTGATGAATATTGTCCCCACCAAATGAATCAATAAAATGATGGAAAATTTACATTTTCCAAAATATGTCCTCCTAACTCCAAAATTTATTACTTTTTTACGGCAGCTGGTCATCAAATAGTAGCTTAAGATTAATAAATAGTTTCTCATGATTACGGAATACAAATTTCTGTCCCCTTTTCGGACAAATTAATTTATTGTCATTTAAGCACCTAAAATCTAATTTAAACTGACAAAAACTATTAGTTGATTGATTAGGAAACTTATATAGTAAATACAGAATTAAAGCCTAGACACGTGGAAAAGGCATACTTATCGCCTCCAGAGGAAGAAATAGAAATTCCTTGGAGCTTTGAAAATTCCATTTTCAAAAATTACCAACGTGACACTGATTCTCTAATTAACAAGTGCTTTGAATTTGATTGGTCCTGCTGTAAATTTACAAAAATTATTAAATAAGAAGAACTCTCCAAAGTAAAAGAATTATTCAGATCCAATTACAGAGCACTAAAGAATGCTTATAAATACTATTCCTCTATTAACCCAGTAATGACTATCAAATTTATATTAAAATCGTATCAATTAATAATACTATTTTATAATAGTCGGGTGAAGTATGGAGTTTATCTAATAATGTCTACTCTGATATTATGTCCCAGTCTTAAATAATAGATAATATGTACGGTTATAAAGATGCAGATTTCAATTTTATAGCTACGAATTCTGGATTAGATTAGTGGAAAAAAACACAGAGCAATCCATAAAGAGCATTAATAAGATTTTAATTGATGGAGGTTATCGTAAGAAATGCAAACGATAAATATTTTAAAACATTATACTGTGATTCCTTATTAGATAGTTTATAAAAAGTATTCGATTAAGGACTCCATTAGCTAATTTAAAATGTGCATAATGAATAAGAATGGAAGGAGAGTATTTATTGGACTGAAGATATGGATAAATGTTTAACTCAATTTCAACCTTTGATAAGTAAAATATATTATGATAATTTTCTTTAAATAAAAAATTAATTTATTCATTAATAAAACAGTATACTTATATTTAAAATATGTGGGAAGAAGAAGTAAAATATTAAAGATCCTATAATTTCATGAATTTAAAGATTTTGTAAATGAATCTGGAATAGCAAATATGGAAAAAATTACAGAAAGAGACATAAACTTAGCATATAATTTGTCTATACAAACTTAAATGGATGAAATTACAAAAAATAAGCATTTAGAAATGAATTTGATTGAATTTTATGAAGCTTTAGCTAGAATGGCTGAGGTATGCTGTTTAATTCCCTATGGAAGAGAGGAGGATAAATACTGGCAGGAGGAAAAAAATAGAATATAGCTTCCTTTGCATTTAAAACTAGAGTCATTTTTAGTTTATTTGTATAATCGTTATGCACATGATGATAGAATATTTAAATAAGAAAATCCTTTATCTGAGTACAGTATATTTGATAGGCAACTTGAGGTATATTCACATATTTTTAATTTATTTTTTGAAAAAAATAATTATTTATTTGCATAGGAAATAAAATAAGGAGTGTTCTTCAATGAAAAAGAAAAAAATAAAATTATCAAACAATTAAGAAAGAAAATAGAAGTTGGATTAAAACTGTAAAAAAATACAAATTTAAATTCTTCAATTATTGGATAAGCTATTGTAGCAGGATTTAAAAAGGGATCCATTCTGAAAAAAAAAATAGTATTTTCTCATCTGGTACCAAAAGAAATTCCTATATATAATTATTTACTGATAGCTAAGGTTCATAGAATAATACAACGGCACCAACACCATAAAATAAGAATATATCAAAATTATAAAACAATGAAATTCCATCCCTTTCTCATTTCTCTCCTAGAAAAACAATATTCAACTAAAATTAAAACAGTTAAAGATATAATACAGCAAGTTCTTTAAATAGTTAAAGTAGCTTTGAAAAAATTGACTAAGAATATTAAATAGTACAAAATCCTATAAAAGAAGATTTATTTTGAAAATTAACTTGCTAAAAGAAATAATAATTGTTAAAAATATTTAATAGGAAATAATAAATCAAATTACTTATACAAAAATAGGTATTCTACATAAAAATTAATAATGCTTATTTATATAAAAAAAATAATTTAAATTAGTTTTTTTAATTATAAATCATGATATATCAATGTATAATATATTTAAATTCATTGTTATTTTCCCTTAGGCATTTAGTAAATCCTTTTTATATTCTATTCTTCATTAATGAACTTTAATCAACAGTTAAATTTAATTCTAAAAATAATCGGTTTGATAATATTTCAATTCTTAACTTTCTGTCTTTTTTTATGATTAAGATTCTTATGAGGATTATTAATTTTAAAGTTTTTGAACTTCTTTCATTTCAAAATCTGGCTTAGTGTCAGCTTTAGCTTAATAAAGATAACTTTCACACAATTTTGTTGAATTACTATTTAAGGAATCTCTATTATTTTATTAAATTTTTTTATTTTATTTTATGCAATTTCCCATTTTTAAAAAAAAATTTTTTTTTTAAATATTATTTATTTATTATATTTTTTTTTGAAGATTTATAATCATATTTATATCCAAAAACTTATTATATAAAATTTATCTTAGTAAGTTATTGAGAAAAAGAATTCCAAAATTTACATTAATATTAAAGTATTTTATTTCATGAAAATCAATCATAATTTTACAAAAATTAACTCATATTCTACAATTTTAAAATTTAATTATAACTAAAAAATATGAATCGGAATAAATTAAATTTTTTTTTTTTATGGTACAGATAATAAATATTATATATAAAAAAAATAATAAGTTATTCTTCAATATTAGTTTTTTTTTCATTTATTCGATATGCATATTTATGATTAGTATTTTTAATATAATATCATACTAATTAAAAAATTCATGTATATTTATTAAATTAGTTTAAGTTGAATATAAAGTTAGTAATTTACTTTTGATTCTTTAATTCATATATAATATTTTAATAATAAATAAGTATGAACAAATTTAATTATTAAAATATTTTTATTTAAGACATCTAATTTTCATATTAAATTAGTATAAACTGTTTAAGAAAATATAAAAGTATTCATTTTTATTTAATTAATTTAAATCATTGCTCAATATCATAGCATATTTTGTCCTGCAGATATTCCATTGGATTCTCTAGTATTATTACTTTATCTAGTAGCCTAAGGCTTTTTTAAAGTAGTTATGCCTTTCTTTATTATTCAATTTAACCCCACTTTTCTAAATTCTCATCTATAAAAATAAATATATATTTAAATCTCCATATTATTCAACTTATAAATATTAAAATTGTGATTAATATACCTCTTCCCGTTCTAATTTATGGAACAGCATAGTATTTATTTTATAAACAATTCTTTTATAAGTACTAATTAATATTCTATAAATTTCCCACATTTATTTTTTATTCATCAAATTGGTATAGCATTCCAACAGATGTTAACAAAGATGAATATTCTAATGGGTCTTTTATAATTTATTCTGCTATTTGGTTGACTTAAAATTACTGGCTTATTATAAAAATGATAAAATAATAATAATTATGTATAGTTTTTAAATATGAATATTTAATTTGAGGTACTTATCTAGATCTTTTATTGCAATTTGCCTAAAGGGAGCCAAAAATTTTGGAAAATTTTTTTCTTTAGGAATTTTAACTTTTTTATTACTTGAAATTTACTTTTCCTTATAAGCTTGTTATTCTAAATCTTATAAATTATTATGAGCGTAGTTTTTTGGTCTTTTTTATGTAGAAAAATCTAATTTAAGATTCGAAACATCATATCTCATATCATCTATTAATTAATTTTTTAAATTTATATAGTTTGCTTTGATTGATTTTATATTATTGTACTCAAATATTATCCTTCGAATTCATATTGTTTGGGCTAATATTTATAAAATTCATGCTATGATTTAATTAATTATTACTAAATTTTACTAATAGAATTTTCATTAGTTTTATTTTAGTATTGTTATTATCTTTCTAAAAATGAATTAAACGACACATCATTTTATTCATATTTTTACTACTATATTTTTTTTTTCTATCCTCCATTTATGTTTTTTCACAACTAATAAAAGAATAAATGTATTTATTTCTATATTATAATTTTTTGACAAATCTATTAATACCTATTAATATTTAATTTAAACTATTTATTGAAAGCATTTGCTATTCTTTGCCTTTAATCTTATCTAGCTGTAATAGACGATATATATGAATAATCCTTATAATTTTGGGAATATGCTGCACTTTAGCGATTAGTTGAAGGGATTTATTCAGGAATGGGCTAAACTGATATATCCATTTAAGTAGGTATTGTGGTTTAATTTTCTTAAGTGTTGTTAATTTGGGAAATATCAGTTTCTTCATTATTCTATGTCCTAACATATTTTTTTGAGTTCTCTAAATAACTACTTTCACCTTAATTTTGGGAAGGTATTTTTTATCTAATAGGAATATTTTTTGTTAATTTAAAATCTCTTAACAGGAAATTATTTTCATCTACACTATCAATCCGCTTTAAATGATAATTTATTTCTTCGTCTTAAAATTAATCATTGGGTTGTTAATCTTTATTATCCATATTACTGCTATCAAAAAAAGATGATAGTTTTTCTGAACTAAAACCTGGTATTTTCGGTAATTTTAGATTTTTGGCATCAAAATTAAGTTTTTCTTTCTTTTTTATTTCTTTTAAAGAATACAATGGTAGCTATTATTTGGCTTCTCTAAGGATAATATCCAGTGACGATAAATTTCTGATAATGTTTTTCTTTCTCTGCCTTTAATTTATAATATGAAAATTTTACTAAATATTAGGAAATTTATACACCATTTGTATTTACTCTTTAGTTATATAAAGAATGTTCTGAGATACTATATTTTTGGAGTTTTCCACTTCTTATTATACTAGTTTTCTTGATTATCTAAGAGAAACTAAGGAATCACATTTATTTTTGTCTATCCAGTATTCTGCTCCATCTTTCAGTCTCCTTTAAATCTCATCGATTTTAGAATAGTTTATTTTTGTATTCTATTTTCTTTTTATATGATTAATAGGAATGTAAATTAGATATAATTTTTTATAATGTTATATTTACTTTTAAAATAATTTAGAGGGAACTTTAAGGCCTTCAATTATTTTTTTCCTTTTTTCATTTTCTTATTCCATTGTTAAATCATCCTTTGTTTATCTGTCGGTGTTTTATTCTGAATTTTATTCATTTTCATCCCCATTTTTTCCAATCATAGTTGTTCTTCTTCTTGAATTACCTTTCCTTATAGTAGTTGGAAGATCATCTTCTGAATTTTAAAAAACGAAAAATCTTTGTAGATCCCTAATATCCTTTCTCCCACATGATTTAGGCATATATTCTAAAGCAAGCTAGGTGCTTTCATATTAATCTTTCCAAATCTTAAATTCATTCTAAAATAAAAATTATTTATAAGCAAAAATGAGCCCCATGATTCTGAATACCATATAATTAATAAAATTAATTAATACTCCTAACTGAAATAAAATAGTTTTTACTTACCTTAATATTTATTGGTCTAAGATTTTCAAAAATTTCAAATTTTAAATTGGAATCATTATTTTTAGTTAAAACTCTATTATATATATTATCAACTTCATTTTATCTTTATTTAACTCGCTTAGAAAGGTGTTTAAATTATTTTTATTGAATCATTATACTACGAATTAAAATCTTAAAATTTATTTTATTTATTCCTTAATAAATTATTTTTAAGCACTACTGATATTTTATATTGTATATATTATATTGAATTTTAGTGTGGTTTTAATTTAATAATATAATATTACAATACTACATTTTAATAATAAATATTGTAAAACGTATTATTTTATAAAATTTATAGATTTTAAATAAATAAACATCACTTATGATATTAGTCTTTATTGTTATGAGATATATCTTATTTCCTTTTGTCTCTGGCAAATTCTTATCTTTAAGCTTCTTCTGCCATTTCTTTAACGATTTTTTCTATATAAAGAAAAAAAAATGAAATAAATAGACCATAATTAAATAAACAATTACAATAAATATATAATTTGTTAGAATCATGTTTATCTAATCCTTGTTTTTCTCTATTTTTTTCTTTTTCTACCATATCTAACAAGGAATCACTTTTTTTACTACATATCTATTGTTTTTTATCATTTAAACTGTCTTATAGCCTTCTATATCCCTACCAATTGATAATAGGATTGCATTTTTCGAATTCAGGAGGGGGTTTATTATCTTTTTCTTTTTAATATTTTTTCATCATTTATGTTTGCTATTAATTAGTTTATAGTTATTTTTCTTCTTTCTCCCTTTATTACACTTTATGAAATTCTTTTGACCACTCTATTTAATCAAAGTCTTACCTCAAATCACCTTTTAATTTAAATAAAAGATTATTTATTATTGATTATCACATAATAATACCAGGCAAGGGAATATATTTATTATGAGGTGTCATAAAAGTTCTATAATCTCGAATTCCATAATGTTTTCTAAGTTATATGTGCATTAATCTTCTAAATTCTTATAAATCATCCTAATCTGAAACCATATAAGTCTTTTCACTTGAAACATTTTGCTGCAGTTTTGTGTACAATTAGTAGATAAATAATAAATTATATTAGGAATTGTGTATAATTTACTAAAACTGCAGCTAATTAAAAGTTATTAGGTAAAAATTTAGCTTTTAGATTTGGTTTACTGAGCAATGATTCATAAAATTCAGCCCAAGAAATAAATTTATCTTCATCTGCATCTAATCCTTCATTATTTGATTCTTTTCCCATTCTAAATACTGTTTAGGCAAATTTTCTTTCCGCCTAAAAATATTTTTCTTACTTTTAATAAATATCTCTAAAATTAATATTCACTACTTATTACTTAAATCAATGCTAACTCATTTAATAAATAGGAACTATCGTTTTTTATATGCACCATTTCTTTGCAAAATACTCTTTCAATTCTTCTTATCATTTGATGGATATCTTCAATTGATAAACAATCATCTCCATCAATATCAGTTAATTTAAATATTTCTTAAATTTTAATTATATTAATTTATAACTTATGATATAATATGAATACCTTTCAACTTCTAGTCATCTTTCATTCTTGATAGTATCGTAAATGCTACCATTAAATCTTAAATATCTATATTCTCATTATCTTCATGTTTAAATCCTAAAATTATTATATTTTAGTCAAATTTTCTATTTTCAAACTTTTAATAAATACTATTTGATACTTTAAAATAATGCATCCACCAGATCTTTAGCTAATATTTGTAAATATTTATTTCATTTAACCATATACTTATATAATTTAAAATATTATATTATGTTTACCTAAAATTTAATTCTCTTGTGGTGATTAAATAATCCTATCTTCTTTTAATTGCTATTAAAGTTCATTGGTAAAATACTTTCTAGTTAACAGTTTTTTACCTTTTGTTTCATTTGTTCCACTTTTTTCACTAAATCTTACCCATATCTATGAAATATTAATATACTTTTATTCACATTGATTGTAATATTTATTATTTATTACTGTATTTATGTATTAGGCATCTAATTTCTATTAAAATAATTCACAATATTCTTTTTCGAGTACAGTACTTGGAAAAGGACCCTTCTCATCAATCTAACTATTATCACTTGTAAAACTTTAATTTTCCTTTCTTTAAAATGGTTACGACATTTTCGTTTTATATTTTATTAGTATTAAAGGTAATAAATTGTTACAGATTAATAAAAAGAAAATATTCTAAATAATCATTAAGATTAATTAAATAATGACCAACTCAACTAGCATATTAAATAAATATTACGTCAGTATAAGTAAATAACGAACAATAAAAGCTATAAGTAATTATTTTATTATAATACATATATAAATGGAGAATTTATTTTTATAATATATTTAATAAAATAATATTTTCTTAATATTTACTAGAATTGCATTAAAATAATTTAGATTTCAATTAATTTTTATAGATTTATCAAAATTAATTTCATATTTAATAGTTCATTTTAGTAAATCAAATATATAAAAATTGTGGGATAATTACTTTTAACATACTATTTGTGATACGCAATGACTACTAATTTTTGAAATAATAATTCTTCATGAATCAACAATCTAATGATTGTATTCGTATATTTTTTAAGTTAATTATTATTAATAAAACGATTAACAATTCTTTAAATTCATGTATTATAAGGAAATAAAATAAATTTTAAATATAAACTATATATTTTATGATAAAATAGTTTAAATATAATTAAAGAGAAACTATATAGAATATATAAAGAGCAAAGTTTTAATAAAAGTATTTAAAAAGTTAGTTTATTATGACATAATAAAATTATTAATTTTTGATATATTGTAATTAAATTTGATAGTAATTTTCGAACAAAAGAATAAAATAATTTGTATATTTAAATAATTAAGTTTATTTTAATTGAAAAAATTAAATATGTACTTTTACTACAATGAATATATGTTAATCAAAAGAATCAGTTAGATGTTTCTTATTTTTGAAGAAAATTTATGATTTTTTAATACTATAGTTATATAAGGCTAAATTCAATTTAATAATGTTAGCAATTAATAACTGTATAGCAATTTGAAATGTAAATTTCAATGTTTTATAAAACATTCTTTACTTACTTTAATTTATAAATGGGCATTCCAATTAAAACTTTAATTAATAAAAAAATTAAAAATATAAAAAAATCTTTTCAAATTAGATAAAAAAAAATGAAATTAAAATGTTTTTGCTCTAAATAAAAAAAACTATTAAACTTGAATAGTAAACAAAAGTAAATAATTCTTACTGTAAGTAAAGAAAATTTGATATTAAATAACCATAAGTTTAGCATACAAAGGAAAGTGTTGATAGTTTAACTCCAAACTAAAATTTATTTTAACTGAATTCTCTTGGAGCATTCTTTACCACTGAAAAGTTAGGATAATTAGATAACTTTATAAAATTTTCAGAAAAATAAAATATATTTCCTTCTGTTACAAATGCGAAAAACTACTTAAAATGGAAGGAAAACTAAAAGTTAGTATTATAATAGAAAATTTTGGCTTCCTTAGATATGTAGTTAGAAGAAGAAGATTGGATTGTTGAAACATATAATGATATTCAATAAAATATATTTGATAATCTCGTAGAAAATATGAAGGAGCTACTTAAAATCACTAATAAGATTTAAATAATTATAAATTCATTCATAGATAATAAAATCGATATAAAAAATGAAAATATATTAGAAATTGAAAAGTAATTTACTGAATTTAGTGATCTAAAATTTAGATACATAGAAGTAAAAAGATAAAATATTATATTAATGGCTTAAAATATTTAGATAAAAAAACTTAATTAATTATTAGATTGATTTTAGAAAACTATTTACTAAGAAATGTTTAATATATCATTAAAATTATCAATATATTAAATGAAAAGAAATATATAATTTATAAATAATTCAATCAATTTTGTATACTTATAACTAATTAATTTTATATTTAATATATTAAAGAAACTAAACTGATTAAATTTCATAAAATATAAACTAATTTTCCTATTGTCGTCTCTATCAAAATAATTTACTTTTGTTAAAAATTAAAATTTAAGTAAAAATAATATCTTTTAAATTAATTCTATAAATTACAATAATATATATATGAATATCATGAATGCAAATCCACAATAAGTTTTTAATATTGCTTTAGAGTCTACATAAGTACTTTCTGCTATACAAAGCCAGAATACTCCGAACATAGTCCAATTTGTTTTACCTTTGTATTCCATTTTATTTAAGGCATAAGCTACATGACTATGACAGTTGTTGCAAAACAGGTTATGCTAAAAAATTTATATTTAAATTATTATGTTATTTTCTTATAATTAATTCGCATGGAAATATACTTACCATTTCTCCACTATATTTCTTATCTGCTTACAAAACTGCTTAATTGTACACATCTTTCTTCATTTTTTTCAAATCTAATTTTACATATTTTAAAGTTTTTCCGAAAGCCAAATTGTCAATCTATTATATATCATTATCTCCAATTATAATATAAATATACATATTTAATTTTTATTTACAGATATAGTGTATGGACCTGCAAAGTCGTGAATAATACCATCAGAACTAAAATAATATAAAAATTAGTATAAAATAAAATTTAATATAAAATATAACCTGCATATCCCAGTATGGCCAATGATCGGTAAAAACCACGAAATAAATGGTAATATAGTCCATACTATACAATAGGGGTATCTATTTAATATCGATTACAAATATATTTTATGATTTAACAGCATTTTAAAATAATATAAACCTATCGTTTTATGCATCTATTTAATATGTATTATTTTATTCAATTTCGAATTGGTCAGTATTTTAATCAACCTCTTCATGAAGTTGTTCTGCTTGAATTTTGTATTTTTCTTATTATGCCATGTTTTTTAGTTATTCCTATAATTAGGCAATTTATAATATTTAATTATTTCGAAATAATACTTATAAATTTAATAATTAAATAGTATCAGCTTTAAATAGATTATTATAATGTTTATTGTTTATTAAATATGTATTTTTAATTTTTATATAAAAAATTAAAAAAGAAATTTAATAAAGGTTTAAATTTTTATTATAATGATGGCTATAAATTTAATGATATTTCCTATATTTACTCAGTTTCATTTAAAATTATATTTATTTCAATATTAAATTGAGTTTTTCTCTTATAAATTTCTATTTATTTAATCTTTAGTGCTATTATATTATAGTCATAATGCACTATATATAGTATGGATAATATATTTAAGACTATTACATGAATATTCATTTAACTTAGGAAAAATTATAAAATTTTAAAAATTACATTATTAAGTTATAAACTAAACTATTATATTTTAATAGTTATTTTAAAAGATTAATTTTCATATATAAATATACAAGTTATCTCTGATTTAATATCCTTATAGTACAATGGTTTATTATCTCCCTTTTTGTTTAATTACTCATATATTACTCCATAATTTAATTAAATTATTAATTTAACAATTGTTGTTTGATATTCATATAATTTAAATAATTAAAAATAAATTAACTTTCTTATATTCATAAATTTAAATGAAGAGACTTTATTTAAGGTGGTAAAAATTTCAGTTATAGTTTTTCTATTATAACATATTATATTGCTATGAAACATAAATTTTAAATTTATTTTATATATATTTAATTCATAGTATTTTTTGACGATAGTCTAATTGTTATAGTGTAAATAATAGTTAACCGTAACAAATTTTATTATTGATGAATATTAAAAATATTATATAAAATAAATAAATCTAGGCTTTTTGAACACTAATTATTTTTATATATAGTAAAATAATACAATAAGATACTAAATATTTGTTTTAAGTTTTACCTTATTTATAATTCTTTTTTTTAATTTTTCTATCACTTGCAATACACATATTACGTAATATTAATATAGTAAATTTATATTCATAGAACTTATATTATTAAGAAGTGATTTATTTAAAAATATATAGTAAATATAAATATAATCAACTAAAGTGTATATTATGATGATTAGTAACAATAATTATGCTATTTTACTGTAGTAGACTTAGAAATTAACATAAGCAAATATTCAAAGATACTTCTTAAAAAAAACCTTAAAAAAATTTAATAATTAATTATACATAAATACTATTAATTTTTATATATAAGCAAAAAAAAAAATATATATAGATTTGGTTTTGAAAAATAGGTTAGATTCTTAATATTTATATATGGATGAATAAAATATGCAATCTAATAAAAATTAATTATATATCACAAGTAAAAATAAATGATAAAATGTTAAAATTAAAGTTATTTGGTTATAAACAAAACTCTCAATATATTAATTATGACTGTTACCTACATATAAATATATGAATTATAAATATAATATTATCCTAATTGCATTTCACTTTATAAAAAATATTATTCCATTTTTAATTAGAATTATTCTATCATATTTTTTTTGAAAAATAATTATATCTTAAATATTTTCTTTTAAATTATAATTTCTATAATATAGGAATTCTTATATATAAAAATTTAAATTTATGAAATTTTGTTTTAAGTGGTAAAAATAAATAATTTCTATTATAAATATTTTATAATAAAATTAAAATTCTAATCTATTTTCTTTTTAACTCATGCTATTTTATGGGGATAGTCTAATTGTTATATTATAAATCAATAAATCATGCTTAATGATAAATAAAACTAAACATAATGCTGATTTAGAGTTAATATTTATAAATAGATCTAGGATTCTAAATAAAAGATATATTTTATATTTATATCTGTAGTAAAATAATATAAAAAAATTTAAAGTAATTATTTTAAGTTGTAAAGTAAATCTATTTCTTTTTATTAATTTTTCTATTTTCCAATATTACCCATACTACGTAATATTAATATATTGAGTTTATTTTATTAGAATTTATCCTATTAAGAAGTAATTTGTTTTAATATGTCATGTAAATATATTATTAATCAATAATAATATGTTATTATTATTAAATATGCTATTTTACTGTTTTTAAATTTGGAAATTAGCATAAGTAATATTCAAAGAGCTTTCTAAATATAATTTTTTACAATATATCTTTTTGAAAATAAATATAAATTTTTAAAAATCCCATGTTCAGAAAAAACATCATAGAATAATATTTATACTTATTAATACAAGGTAAAAGTTGTACTTCGCAAATATAAATAATATAGAAAAGTATTATAATTCTAATTTACCAACATATCACATGTAAATAAACATCCTAATTTTTACTATGCTGATAATTATAATAATTAATATAAAATAAATAAAAAAATCTTATTTTTTTTAGAATAAGAAAAAAACACTTAATCATATATGAATTTTAAAAATTAAGATAAGATAGTAATTATTATTAAGATAAATAAATGCATATAAAGAAGTTTATGATATATTAGTCTTTACAAAAGTAAGTTTAATAGAAAAATATTTAAATATATATTTCACTAGTTAATATTATTTAAATCCAAATAGTGGAATATATGGAATTTATGAATGTAATAGATCAATGTATATATAAATAGGTTGATTAAGATAATTTAACTTTTAATAATAAAAATTAAAATAATAAATCTAAAAAAAAAAGTCATATCTTGAAAATAATAGATTAAATAAAAAATGTTTGCAAATTTTCGATTGATAAACGAAGACGAAAAATAAAATTAAATAGAAATTATTTAAAATGTGAATCTTGATTTAAAAATAACATAATTATAATTAAAACTAATATAACTTGAAAAAGATGACCCCCACTAATAACAAGATAAAACTAAATTATTACTAAAAAAAAAGATAAATAAGTAATAAGGTTCTATTTCCTACAAAAATGTAAATAAGAAGTACTTCCAAAGCCTGTTGGAATATCTAATTAATAATTGTTCAGATAAATACTATGATCCTAGTTACGATATTAATTTATATGCTTTAAAACAAAAATAAAATGAAAGTGAAAAAAACTAATAATAATATACAATAATTCATTTGATAGATATATTTTTATTCTTGAAAAAATCAGAAAGATAAAAAAATTTTTCTTTAAAGCATTTCAGAGTTCTCCTTTTACCGCTTTCTGACTTTGTAATTTAATAATTTGGAAGTGAAGATATCTAACTTCATTAAAGGCTATTTAAAGATTACTTTCTCACTAAATAATACAATATAATAAACAATTTAAAGAAATAGATATTTAAATATGTATATAAACATATTAAATTATATTAATCTTATATACAATAAAAAAATATTTCATTCGCCTGTGATACTCTATCTTAAACTGAAGAAATTGATTCTAATTCTACTGCCCCATAAATATAAAATTCTGAAAATATTCATTAATATTACAATGAAAAATATTATTAATTCAAGCTTATTGATAAATATCATCTATAAAGAATAGAAGCAGGAGTATCAAGAATGATAAATGGGATATATGTTATTCGCTTTTGATGAAGCATCTCACATATTTAAAAATATAAAAATCAAATATAATTATTAATTTTGTTTTAATAGCATTTTAAATTAAAAAATATAAATTTAATTAAAACGGTATTATTTATTTTTTATTATAAAAAATACCAAAAATATAAATATGTATTTTAATTATATACTAAAATAAAACATACTCCGAAAATTCATTATTTTATATCTTAATTTTCACATATAGGTAGATAGGGAATTGCCAAAGTAATTATTTTCATAGAAATAATCTTATATTATTTGAAATATTCTTGCATACATAATATTCATATAATTTATTATTTACTATAGAATATTAGAAATTATATAATAAAATATAAATGCTAACTAAAAAATTATGTAAATACATTTATAAAATATTATGGCTACCAACAAAATATAGTTATTCAAAAGATTTTATACAAAAATTTGTTTCTATTTATTAAAAATTATATTATATAGCTTTATTATTTACTAAATAGAATATATTATATTCATTTATTTATTCATCAATTAAATTATAAAGTTTTAAGTGAGTTTATAAAAAAATATTGGTGTTCAATAATTTAATTTTGTGTCATTAGCTTAAATCAAATAGCCATTATAATTTTATTTTACATTTTTTACTTTATTTTAATTACTTCTTTTAAATATATTGAAATTTACTAAATGAAACGATAAAGTGATATTAATCTTTTTAATATTTATGAAATATTAAAAAATTCTGAATTTTTATTTACTTTAAAATTTTTCTTTGGGAACCATAAATATTTAGTTTTATAATAGAGGATTTTTTAGTGATAGTCAAAATTTTATAAAATCAGATTAATAATATATTACTTAGTATTAAATAAAGTAAGGTATACTTATAATATTATATATAAATTGTGCGTCATAGATGTAATACAATAATGACGAGCTATTTAAAATGATTTAAAGTAAAAGTAAAAAACTAACATTAAATAATTATTGATGTTTAATAATCATAATAATCCTCCCTTGATTTAATAGTTAAAATTTATCGTATTTTTTAATAATCTTATTTTACTTACTACTGCTAGAATATACATTGCTGATTTATTCAATTTCAAGTTATATTGTTTATAAGCTGAAAGTAATTCTAAAGATATTCAGGATCAGGGTATTAATCTGCAATTTAAAATTAAACCAATATATTAAAATATATATATTTAATAAAATATAAAAGATTCTATATGATATTTAGATAATTACTATCACTGAATATATTTTAAAGTGACATTTATTATTTATGAACTGTCTTAATTTTGTATTTCTATATAAATTAATATTTTTCTTAAAAAATAAATAAAAAATTGAGTGTATTATATTTTAATTGTAAAATTTTATATAGCTACAAGATAAAATAATACAATAGTACTTTATATAATATGAAATAAGACTTTTTTTTAATTTTTAAAAATGTGATAATTATTTATAATCTTTCATATTACTCATTTATTAAATAATTATGATATAATTATATAGTATATATTCTAAATAATATTTGAAATTCAAATCTATAAATTTATGAAACCTTATATTATTGTGATTGACACATATTTTAGTAATTTATATATTTAATTAAAAAAAATAAAGAGTTTTATTTAAATATCATATCTAATATTTTATTTGTTTATTTAATTAACTATGTTATGTTTATTATTTTTTTCTTTTACTATTGTATATTAAATAGCATAAGTAAAGCTAAGTTTTGTATTATTACATTATAAAATCTAAATAATTATTATTGAGAGGCATTATACTGCATAAATTTAATAAATTACTGAAAAATGCAAAGTAACCACTTAAATATAAGAAATTGATATTTATTTATACCCTGACTTATATATTTTCTTATAACCAAAAATTCACAAAATTATTACATGTTTTTATAATATAAGTACACCTAGTAGAAAGATATGTAATATTAAAAGTTATTAAAGTGATGTTATATTAAGATTTTCAATAATTTATTCAGTTTAGATACGACGCAACCATAATTTACTAAGTTTCTTCTTATACTTAAAATAGGTTTGTTAATATATATATAATCGTATAATGAAAAAACAAAAGTAAAATACTTATAAAAAATAAAAAAAAAAAAAAATGATATCATCTTATAAGTTATTAGATTAGACTCAAAAAAGGATAACCAAATTGAGATAATATAAAATACTGATGTAAATATGAAGAGGCTATAATCTAAATTCTTTTAGTAACTAAATGAGAATGTGGGCAGCTAAAAGCTTAAGCATAGAAAAATTTAAAAATCCCCCAAACATTACTAAGAAAAAAAATGTCATTCATTCAAAAATGTGAATAAAAGATATTTTACAGCTTTGCTAGAGTTTCTTATTAATAAATATTCCAATGAGGGCCTTGATTTATCAAATTAGGTTTCAAAAGACGAAAATAATATTTCTGGCAATAATAGAATTTCTTTTATCGATATATTTCTTTAGCTAAAACAAAGTGAAAGGCTTTAAAACTATTCTTTAAAACATTACAGAGCTTTAATCTTACCACTCTCAGATTTTTTATTGTAGTAAATGAATGAACAAGATATTTCACTTCATTAATAAATTTATAAAAATATTTTTAAAATTAACAATTTAAGTTGATAAATAGAATTAAGAGTAAAATGTATATTTTGGTTTAAGAACATATAAATTCCCTCATCGATAAAAATTTATATGATAGAGAATAAAACAGTTTAGTCTAATCAGATTGCTATTCAAGGAGTTCAGAGAGCTAATGTTAAACTCCTACTTGTAATTTGCTAAATAAAAATGGAGATGTCAATAAAAGACAAGGAAAATTTGATAGTTTTTAGCATATAAAAAGGTTAGAATCTGGAATTTCAAGAATGATGAAGGGAATATATGTAACTCGCTTTTGAAATTTATATTCCTAAAACTATAAGCTTAAAATGATTTCAATTTTTGAATTAATTATTTTAATATAAAATTTTTTAAAATTTTTATTTTAGAATGGAAATTAATTGATTATATATATATGTGATTATAAGAATTCTATCATAACATTTTTCAAAAATTATAATTATTATTACTATTATATGTTAAGGTTAATTATGCTAAATATGTTCGATGAAATTTTAATTTCATAAAAAAGTAAAATATGAAATTTCTTTAATTACGAATTTTTTCTCTAAAAAGAATTTTATAAGTAAATCTATATATTCTTTATTACGAAGAAGTAATACATTCAAGTTTTTAATCTTCCAAAATTAGTTTGAATAAAATTATGAATGATATGATATTAATATATATGATAAAAATAATTAATAATTTTCCTAAAAAATATGTTTAATTCTTTATTTCATAAATTTATATAAAAATATTTTAAAGTTGTTTTATTTATTATTATATACATATTTAAATGTAATAAGCATTAATAATAGCAGTTAAAAAGTGCTGATCAATAATTTTAATAATACCAATTGTTTTTAAAATCAAAATTAATATATTATAAATTAGCTTGTACCATAAAAATAAAAGCTTTAATAGTTATTTATAGATTTCAAAATTTAAGAATTATTTATATCATTGAAAATATCATATAAAAGATATTTTTGAAATATTCATCTATATAATTATTTTTGATATTTTTTTATTTTGTGAAAATCATATTAGGTTTTGTTTTCTAATTTATAAGCTATTATGCAAGAAAGAGGGTTAACAATGTTGAAAAAGATGAATCTTAAAAATATGGATTTTTATTTTATTTGTATTATATCTATTAATAAGTCGAAGTTGGGTAAAAAATGCACCAGAATTGTTCTATAAGATTCATATATACCTATAAATATATTTAGAGAGAGCCCTTAATAATTTAAAGAAAGTCTCCATTAATGGTCTTAAAACATAAAAATTCTCAGATGTATCCTAAACATATTTTTTTCTATAATATCTAAAATTTGTCAATGTATTAGATATTATTGGGCAACAGCCATTGGATAATATTGGACATAGTTTACCTTTGCCAATAATACTGATAAAATCTGAATAAAATTGCAATAGACATATAGTTTTTTAATAATTAAACTGAGATTGTTTTAATTATTAATTTACTTAATATTGGAAAACATAAAAAATAAAAATAAATTCATAAATAAACATAAATTAATGTCAATATAAATTATTAAGACTCCTTTAGTATGTTCTTGCTAGATATAAAGGAAGGATGAAGATAATCAATTTTTTGGATTATATATAGCTGATGAATGCTTACCCTTATAATTCAAATAAATCTCTTTAAGATTTCCTTTGGAGAAATTAAACTTTTCATCAAAAATTACTAATAATATAGCAACTACAACTATAACTTAACATTATAAAAATTACTATGATATTTATGTATCAGCACAGTATTTATTTCCAATTAATATTGATTCTACTTTTATAAGTTTTATTGCTGAATACAATGGGAAATTAGTAAAAGGAATAATAAAAGAAAAATAGCAAGCAAGAGAAGAATATTAACAAAATAAAGAGAAAGGAAATTTCGTTGCCATCTCTTAGATTAGTGAAGATATGAAAGATATAATGAAAATTGGTAGTTTAATTTTTTTAGATAAAATATTATTAATTAAGGTACTTTTTATAAAAAAATAAATTTTGTTAGATATTGCCAATATCCCACCATAAAGTGAAGTAAAAATTTCCTTCATATATACCGAAGAACTTTAAATATCTTAAAACACATTTAGGATGTATAAGCTTTTGTCTTCTTTATCTCCGAGATATTGTAATAGTCCTGTTTCTGAGCAAGAATTCTAATACTTAAGTAAATTGTTATTATATTTTTTAATCAAGAAATAAATATTAATAAATACTCAATTTATTATTAAAAGATATGATGATTCGAAACTAGTCTCATTAACCATATGCTACAACAATTGATGTATCTGTCAACTCAGATAGTCCGATAGAGTTTTTCAAATCACCTTCTCACGAGCTCTAGAATTATAATAATAATAATGAATATACTTCTGTTTCTGCTTCCTTGAATCTGACTAATTTTGAAAAACATTTTGTATTACTTTTTAAAGATTCTAATATAAATATTCCAAGTGTTCTTATTGGAAAAAATGATATTTAAGCATGTGCACAGCTTAATTTTGTACCAAATTTTTCTAATCTTTAAGTAGATGATGCTTTTAAATGCTAAATTTAGAATGAAGGAAAATTCGAAATTAATATGAATGATTCAAGAGGAGAATATATATTTTTACTTGATTGTAGTGGCTCTATGCGAGGTTAAAGAATTCTTTAAGCAAAAAATGCTTTAATTATTTTTTTATAGTCCCTCCCTTAAAATTGCTATTTCAATATATATTGTTTCGGAAGTTCTTATTAAAAAATGTTTTAAATTAGTTTAAAGTATAACTAAAATAACTTACAGTCAGCTTTAAATTAAATCAATAAAATTGATGCTAACTTAGGCGGGACTGAAATCTACTCACCATTAGATGATATTTTAATGGCAGAAGCAATGAAAAACATGCCTAGATAGATTTTTTTATTAACTGATGGAGAAGTTAGTAATACTCAGTAAATTATTTAATTAGTAAGAACTAAAGTGAAATATTGTAGGGTCCATTCAATAGGAATAGGATAAAATTGCTCTGTAAAATACTATTTTTATATTAATTTTTTATAAAAATTTTAAATAATATAATACATATATTAGACTGAACTAGTTAAAGAAATTGCAAAGGCAGGAAAAGGAAAATCTATTTTCATACAAGATAGTCAGGACACTACAGGCTAAATAATTAATTTACTTGAATAGTCATTAACCCCATGTCTATAACTGAATAAATTCAAATATGATGAAAAACTAGTAGACTATATTACTCCTGTAATAAAGAATTCTCCTTTTATTCAATTATTATTTTTAATAAATTAATTTATTATTTTATAAAATAGAACCCTTATACAATGCCATACATTTTAAAAAATGAGCCATTTTCCATATATGTGTTTTTAAACCAGGAATAGATTTAAGTACAATTTAAACCGAATTTGAAGTTGAATGCTTAGATAGCTGTATTTAAAAACCGTTATAATACACATTGACAGTTAGTAAGAATTGTAAAGGAGATGATTCTATATTTAATATGGGAATTTTTAAAACTATTTAAGGATTGTAAGAAAATATAGACAGAAGATAAAATTAAAATTAATTCAAAAAAATTGGGTATAATGAAAAATAAGATTAAAAATTATAAAGGAAATACAAATTAACTAATAAATGCCCATCAGGACACTCTTTGTTATAAGTACCTATTTAAAATGAAAGAATATAGCATTTAAATTGTGATAATTGTGGGAAAAATTGCTTGGCTAATTAATGTGGGAGTTTTAGATGTGAAAAATGTGATTTTGATAGATGTAAAAGGTATATTAATTATTAAATAAATAATCATATAGTGTATTATAAATAATAATTTAATTAAATAATATATTAGATGTATTAATAATATCGGTCCTTCCTATTGCTCTATGGGTCATCCTCTTTAGTTCTGTGATCCATAGTCTTAAAATATGGAATTTGTTCAATGTGATATATGCAATTATGCCCCTTAAGATTTCGGAATCGGTACTTACAGATGTGTCCAATGTGATTTTGATTCTTGTGAAAATTGTTATAAATTAGAATGCGAATTAATAGAGGAGAAATAACTAATAGTTAAAGGAGATAATATTAATTAAGATTACTAAAATGGAATGGATTTAGAAAATAATTAATAAGACATAGAATTATTAATAAATTAGTTTGAGGACGTATTTTTTGCCAAATTGATAAATGCAAATGATAAAATTGTGGAACTTTCCATTTAGAATTAGGTTTTATCTACTTAAACTGCATTTTTATGTGTTATAGAGGAACTTAATGATTAATAGCAATAGTAATTTTAACAAAAGAAATCATAATAATAAATATTAATTGAAACCTCTATATTAAAATTCAATACTGGATAATCTTAAGATAGATAAGGTTTATTTTTTAATCTATATAGGCATAGGGGACATAGGGTAATTTGTTTAATTCTTAATAATAGTCTGGGACGTTTGGTTGCTAAAATATTTCAAGTCCATAACGCTCTGTTCCAGGCAATTATTAAAAAACAGGAAGTTTATTTTCTGGTGGCTTTACTTAATCATAATAACCATTATTTTTTGGCTGCTAAAATAATTAATAAATACCTAATATAAGTTAAAATTAGGGAGGGTTATTTGGGGGCATTGTAACACCGTAACTTTAATAACAATAATAATGTTTTAGCAATTCATTTTTGGGGTCAAATGGATCCCCTTCTAATAATTAGTAAAATTCTAATAATTTATTTGGAACATATTAAAATCATCAAAATTCCTATAATAACTCCTCCCCTACACTCTAATCTAATAGCATAAGTAGTTTGTTTTCATTTTAGCCAGGCTAATTTGATGGCTATAAGGAAAATGATAATAAAGTAAAATCTTAAAATGACTAAACATTATTAATTAAAGTTATAAAAATGCAATAATTTTCTGGATAATGGTTAGTAAATGAAGATTTATTATAGATAATCTAACTTAGTATATAAATAGTATAAAGTTCTAACCCTTTATAATCTACTAATCATTAAGATGCATAAACTATATGGATAACTGCCATCATCTGTGCTTGGTTAGATTATAAATTTCCAGAAAAGAAATCTATATGGCAGCTAATTTAAAGGAAAGGAATTACTTGGATTTAGTCATAGAGTTAATTAGATGTTAATTCTATAATTGAAAAAGCTAAAGAACTTTTCAGTTCAAATCATTGATTTATAAATAGATTCTTTTATTTTTACCATATATATTATTAAATATACTCTATGCTTAATATATTATAAATCCTTATATATATATAAAAATAGTATATTTACTTGTAGATAAAACTAAACATATATTCCAATGAATTATAATTCTGAATAAATAAAATGAAAAAATAAATGTTATCTCATATATCTTATTAAAACAATAGATAAAGATAAATAATTATATTATTTAAGATTTATGCATTATAGTTATATTAAGTTATTTAATGAAGAATTTTCATGGTTCCTATAAGTTTGTACAGCTCTTAACATCATCTCTCATGGTCACGCTCTAGGACATGCAGTTGTTATTGTTATTATTAATGTTAGGTACATCAAAGGTAAGTTTTTATTCAGCAGCTTTTTTGTATAGTTTAATGACAACCACTCCTAAAGCACTTGCTAATCCTACGATAACAACAGACATAGCTATAATAATCCCAATTAAAGCTCCTGATATATTCGAATCTGATGTTGAGGATGATTGGGAACTGCTTTTCACTCCCTTCATATTAAATTCATAAGTTTAGCTGGCTAATTTAAATTGTTATTCTGATAACCCTCTTTCTTTTCTATCATATAAGTCTAATATTTCCGCATCAACGACTATTTTTAAATCTTTTTAGTTCCATTTAGCTTCAAAAACCAATTTTAAGGTTCTATTTTATCCTTCAATAACTTCCAGGGGTTCAATTGGGATTTTTTCAAGTTAAGGGGAAACTAAATTAGCTCCACTATATAGTAATTCGTAATTTGATCTAAGGTAGAGATCTTTTAAAGCCATTTCTAAGTAAATTCTTTCTCCCTTTTTATAATCAGGATTTTTTCTGTTTTCAGAAAAATCTTTATTTTCTTTGGATACTAAGGTCACAGCAGGAGAAATAGATTATCCAATAATAGCTTAATCTTCAAGTTCAGTATCAGCAATAACGTTTTTAAAAGCTTTTGTTGCCTGATCGTAACTAACAATTCCAACAATCAGATGGCTTGCAATAGGCTCTCCAGCCAAGAGAACTTAATATAAAAAAGAACAACTATAAACTATTTCTCCATTTTATTCTACTTTATTGCAATCAGTTTCTAAGGAAGACTCAGCAAATTCAATTTTAAAAGAATTACTGACAGGAGCAAAGGGAATTTCTTTTTCTGTTTTATCATTTCTTAACTTTTCAGTGAAGCATTCCTTTTCAATATACTATTAAGAGTATTCCACTTCCATGGTAAATTTCCCTGCTTTATATTAAATTTAAGGGAATAGTTCCATACTTAGCATCACTTCTACACTTTCATCAAAGCATTAGGTGTTCAAGCATTAATTGTTAACGAAGGTAGCATTTTTACATTTCCAACATTCTTCTTCATTTGTAGCTTTACAGATATCAGAAGTATTTTATGTTTTAATTGAAATAAAAATGAGGAGGATTAATAGAAGTATAAATTATAATTTCATTTTTTTTCTCTTTTTTTTAGCTATATTTTTATTTTATTTTTTTTTTTTGAATTTGATTTAATTTTTTATGATAATAATATTTAGCTTAATTTTCATAAATACCATAGTTGATAGCACTAGAGTTATGAGAAATATGCTTGAATTATTCATTATTACCCCGCATTTAAAAAACTAAATAAGGGTACGATTAATTTGTAGTTTAGTGCATTTTTCTTCTTTTATTATTAAACTAATTATGTAGGACTTACACTCAATAATTCCAATATAATTAATTATTTCTTTAGTAATGAGTGCAATTATTTTTTAGAATAAATTAAATGATAAAAAGCAAAATATGGAATTCTAAGTATATTTAATTTTTTAAAAGTATCAGTATATAACTGAAAATGGCAATATAAAATGTCTAAAACTGAACATAATTTATATAATGTTAACATCTTTTGTATAATGTTTGATTTAGAAACCAATCTTATCAAAAGAATTTAGTATAGATATTGATTTCAAAAAAATAGCTTTGCATCAAATATTAGTTATTTTTATTAAAATAATTTGTTTTGGTATTTAGTAAAATCTTGAATAAATAACTATCTCAAAATTTAATTAAGATTCAATTTATAAATTAAATTTTGGTAATAACCTAATCATAAAATAAATCATATTATATATTACAATACAACAAGTAGATTTATAGAAATAATATTTTAATTTTCATAGATTTTAATAAAATTTTTAGATTTTCTAATTATATTATTATTTTCTAATCCTTAGATTATTATTATTAAATATTCAAGCTTTATCAAACTCCTTTAAATTATATAGAATAAACCATTAAACTATAAATAATTCTTAATAAAATTAAATATTTTGATAATGTTGAATATTATTGCAAATAAAATATAAATTTTAGAAAAGTAAAATTAAAATAAAAAATTTACAATCTATATTCTAAATTTTAGGATTGTATTTCTAACAAAAATTAATTCAATTGAAGAAACATGAATTTTAATAACTAGATACATTATAACTGCCCATTTATTATATATGAGTTTTATTATTATCAAATAGCAATAATGAATAATAATAAAATAAAAATATTATTAAAAAGTTAAAATATGGATTCTAAATTTATATCAAAAATAGTTAATTAGTTTTAAATTTTCTTATGACAATATAAAAATTTATATATATTTTGTAAATAAATTCTTTTCCATAATTTTTTGATTAGTATATATATAAAGAAAATTAGTTTTTTAATATTACTAAATTCAAAATCAAAATTTTTATGCTAGGTATTTTAATAATTTATTATGTATCTATGGTATATCCTTTAATTTTTATTTTTCATTCATAAATTATGAAAATCAATTTCAAAAAAATAATTTTTTTTTCAAAAAACAGATCTAAAAAGTATATGTATATTTATGAATTAATCATTTTTATTTAGAAAAAATAAATAATTTTGTAAAAAAAAAGAGTATTGTGTTGACGAAATAATAAAAGCATTAATCAAAATATGCAGAAAAAACTGAAAAAAAAAAAAATAAAACAAAATGATGTTTTTTGATAATTTTATGATATACAATTTTATTTCGCTATTAGTATTATATAGGCAATTTAGGAAAAAAATTATAAAATTATTTTATTTCAAATTTGGAACCTTTTTTATGAAAATTAGAAATTTTATGAAATTACATATCTTAATTATATTTTTCTCATAATTTTAGCTTATTTTTTTTAATGATTATATAGTATTTGTTTTAGTGTATTATATAAGAGGATTATCATTAAATCACTTTTAAAAAGTTAGTCTTTTATTGGGACATTTACAAAAAAACTATGTGTAATTATATAAATGGTTTAAATTATTAGGTATGATTTTTAAGTATTATATTTTTTTCTCTATGTTAATATTAATAAAAACGTATCATTTATATTAAAACTTATTCATATACTTGGAATTTAAGAATTTTATATAAAAAACAATAAAGATTATAAATGTTAATTCGATAAATTATATGCTATAATAAATTTAATGTCATAGGTATATATTAGATTTTATAGTTTCTATTTACATATATTTATTAAAGTTCTCTATTTCATACAAATTTGTATTTAATATATAGTAAATAAAGATTCTAAGGAATCTTTTATTAGAAAAAATAAATAATTTATGAAGAAATATAATTTATATTTAACACTACCTAAATCAACTAAATAGAGCAAAAAATAAAAATAATTGATGTGAATTTTTGGCTATATTTTACAAAAATTTTATTCTTTTTAGCTTTTAAATACTAATATAATATACTTATAAAAATAATAATATCTTAACATTTTAAATTCTGAGAAATAATATATGAGCATAGATATTGTAGTAATATTTTATCATAAAAATGTGTACTTAATATTTAATGTAAAAATCAAGATTCTAAAGAATCTTTATTCGAAAAATAAAATAATTTATGAAGAAATAAATTTTATATTATAACAGTACTAGCATCTAAAAAAGTCAAAAATACAAAAATAATTGGTGTAAAATATTATCTATATTATACAAAGTATATATTGTTTTAGCTTTCAATTACTAATCTAATAAATTTATATAAATAATAATAACTTTATATTTTCTAAGTATTTAAAATTCTGACTAAATTTATTTAGAAATATATTTCTATGAAATTAAATTTATTTTAGTTCTCTTTTTCATAGAAATTTTTATTTAAAATTTAGTAAAATAAATCATGATTCAAAAGAATCTATATTAAAAAATAAAATAATATAATGCAGAACTATAATGCATATTTTAATACTGCTTAAGTCAACTACATTGAATCAATAATAAAAAATAATTGATGTGAATTATTAGCTATATTTTTTTAAAAAATATATTCTGTTTAGCTTTGAATTATCAATTTAAAATACTTATATAAATATTAATAATTTTATATTTTCTAAAGTATTTAAAATTCTGACTAAAATTATTTATACTATATAAAAAAAATAAAGAAATAAAATATGATCGAAATTTCTTTTTAATTGTTAGAAATATATATTAATGTTTATAGCTTTTAAAAAAAGCATGTATCTATGTAATTGTAGAATATATGAGATAATAGCAGTAAATTAATTTAGAATATCTATAATATTACATCATTAAAGGTATTTAAAAAAATTATATGAGTAGCTTATTTGTAGTAGCTAGAGTCAATAAATAAAAATTTAAATAAAATAAATTATAAAACATTAAAATATTAAAATAACCCGAAAATGCAAAAAACCTATAGTATTTTCCTCCTCTTGGTATGTCAAATTATTGTTGTTTTCAACTAATAACAATGTACAATGAGCCTATAAGACAGACTTGACTGTGGGTAATACTCTACATATATAATAATAAAATAGAAATAATTTTCAATTTCTATAATTTTGTTTGAAAAATATTAAAGACATTTATATATTTCACTTTTATAAATTTGTTTAAACCTTTTATAGATTTGATGGAATAACTCAATAACAATGTGTAGATAAATAATGTTGTTGGAAACCTGTCAATGAGTAAATTTACAAACGATTTTTAAACAAATAAGAAGAATCTAATGATAACTACCCTTGGTGCTTTTTCCAAAGTAATTTCTGTAATAATTTTAACTTTGAGGGTACTAATCCTGGATTTTAAGGATGGTTTGAAGGTCTGTATAAAAATTATATGGAAAATATAAATATTGGCAACAAAGGAGGAGTTGTGGCTTCCCCTGATACCAACACTCCAGGAGGAAGTTATTTCTACCATTGGATGAGAGATGCTGCCTTAACTATGAGAACTTTTATGGAAATAAATGACTTTAAATTAGATTCTATATAGTCTAATATGGATTCTTACGTAAGTTGGGTATTCGGTGTATAAAATGTAAGCGATCCTCATGGTTAAAGTGTTCTTTCTGAACCCAAATTTTTCCTTCCTAATGGAGAAGTTTACACTGGGCCCTGGTGCAGACCCTAAACAGATGGACCAGGATTAAGGGCCGGAACTCTAATTAAGTATTCCTAAGCTTTAATTTAAGGTGGACTTAAAGATAAAGTAACTTAATAATTATGGACTAGCAACGGTAGTGGAATTATTTAATAAGATCTGGATTGGGTCGCTAGTAACTGGCAGTAGAATGGATGCGATTTATGGGAAGAAATATAGTCCACTGACTTCTTTTGGAATAGAATGGCCTTCCACCAATCTATGGTTTGGGGAAGTGAATTTGCTCAAACAATGGGAGACACTACTAGAGCTTAAAAATACCAAAATGTTGCTAATTCTATTAAACCCACACTTTTAAATCACTGGAATGGCTCTTTTGTTTATGAATCTTCCAATAGATAAAAAGATTCTTCAGTAGTTCATGCTTTCGTAAGTCTGAATGAAGGAGGTACCTAAAATTCAAAAATCAAAATATTATTTTCTTTGTATTAACATTTGTATTTATTTTTAGTTTTTGATATCACTGGAAAAGAAGTCGCCGGAACTATCTAAACTTTAAACAAACTTTTCTGCAGTGAATACCTTATCAATCAATAAGATGATAGCAATGGAATTCCAGGAATTTTATATGGAAGATATTAAGGGGATAATTATGCAGGAGGTAATCCTTGGTAGTTATTGACAGCCGCCTTAGCTTAAGCCTTTTACTAAGGAGCTTAGCAAATGATTTAAAAGAATGATGAAGTGTTGCTTGCTGAAGAAGTAAAAATATTAGATATTTTTATAATGGATATAAATATATATATATACAATTTATTTATGATATTTTTAATTAGGTTGAACACTGGAGAGAAATTCTTAAATTGAGTGCTAATCCTACTGCCAAAGAGTTTGCTACCGCTGCTAAAAGTGCTGGAGATTCTGTAATGTAGAGACTCTATACTCATGTGAAGAATGATAATTATAATATATCAGAACAGATTGATAGAAATACTGGACTTCAAATTTCTGCTAAATAACTTACATGGAGTTTTGCTAATATTTTAAGAACATTACATTTATACACAAATAACTCATAATTAAATGAACTTTGAAAAATTAATTTTTAAATTATTTTTATTATTTTTTTTACTTTTTAAAAAAATTAAAAATTTTATGATTCATTTTTCAATTTCTTTATTAATTTGTTTTTATTACTTTTTAGTGTATTGAATAAATATCTAATTATTATAATCAAAATAAAATATCATAAAATTCATAAATAACGTAATAATTAATTTTAATTCTTTTTTTAAAACTCTTAATATTAATGACTAAGTTATTTTCAACTTTTATAGTTATTTATATTATATATATAAACAGTCATCTCTTAATTTTATATATTAATAATATATTTCATCAGAATTTAGTAATTCTATTTAGATTCTAATCAATATTTTTATAAAATAAAACATAATATAAACAAAATATAACTTTAAAGGTATTATTGTATATAATCAATACATACTGCTTAAAGAAAAGAATTTTATACATTTTTTATTAAATTATAATATTTTAATAAAGTATAAATAAGATTTAATGTTTCTTTTCATGAAATAAATAGAGGGAAAAGATTGAAAAGTATTATTGAATTTGGTAATTTAGAAGATAATATATATTATTATAATTAAATAAAAGAAAAGAAAAAAATAAAGAAAAAAGCAGCTTTACTCTAAAATGTTAAGCCAACACCAATATTTTTTAATTGAAGATATACAACCAGAAAAAAAATTACAAGAAGAATTATAAAAAGATAAACATAATTAATATGATAATGTATAATGCTAATAAAACGATGAATATTATTATTAAGATGATATAGATATATTTTTTGAAGAAAAAGAAACTTCAATTTAAAATAGAGATATTTTTAACTACTAATTCGTATATCCTCAATCTAATCTATAAAATGTTTGTACTTAATCTAAAGACGAGAATAAGATGTAGCAATAAAGTAAGAGGTTATTATATTTAAATTAAGAGATAATTTTCCCAAAAGTTACAAAAAAACTTAAAAAACGAATTAGAAAAGATAGAAAACCCAGCAATATTAAGAAAGAAATTGAATGTGAATTTAGTTTTGATAGTAAAAATGCCGTAAAAGGAGTTATTAGAAAATTTGGACTTCTAAATCATAAAGATGAAATAGATAAAAATTAAGCTTAAAAATTTATTAATGAAGGATTGGAATAATATTTGGACTTTATATAAATATTACCTAAAATTCAAAATACATTTGAAGTTTAAACCTATCTATAAAATTATGAAGAATTTACTGTGGAGGATTTGGATGAAATCAAGAAAAGAATAAATAATATACATAATAAAACCATATTAAATATAAACAATAAAGATGAAAGAACACATAAATAGAAATAACTAGAGTAGGCTTTAAATGTATTAAAATTTATAGATTAATCTAATTATAGCAAATTTATATCAAATATATACGAAACTGTAAATTAAAAGGAACTTAAGCTTTTTAATTAATTGCTAACTGAAAAAGTTAATAAACTCACATAATTAAATAGGCTATGCTTACAAAGATATCTAATTACAAATTTTTCTTCTTAATTATTTAGTAGTGATAAAATTAAAAAAGTCCTAAGTTATTATTAATACGGATTATTACTTTTAAATTAAAAGTTACTAAAAAATTAGGAATTAGAATCTGTTAAATGAATAAATTTATTATTATTTTATAATTAACTATATATTTGTAATGAGATATTAATATTTTATTTTATCACTAAAAATTAAATAAGTGTATATACATATATTAAATAATTTCTGTATTATAATAATTTGTGCCATTGCCAATAATTATTAATCAATTAATTTGTAAAAAAAAAAAATTCCTATAAACTAATATATATATAAATAAGAATAATATACATAAATGGATAATTAATATAATATTACTATTCGTTTAAATTTATTAGTTTTAAATTATATTTTAATTAAAATATTAAAATAGTTTATAATGAATTTAATTTAATAATATATTAAAAAAATAATTAATGTAATTCACTTTTTAATGCTATTTTAAGAAAATAAAATTTTTTACACTTTTTTATTTTACACTGTTATAGGGAACTAATAACACTTTGTTTATTGAGGTTATTATAATTATTAGTCAAACAGTTTATAATAAATATTTTCTTATTATCCTTGCATAAAATCACTTATTTAGCTGTTGGGTTGGTGAAAAATAGTTCTTATTTAGAAAGAAGAACGATTAGATTTTTTACTCTGAGCTCGACTTTTACTAAGAGACATAGCCCCACTTTCTTCACAGTTTGTATTATTAGGTAGACTATTATAGTTTTCTTTGGTTTGAGTGTTTAGAACCTAGCCAATAGCTTGGTAATTAATAATAGAAAGTTAATTACTCTTAGAATTGGAACTATTCTGCATAATTTAATTTAAATAATTTTAGTTATCAGCCAAAGGGAAGGGCTAGATTAAATTATCAGAGGATTATTATTTTCCCGCAGAAGAAAGAGTTCTTTACTATAAATGTTAAAAGCTAAGTTTTTTTTATTTTTTCATCATTAGAGAATTTGGAGTTTTAAAGTGCAGTTGTTGTTGTTGTTTTAGTGATTATTAATTAGTATTAGAACCAAGGGAATTGTTGGTTACTTTAGTGGAGTTTTCTTTGCTAGTTTCACTGTGTTCACATTCACTAATCACAGATTCTCCCCATCTTTTTAGGTATTTTTTTGGAGTAGTCAATACTAGATTTTTTTACTTTATTTTTGGTTACTAATTCTGACTTTTCTAGTGGAAGGGGCGAAGGAATAGAAGTCATAGAATTAGGTTATGACCCTCTCCCAACTAAATTATTATTGATAGAAGTATTTCCTGAAATATAATATTATGAGTGGATTTATTATTAAATTGAAGAATTTCGTTGTTAATTTTTATTTTGTATGGATGTAGTATCTGTAGGCTAAGGGAAGAAATAAGAACCTGATCTAAATTCATTTTTTTATAATTTATTATCATAGTCATCGTCATCATCATCATTATTTAGGTTTCTAGATTGTTCAGATATTATATTAGATAACTAAGAGTCCATGGAACACCTTTTCTTATGTTTTTTGAACAATTGAAGTGAAAGAGAAGAGCTACTCATAAACTAATTTTCGCTGAAATTTTTGCTTCGAGTATAAACATTAGAGCTAGAATTCATCATTCCCTATTATTTTTGGCTTTTTCCTTCAATACCATTTCCTTCATTTGATTATTATTTTTCGGAATTTTTTCTAAGCCCTACAAATCTCTGGTGAGAATGGGCTCTTTTATAATTAAAAGGAATTAATTCATGTTGTAAAATAGTTTGGTTTTCAATACTGCTTAAACTATTATTTCCCTAAGGGATTCTTTTTCCTTAGGATGTAGAATTGTTCATTTATCTTTAAGATTTTTCATTATTTTTGGAATTTTAATACTGAGCATGCTATTATTTCAATTTTTCAAAAATTTTTTCTTTGGCTCTAAGTTGTTGTGAGCTTTTATCAATTAAATTTTATTTTATCATTGGTTTGGTAGAAGGAGGCATTATTTATTCATTTAATTTTTATTGATATTCTTATATATTTTGTTATAAGTTGTTTGCAGTCTTTCTCTTTTTAAAACTAAACTAACTTTATGACAAAATACTACTCCTACTTGTTGTTTATTATTGTTCTAAATCTTTTTATATTTCAAATTCCGATTTTTCTTTTACTACACCTACCTTCAAAGAAAAAGCTGATATTAAATCGGTGTTACTTTTATTTAATTGAAAACTACTGTTTCTATTTAAACTGGCTCTTTTTTGATTTTTGTATTGTTGAGCTAAAATCTGACTAGGATTAGCCTTGGGGGTAATTTCAATTTCTTAACTATTATTTCTGTAATAGTGTTATACAGATTATTTAATAAGACTTTAGACTTATTAAGTTTGACTTTCTTCTTTTAACTTTTTTTCTTATTTTTATAAATTTTTTGTAATAAAATTTTCTCTTTCTTATCTATAATCATACTTGATTTTCATATCTTAGATAAATAAATTCATTCTTCTTTTCCCAGTTAAAAACTATATCAATTTCTATAATAAAGAAATAAAAAATATAGTTTTAATTGAAGTAATTAAATAAATCATATTTAATTACATCTCTTTTGATCCTAAATGCCTTTACTTAGAAGGAATTACATAAAGCTTAGCTTAATCTGACTTCACTGTCTTAGTATATTTCTTCATCCCCAAAATAGGTATTCGAGCCCTACAACATAGATTTAATCCTTTTAAATTCCTTTTTTCTCTGAATGGCAAATTGGTTTTATTTTTCAAGTTACTCTAGCTAAATTAACTAAGATAACTCTACTTCTCCCTCTCTTATAAAATAAATATACTTCACTGCATCATTTTCTTTAAATATTATGTTATTTTTTTAAAAGTGACAGTCTTCATATAGTGTAGCAATTAAAGCATTTAAAATGTTGGAACCGTTTTAAAAAAATTAAAATTCTTCAAGAATTATACCTTTTCATTTAAAACGTTGTTTGTATACTCCCCATCACTTTACTAAAAACCTCTTTTGATAGAGTCATTACATCAACATCAGATGAGCAAACCATAGTTGCAGTTCTAAAAAAAAAAAAAAATATATTAATTAGTAGTATTTTTATTAATTATAATATTTTTACATTTTTAAATATAATATATTATTTACCTTTTGCAATTTGCTAAAAGTGCAATTTCTCCAAAGGCTTCTCCAGGAGTGAAAGTCTTTACAGAATACAAATTGGGGTATTATTTATGATAAAACTCATTTGTGAATGATCCATTTCCAATTAAATTTGATTTTGGAGTTTATTCATCCTTATTTTTTTAATCAAACATTCTACTTTTCCTTTTAATACTATAAAATACTCATATCCTACTTCATCTATTTAATAAAGGAAATTAATTACATATATACATATATAAATTTAATATAGTCTTAATTCAATATTTATATGACTTGATCTTATTAATTTTTGTTAATTTATATATAAATTAAAAAAACGTTAAAAATAACAAATTAGGTATATTTAATTCTGAAAATAATCTATAAACAAAAAATTATATTCTATAGCAAAATAAAGAGGGATCATAATAAAAAATATTTTTAATTACCCATTTCAAAAATAGTTTCATGTTTACTATAATGCTTATGCTTTAAATTACTAAGTATTTTGCTTGTTAGTTTTTCTGAGTTTATCAGCTCAGGATTTTTTTAGAATACGCTTAGTCCTCGGATAGCTTTTTACAAAAATTAATATTCAATAGGATTTTTAACTGGTTTTTATAGCAAGTAAATAGTCATCTAACAAATTTAAAAATTACTATATATGTTTTGCAAATAATGATAGGATATTTTTTTAAGAATTATATTTTCTCTTAATCATTCAGATTAATTATTAAAAAATTTATGCATTATATTTTATTTCAATTTTACCTCACTATCCTCTGGTTCATTCATATTAACTTATTATTTATTTAAGACATTAAATACTTGCTATTCTTCAGCAGTTAATTAATGATATTCATTGTTATTCTAGTATTTTTAATTTTAAAATAATTTTAATATTTTATCTGAATCAAGCTTAGTACGCATTTTCTTAAACATATTATCTAGAGTTTTTGATTTATTCATTGAAATATCAGGCTTGTATTCAATGACATAATCATCTTCTCTTATAATTTGCATTCCTTTGTCAACATTATTGGAGTGTTCAGGGCTAAAAAGCGAATGCTTTTCTAGATCAGGAATAAATATTTTTGGAGTTTCAGTCATTAATAATGTTTATTTACCCGATTCGTTTGATATTATATATAAATTTTTTTTCTTTTTTTCTCTAATATGTGATTTTAATTAATTTTTAACAATAAATTTTTGTTAGAAGGTAATAAATAATGCAAAGTATTAACCACCTTATTAACTAACAATAATTTATATTTAATTAATTATTAAGCATAGTTAGTCTATTTATATTCTTGTTAATTATATTTTTTTTTATATATACTCAGTTTTATGATTTGGATTTAATTAGAGTAAATTTTTCAATTCTTATTATAAATTAGGAATTCTCCAATTTATATTTTCAAGCCTTTTTGAAAAAGAAATTTATAATAACAATCATTAAATTACAAATATAGGTAAACATATATTATTACTACTATTCATGCATATAATAGAGGTTTAGTATCTATATTTGTATTTAAAATATAATAATTAATGAAAAACAATAACATTATACTGATAATAATTAGAGAGAAGTATAGTTTCATTTCTATCATATAATGAAAACTTTCATTTTATTTAAATATGCCTTTTATGAAGCTTTTCTTATGTGCTAGACCGGTAGTGCCTCTACATTATAATTAATATATTGAAAAATTTTTTACTATCTAATTGAACATAAAAAATCAATATACCAGAATCTATTATTTTATATAAAGTAAGACTGCTATGACAAAAAGTAATGAAAAGAAATAATCCTAGAGTTTTTAGTGGCTAATTTTTTGCATTTTCTTGATTTCAAGTTATAACCTATATTTTAAATGGAGCAGGTAGACTCGCTATAAGTTTTACATTTAGCCACCTTTTTTAACACAGGCTTTTTAACTCAAAGATGGAAATTATTCTGTAGAGCATTTTTTTTGGCTTTAAGTTTAGTCAGAAAGATTTTAAAAAATACACTTAGCAATATCCTACTTTCTTGAGTTTAAATTAGAGTTTTAGCTATAGCTATAGTTTGAGTCAGAGTTAGGGTCATAGCTTAAATTAGAATTTTATTTAAGTATTTTTTTAACTTTCTAATTCGCAGGCATTTCCTAAAGCATTTTATTTTTTCACTTAGATTGGCTTTAATTAAATTTATCAGCACTATAATTAGTGCAATCAACAATTTTTACGAAATGCAATTTTTTGTTTTTCCTTTAGATAAAATATGACTATCTACATTACAGGTGAATTAGGGAGAATTACGAAGTCTAGTATTAGTGCATCCATCAAAAAGTTGAATATATTAACTATTGCTTGCTATAATTAATATTATGAAGTAGTTAATCTTACACTATTTATCTTCTTGTAGGTAAAAAATACTAATTATTTAAGAATATACAATAAATAAAAAAACTTTGCACTTTATAAAAATTTCACTTTATTTCCTCCAAATTGAATTCGTTAATGCCCTTGTTTGTTTTCAATTTAAGTTTCTTGTTCATTAATCGCAATTTGTCACTTTATTCCTTCACTTTAGTATATTTGCTACATATTTAGAACATGAGGTGAAATTAATAATTAAAATTTTAATTTATTCAATAATTTAACATTCCTTTAAGGATTAGCAAGACCATTGCCATTCATATGTAATCATTCACATTTCTTAGTTAATTATTAGATTAAAAATATATTCCTTTTAACTAATAACCAAACTGTATATTAAATGTAGTAACTAAACATATTTATCAACAATATGTTTGATAGTACAAATTTTGTATGCTTTAGTTTTTCTCTGGTTAATTTATCATGTGAAGATTTTGTTATTAAAGTTTTTTCTAAGTCTAATTCTAGTTTCTTCACTCAGTCTTTAAAAATAGCAATATATGTGTCTAAATTTTGGTATTCTTCATTATTAAATGAATAGAAATATATCACTAACATGGTTGTAATTTTATGCAATATTTTGAAAGGCTTTTCTTAGATCAGCTTCTGACTCAACTCTGCAATTTATAAAATTATTATTTTATCATTGTGATTATAAATAGAAAAATAAAAAATATTAAAAAATGAATTAAAGAATATTCATAATTAATATTAGGTACCGCCCAAAAACTGAGAAACAGCATTTTTCTGGGCTTAATAATTTATTTTTTTTAATCAAAAATCAAAAAATTACAGAGAAACAAATTTAAAAATGAAATGATTTTTATTTTTAAATGTATAATCCTTCATTATTTAAACCATATATATAATGTTATTTACTAAATAAAACAATTAAATTATTTAATTATAATAGTGGCAATAAAATTAGTAATGAAGGATGTACTTAATTTAGATACTCACTTGAAAAACTAACAAAACTAACTACTTTAAACCTTAATTTATAGTACTAGTTTTATTAATTTGAAGAGAATATTGTGTTAAAAATAAAGTTTCGCTACAAAGAAATATATCAAATTTTTATTCCTTTATTTTTATTACATTCATAACAAATTGAATGTTTCAAAATTTAAAAGATAAAACTAGTAAATATTTATGATATCAACTCTTAATATATCGTATCTATTTTTTAATATCAATTATCAGAAAATTACAGAGAAACAAATTTAAAAATGAAATGATTTTTAATTTTAAAATTAATTATCTACTCTATTTATACCATAAATAAAATGTTATTTACCCTATAAAACAATTAACATAATTAATTTAAATAGTGATAATTAGATTGGTTAGTAAAGTTGTACTTAATTTGGATAATCACTTGAAAAACTCACAAATCTAACTTCTTTAAACATTAATTTTTAGTACTAATTTTATTAATTTTGAGAGAATATTATATTAATAATAAAATTTCGCTACAAAGAAATATATTAAATTTTTATTCCTTAAAAAACTACCCAAATACTTAATGATATTAATTTATAAGTTTCTTCATTTAAAACAATATTTATTTAAATTATTCAAATCAATCAGAAAATTATAGTTTTTAGTGTAATTAGCCTCAATATAGTAAACATAAAAAGTTTAGTCCATTTGAATCCCGAAAATGTTAGAACTGTAATTATGAAAGTTACTTTTTGCAATGTCCTTCATGCTTTTAACCTTATTACAGATCCAAATTTTCTCCTTTTGTTATTGATAATTGCTAGGCTTGTCATAAATACTTTTAATATTTTGATTGCCCTAAGTGTAAAGATCATCATTTAGAAGTTTAATTAATATCAGATAATTATAACAAAATTAATAATAATTGCAGAAAATGTCTTCAAGGATATCAGCAAAAGATTAACTAACAAATTTTTATGAAGACCCTCAAGGAAAACAAAGTTGAAATTTAAGAGAAATTTATTTTATACGAATTACAAAAACATTGAAATATTAATAACAAAACAAATCGTTTAAATTGGTGAATATTTATTTATATATAAAATAATTTTAGACTTATAATTCATATATTTCAATTTTATTACAAGTAATTAAATTAGTAACTAGCAATAATTTATTTTTATTCATTAAAGCTTTGTGTTTTACTCTCAATTCATATTTGTAATTAATTAAACTTACTAGAGTAGGAAAATTTAACTTGAATGGTATAGGAACAAAATTATATTAATTAGCGTATCTTCTATTTTTAGAAGATTAAGATTAAGATTATATAGATTTTTCTTTGTGATTATAAAAAAATATTTTTATTATTTGTAGTTATTTATTTTCTTAAAATCTATAAAGTATTCAAAAATAAAATACTTTTTGTTTCATTAGATATAATAAAATGCTATATAGGAATATTTTAAATTCCATTTTCAGAACTTAATATGAAAAATTCCATTAGCGATCTATAGTAAGAGATTTATCATACAGCAATTAATAAATAAATTATAATAATTATTTATTATAATAAATAAAATTATATCATCTAAATAATAATAATAAATTTATACAAAAAAAAATTATTTCGGAAATGGAATTTTTAAATTCGTCGAAGCATACTTTTAATTTTAAAATATGATTATTAAATTTAATCAAAATATTGTTAATTAAAGAAAGCAGTTACAAAGTATTTAATTTAAAAATTTAGCTCTGTTTTTATAATAATTCAAATTTGTATGGAATTTTTTAACTTTTATATTGATATCTAAGAAAATAAGTTAAAATCTGAAAATAAATCAGGTTATAAATTTAGTATATTAAAAATGAAAATTATTATTAAATTAAAAACTAAATAATAAAAATGCAATATTAATTCAGATACTGAGATAATTATTAATATCTAATCAAATAATAATGTTTTTATTGTATACATTTTTAAAAAATTATCTTTAATTTTAATAATTATCAGAAACTAATTTGAAAATTAAATATTTCAATTAATACTATAAATACATATACACATAAACTTATAAATACATTAAAAAAAAAAATAAACCAACTAACAAAGAAACAAATAAACATCTAAAAATAGAAAATAAAAGTTATTTTTAAATCTTAAAAATGTAATATATATTAAAATCACATAGAAAATTATTTACAACAGTAAAAGTAAAAAATGAAAGGATAATAAATAAATATATAGTGCAATAAATCTATAAGCGATATGTACCAAAATCAATTAAATAAGAAATAAATAAAATAGGATTAGTAAATAAATTAGTGCTAGCTAATGAACTAAACATAAATTTTAGGTAAAAATAAAACGAAAAATTATAGAAAAAAGTATAACGGTTAGTTATTTTGGTTATAAATAATGAAAACTAATATAGAATGATAAATTTTTCGATATAATATATAAAATATATAATTTATCAAAAGAAATGGAAAATTACTAAATTAAATAATATTGTATTCCTGAAAAAAATATTATTTTGTATTTATTAATATCAAAGAAAATATTAGAAATTATTCTGATTTCAAATTATATATAGATATGGAGTTTAGTTTTCGGAAATTTATTGATTATTTATTTTTATAATTTAATAATAATCATCATATATAATACTCCAAATATATAAATTTAATTTATTATCAGATTTTAACAAACCTAACTTATTTAAACTTTAATTTAGACTAATTATATTAATTTAGAAAGAATATTATGTTAAAAAAGAAATTCGATAAATAGATAAAAATAAATTTTTTTTCACTATTTCATTTATAAGAAATATTGAGTGTTTCTAAATTTAAGAGGAAAAACTTGCCAAATAATTAATGATATTAATTTATAATATCTCTTCATTTTATACTGTATCTATTTTTTTTAAATTAAAAATAAGAAAATTACAGAGAATCAAATTTAAAATGAAAGAAATATTAATTTTTAAATGTATTATCTTCATTATTTTTGCCATAAATATAATGTTATTAACAGTAAAAAAACAATTAACTTTATTAATTTTAATAGTAGCAATTAAATTAGTGATGAAGGATGTATTTAATTTGGAAAAGCTCTAGAAAAAATAACAAACCTAACCTCTTTAAACGTTAATTTACAGTATTAATTTTATTAATTTTAAGATAATATTATGTTAAAAATAGAATTTTGCTACAAAGAAATAATTCAAATTTGTATTCCTTTATTTTATTACATTCAAAATAAATATATAATATTTCTAAATACAAGAGAAAACTTGCCAAATATTTAATGATAAAAATATATAATTTTTATTAATTTTTCTTCTATACCTATTTTTTCAAATCAAAAATCATAAAATTACAGAGAATCAAATTTACAAATGAAAGGATTTTCAATTTTTAAATGTATTATCTTCCCCATTTATACCATAAATATAATGTTATTTATAATATAAAACAACTAACTTAATTAATGTTAATAGTAGCAATTAAATTGGTGATGAAGGATGTACTTAAATTAGTAAAGCACTTGAAAAATTAACAAACTTAACTTCTTTAAACATTAATCTACAGTACTAATTTTATTAATTTGAAGATAATATTATGTTAAAAATAGAATTTGCTACAAAGAAATAAATCTAATTTGTATTCCTTTATTTTATTAGATTCATAAAAAATATAGAATGTTTCTAAATATGAGAGTAAAATTTTGCAAAATATTTAATGATAAAAATATATAATTTCTATTAATTTTCTTCTATTCCTATTTTTTCAAATCAAAATTATAAAATTACAGAGAATCAAATTTACAAATGAAAGGATTTTTAATTTTTAAATGTATTATCTTCACCATTTAAATATAATGTTATTTACAATAATTAACTTAATTAATTAAATAGTATAAATTCAGTTGGTGATCAAGGATGTACTTAATTAGGAAAATCAATTGAAAAAGTTACAAACCTAACTTATTTAAACATTAATTTATAGTACTAATTATATTAATTTGGAGATAATATTATTATTGTAAAAATATAATTTCGATGAATAGTTAAAAATAAAATATGTTTTCCTTTATTTTACATCATTTATAGGAAATATAATGTGTTTCTCAATTTATGAGGAAAAACTTGTCAATTAATTAATGATATTAATTTAAATGTTTCTTCATTTTATACTATATCTATTTTTTTAAAATCAAAAACTAGAAAATTTCAGAGAAAAAAATTAACAAATGAAAGAATTTTTAATTTTGAAATGGATTATCTTCTCCATTTATACCATAAATATAATGTTATTTACAGTATAAAACAAATTAACTTAATTAAATTTAATAGTGGCAATGAAATAGGTTAGGAAGGATGTACTTAATTCGGAAAATCACTTGAAAAACTCAAAAATCTAGCTTTTTTAAAAGTTAATTTAAGGTACTAATTTTTATTAATTTGGAGAGAATATTATGTTAAATGGAATTTTGATGCAAAGAAATAAATCAAATTTATATTCCTATATTTTATTACATTCATAAGAAATATATAATATTTTTAAATACGAGAGTAAAAACTTGATAAATATTTAATGATAGTAATTTATATTTTCTCTTCATGTTATACTATATCAATCTATTTTTTTAAAATCAAAAATCATAAAATTATAAAAAATCAAATTTACAAATGAAATGATTTTAAATTTTAATTTATTATCTTCCCCATAAGTACCACAAATATAATATTATTTACAGAATAAAACAATTAACTTAATTAATTTTAATAGGAATTATTCTATTGGTGATGAAGGATGCACTTAATTTGGAAAAGAACTCGAAAAACTAACAAACTTAACTTCTTTAAACGTTTATTTAGGGTAATATTTTTTATAAATTAGGAAAGAATATTATGTTAAAATTAGAATTTAAATAAAAAAAAAGAAATGAAATTATTTTTCCTTTATTTTATAATATTCATAAGAATTATTGAATATTTCTCAATTTGAGAGGAAAAACTTGCTAAATATTTAATGATACCAATTTATAATTTCTCTTCATTTTATAATATATCTATCTATTTTTTTCAAATCAAAAAATAAGAAAATAACAGAGAGAAAAATTAAAAAATGTAAGGATTTTTAAATTTTAAATGTATTGTATTCACCATTTATACTAATAAATATAATTTTATATAGATAATATAAAACAATTAACTTAAATAATTTTAATAGTGGCAATTATAATGGTGATGAAGGTTGTATTTAATTTGGAAAAGCAGTTGAAAAACTCACAAACCTAAATTCTTTAAACGTTAATTTATAGTACTTATTTTATTAATTTAGAGAAAATATTATTATTTTTAAAATACAATTTCGATACAAAAAATAAATCAAATTTGTTTTCCTTTATTTTATGAATGAAAGGATTTTTAATGTTTCAATTTATTGTATTCGCCATTTATACCATAAATATAATGTTATTTACATTATAAAACAATTAACTTAATTAATTATAATAGTTTCAATTAAATTGATGATGAAGGGTGTACTTAATTTGGAAAATCACTTGAAAAACTAGCAAACCTATGTTCTTTAAACATAAATTTTGAGTACTAATTTTATTAATTTGTAGAGAATATTATGTTAAATTTATAATTTTAATACAAAAAAGTTATCAAATTTGTTTTCCTATATTTTATTACATTCATAAGAAATTAAGAATGCTTCTCAATTTGAAAGGAAAAACTTGCCAAATAATTAAAAATATTAATTTATAATTTCTCTTCATTTTCTTGTATAACTATTTTTTCAAATCAAAAATCAGAAAAACAAATTTACAAATGAAAGGATTTTAATTTTTAAATGTATTATCTTCCCTATTTATACCATAAATATAATGTTATTTACAGTATCAAACAATTAACTTAATTAATTTTAATAGTTCGAATCAAATTGGTGATGAAGGGTGTACTTAATTTGGAACATCAATTGAAAAACTAACAAACCTAACTTCTTTAGATATTAATTTATAGTAATAGTTTTATTAATTTGGAGAGAATATTATTATTTTAAAAATAGAATTTCGATACAAAAAATATATTAAATTTGTTTTCCCTTATTTTATGAATGAAAGGATTTTTAATTTTAAATGTATTATCTTCCCAATTTATACCATTAATATATTATTATTTACAGTATAAAACAATTAACTTAATTAATTTTAATAGAAATAATTCTATTGGTTAGGAAGGATGTACTTAATTTGGAAAATCACTTGAAAAACCCACAAACCTAACTTCTTTAAGTGTAGATTTAGGGTACTAATTTTATTAATATGGAGAGAATATTATGTTAAATAGAATTTGCTACAAAGAAATAAATCAAATTTGTATTCCTTTATTTTATTACATTCATAAGAAATATATAATATTTCTAAGTATGAGAGTAATATCTTGCCAAATATTTAATGATACTAATTTATAATTTATCTTTATTTTATGCTATACCAATCTATTTTTTTAAAATCAAAAATCATAAAATTACAAATAAACAAATTTGGAAATGAAAGGATTTTAATTTTAATGTATTATCTTCCCCATTTATACCATAAATATAATGTTATTTAAAGTATAAAACAATTAACTTAATTAATTTTAATAGTGGCAATTAAATTGGTGATGAAGGATGTATTTAATTAGGAAAAGCACTAGAAAAACTAACAAATCTAACATCTTTAAACATTAATTTATAGTACTAATTTTACAAATTTGGAGTGAATATTATGTTAAATATATAAATTCACTACAAAAAAGTTATCAAATTTGTTTTTTCTTTTATTATATTACATTCATAAGAAAAAATATATAATGTTTCTAAATATGAGAATAAAAACTTGCCAATAATTTAATGATACTAATTTCTAATTTATCATCATTTTCTTATATATATCTTTTTTTCAAATCAAAAATCAGAAAATTACAGAGAAACAAATTTTCAAATGAAAGGATTTTTAATTTTTCAATTCATTATATAGATCATTTATATGATAAATATAGTGTTATTTACAGTATAAAATAACTAACTTAATTAATTTTAATAGTTTCAATTAAATGGATGATGAAGGATGTACTTAATTTGGAAAATCACTTGAAAAACTAGCAAACCTATGTTCTTTAAACATTAATTTTGAGTACTAATTTTATTTATTTGGAGATAATATTATGTTAAAAAAAGAATTTCGATACATAGATAAAAATAAAATTAGTTTTCCCATATTTTTATTACATTCATAAGAAATAAGGAATGTTTCTCAATTTGAAAGGAAAAACATACCAAATAATTAAAAATATTAATTTATAATTTCTCTTCTATTTATAATATCTATCTATTTTATTAAAATCAAAAATCCGAAAATTACAGAGAAACGTATTTACAAATGTAAGGATTATTAATTTTTAATATTATTATCTTCCCAATTTATACCATTAATATATTATTATTTACAGTATAAAACAATTAACTAAATTAATTTTAATAGAAATAATTCTATTGGTTAGGAAGGATGTACTTAATTTGGAAAATCACTTGAAAAACTCACAAATCTATCTACTTTAAAATTAGATTTATCGTACTTATTTAATTTATTAGGAAAAAATATTATATTTATAATAAAATTTCGATACAAAAAAGATATCAAATTTGTTTCCTTTATTTTATTACATTCATAAGAAATATTGAATGCAAAACTTGCTAAATATTTACTGATATTAATTTATAATTTCTCTTAATTTTATACGATATCAATCTATTTTTTAAATTCAAAAATCAATAAATTACAAAGAAAAAAATTTACAAATGAAAGAAATATTAATTTATAAATGTATTATCTTCATTATTTTTACCATAAATATAATATTATTTACAAGATACAACAATTATCTTAATTAATTTTACTAGGGATAATTAAATTGGTAAGGTAGGATGTACTTAATTGGGAAAATCACTTGAAAAACTCGCTAAACTAACTTCTTTAAACATTCATTTAAGGTAAAAATTTTATTAATTTGTAGAGTATATTATGTTAAAATAGAATTTCGACACAAAAAGAAATAAATCAAATTAAATTTAATTTTTCATTTATTTTATTACATTCATATAAAATATTGAGTGTCTCAATTTGAGAGAAAAACCTTGCCAAATATTTAATGATATTAATTTATAATTTTTCTTCATTTTATCTTACATCTATTTCTTTTAAATCGAAAATTACAGTGAAATTTTAAGTTTTAAATGTATTATTTTTCCCATTTATACCATAAATATAATGTTATTTACAGTATATCATCATTAACTTTTTTAATTTTAAAAGGGATAATAAAATTGGTGATGAAGGGTGTACTTAATTTGAAAAATCACTTGAAAAACTCAAAAATCTAACTTCTTTAAACGTTAATTTAATGTACAAATTATATTATTTTGGAGAATATTATGTTAAAAATAGAATTTCGATACAAAAAAGAAACCAAATTTGTTTACCTTTACAAAATATATCATTTTTAAATATTTAACTATCTTTAACATTTATGCTATAAATATGATCTTATTTAAAATATAAAATAATTAACTTAATTAATTTTAATAGGGATAATAATTGATTTTGATATATGCTGTGTATAATTTAGAAAATCACTTGATAAACTTAAATTCTTAACCAATAAAATAATTTATTTGAGATTATATTTTATTATTTTATTCTAAAATTTTGTGATTATTATTTTTTATATTTCATATGAATCTAAAGTAATTTCTGTTTTATCTTTATTTTTTATTAATTGTTTTATTATATTTTGAAATTATAAATAATTTTTTTAACAAAATTATTATTTTTATATCAAATATAATATTAATCTATATATGTATATTCAATTTAAGAATTATATTTTCTAATCCTTTTATTTCAAATTTAGCACTTTTTATATGAATATTTCAATTTTGACAAATTATTTATATTTATTATTTATTTCTGATATTATATAGTGCTATAAAGAGAAGTGATTAAATAAACTCTCTTCATCGAAGTTGGCGGTGATTCTATCTGATGATTCATCATTGTGTTTTCTCAAAATAATTCTGGGGATAGTGAAGAGGAATCGCTCTTATTCGAGACTTAAGTTTTTTTTTTTTTCAGGATTAATTATATAATTTGTGCTAGTTATGTTAAAAATTTAGACTAAATAAATCGCCAATTGAATAATTATGCAATGTTAGAATGAAAAGAATTATCATTGTACAAAGACTTAACTTCGTCCTCAGCCTATCTTCTTACAAAATAACCCATAAAAATATTTACAGCAAATTTTGCAGAGGTTCCGAAAGCTGTTTAGAAATCTAAAATTTATGATGCGAAAATCAAAGTATAAAAAAGAGTGTTTTTAATTAGTGCAAACATTAAAAAATGCTCTTCCTTTTACCTAAAATTTCAAAGAATCGAAGTTTAAATAAATAGTTAGTTTCCCAATAAAGTCATAGTATTATTGCTCCATCTGTTGGTAAGTAGTCATAGTTTTTAACAATCTATTAAGTTTATTTTACAAAGAAAAATGAAATTGATTTAAACTTCTAAAATCTCCAAATTTTAAGAACAGACTATCGCAGAACATAAGTCAGTGCTGCTCTTCATTTAATAACGAAATTTAGAAAATTGTCTAGAATCAGCTTCTTACAATAATAAGCTAATAAATAGTAGTCACATCAGGCAAAAGCTATTTCTGAAATAAAAATTAAGCACGAGTTAAAAAATATTTCATTTACTATTAAGAATATTTTTTTATCTGATTACAAGCTTTTATATTGTTGCAAAGAACATTTTTACAGCGATAATCAAACAATAAAAGGGTATATAAACTGAAAATGAGAAAAATAAGAAAAATGAAAACGAAAAATTTTTACAGAGAAGAATACTCTTCAAGATAACTTAGTATAGAAAAAATTAAAAAATAAACTTAAATTTCATAAATCTTCTCCACCACTGAAGTCTAAACTACAATAAACTTGACTTCACAGTACAGCAAACAGTATTTGCAGTAGCAGAAAACACAACAAAATAAGTTTCCAAGAAACGATAATAAAGCATACAAAATATTCAACAAAATGCAGCTGGATTTCACACGAAAAATTGTTGAATGAGTCTATGTTATAAATACCAGATTTAGAGGTGGAACTAGTATGGTAAGCTGAATTAAAGTCGTAGAATATTATCGAATCAAAATTAAGAAATATTAATAATATGTCTTTAATGGTATATGAAGAATAACAAAATTAATTTATTTTTGACCCAAATTTAATCTCATTTTCCCTTATCATACACTCTTCCTACTGTAAATCTATAAATTTTAAAAAAGAAATGAAAATTATTTGATTGAATTATGTTAAAGTATCAAATTAAGCTTCTCTCTGAATATTTCTTAATTAATTGTCATCCTTAGAAATGTTTAAATAATGGTAAGTTTAGAATAATATCTTTTTTCAAAGGAATTTCAAAAAGAAGTTGAGTATATACTCCTTCTATTTGGTAAATCTTAAGCTTCTATCTGGAAAGTTTTATATTTTTCCAAGTCCTTTATGATACAATGGAGTAAAAATAGTTAAAGAATACCTATTATTGAAAAATTATATTGATCAGTGTTTGTCTAAGTTCTTCTTCCTAAAATTATATTCCTTCTGAAAGTCATTTGAGGAGACTACTTAGGAGTGAAATTATTAGGGTCTTATTTCTGAAAAAGGGGTTTAAATAGGAATGCATGTTTCGTACAGATGGATTATTAGAGAAAGAAATTTATATATTGATTGACTTACTCTCGGCAATCATAGGCGTGATAATTTACTTATACTTGATATAGGGAGACTGGAATAAATAGACTCCCTTCATAGATGTTATTATTTAAGTTAATTCGATATTATGCGATCTATTCAGATTAAATCTGGATAGATCGATGATAAAGAAGAATCGTCCTTAATGAACATATCACGGTTTTGGACTTCCTAAAGTTGTTAAAATGCGGGTATATAGAAGGACTTCAAAACATCATAAGGTGAGGTAAAAATATGATTAAAACCCATTTCAGAATCTCGACAAAAATTTCATAATTATTAGTGCTGAAATTGAAAGTCATAACATCGAATATAATGACCTTAAATAAAATCTATAGAAAGGAAGTTGTCAGAACTCTCACAAAAAATAAAAAGAAAAGCATATGCACCAACATAAAACCGAAAAGCACGAAAATTAGACCAAAGTATTTTTGATTAGAAATTAGCCAATAAAAAATTTGAAAGTAATACTTTAATATTAGCACCTAATAAATGCGAAATTGACCTTGACCTACTTTCATCTGCAAAAATGGACATCCTGCTAATTTATTCAGAACAATAACAGATAAATTAGAATAAATAAATAAATTGACTTTCATTTTTCTTTAAAAACTTAAATTAAGACAACACAGGGAATAAGTACATTACTCCGCAATTTATATACTGTTTAGAAATAGAAAAAGCCCCAAAATAGCTTTTATTACTGCTTTCCAGTTGTTAATTAAAGTAACTCAGTTTAAAAATGAGTAGCAACTGAAAAATAATTTAAATTCTATACTTCAATTTGCAGAAGAAGAATAATAATAATATGGGGAGTGTTAAGAAGATGAAGAGTTGGAAACCGGGTTCATAATTATAGAGCAGAAGGAAATAGAATGTGGAAAAAGCAGCTAAAAAAAAGCAAAGGAAAAACTGGTTGTTTTTCTCATCGATGGACTTTTTAAAATTTGTGGTGGTTTAGAAACAGATGCTAAAATAGCAATGAATCGAATGGAGGCTTTCCCTATATAGTCTTTGAGAAACTTTGAACTGTAAGAAAACCTGAATTGAAAGATGATGGCCACAGTAACATCAAACTCCTTTAGGTGTTTGCAAATCGCGAACAAGAAGAACAGAAGTTTGTACACTATTTTAAGCTTATGAGCGAAAGTATTTAATACGGATTCTCTTTCTGAAATTCTTTGAATAAGTTGTGATGAATCAGACTGCAGAAGTTATAAAAATATTAGTAGAAGGTTCTGCTTTTTTTTTTTGGAGCAAATAAATGCTGAAAAATATATAATGACGAAAGTTCCGATCCTATCATAAGTACAATAATATCATTCCTAATGAAAAAAAGCCATAAAATATAGAATCTGCTATTTTGCTTTTAAAGATGGTTTCTTCCCGTGACGACAACAGCTGCTGGTTTCTCAAAAAGTGTGATGAAGTAATTTCAACTTATTATTGACATAATTACTTCCATAGACGAATTTCTTTCCAGAGAAACTGCCGATATATCGTCTTGAAAATTGAAAAATTTTGGGAAAATGCACAGAGTTTATAAAGTAGCTTAAAATTTATCAACATCGAAAATTTGTTTCACGCAGATTTTTTCTCATTTTACTTGTATAGTGAAAGAAAATGAAAAATATTATGAAAATAAGCTCTACAACTTGAAGTAAAAGAGCTTTGAATAATGTGATGCTTTTAGAGATTTATAAGCCGTATCTGTGCAGACAAGAAGGTAAGATGGCCCGCTTAAGAAAAATAGAAAGCTAAAAAAATTTAGTTTCTAAATATAAATATGTATAACAAGAACTCCTCGCCGCAAGAAAATTATTTAAAGATGGAATTCGAAAAACTTAGTCTAGTACTACACCCGATCTGCACCTTTCCTACTTTTAAGTTTCATTTCTGCAGTACTCGAAATCAGTTAAGCAAAAGCCTCTAAACGAACGCATAATAATTTGTTTTTCTCAAAGATTATTGGAAAAAAAAAAAAAATAAATTCTGTTCTTTCTCTGTGTTGCTATTCTATTCTAATCCCGCTGTCTAATCGGACGCAAACTGTTTAATATGGACCCAATTTTTAATTAGCGAAACATGCTATAAATGTTTATTTTCATAAATGTCGAAGAGTAGTAAATTTTCGCTTTTATCCTACCATAAATAGTTTGATATTACCTAGAACAGTTCAAGAATTTGAATAAATATAAACAAATTAAGCTTAAAAATAACATATTTTGCAACTATTTTTTTGATAACAGTATCTTAAAATATTTTTCTGTTTTTATTAAGAATCCATATAATTTTTTTGATAATATTTTAAAAATGATTGAATCTAATTTTAATTAATAAATATAATAAAAAATGTTATAGATAAAAATAATTTATAATAATTTTTATAGAAATCCAAAATAAGAATAACAAACAAATTTTAACAATTTATTTTATATATTATAATATTATAAATAATTATAAAAATATTTTCTTAAAAGAATTTATTTTATTTTAAAAAATTAATTTATATAAGATGTATATAAATGTGTAAAAATCCCATATAATAACTTAGAAATAACATCAAAAAAATACTATAAATATTACTTATATTTAAGATATATAAATGAAATAAATAAAAATTGATATACTAAATAAAGTGTTAAATTTTATAATTTAATAAAATATAAAGTAAACAAAGCTTATCATAAACGTATATATTTATTAATTAAATCAAGTTATTGGAGTGATTTTTCAAATTAAGTGCGTCCTTCCTAACCAATAATATTATTCCTATTAAAAATAATATAATTTTTTAGTTTTACATTATATTTATAATTATTTAATAATGATGGAGATAATAAATATTGGAAGTAAATGATTATTTTAAAAAATAAAAGTAAAATTGACGAAATTATTTTATTTTTAAATTTGCGAATGTTTGAACTTTTAAGGTTTCGAGATTTGTAGAAATTATATATGCAATAGAAAAGCAATTATTAATTATATTATGATAATAATTTAGAAATAATATCCTCACAAATTTTAAAATAATAAAACATTGAATATTTTTTTAATTATGAAATTAATAAGGAAGAAAAATTTGCTATTTCTGTGAATCTGAAATTTCCTTAATAAATACAATTTTCTTCATTTTTAAAAAAATAATACCTTAAATTAATGACTAAAGAAGTGAGGTTTGTAAGTTTTTCAAGTGATTTTCCAAATTAAGTGCATCCTTAAACACCAATATTATTTTCCCTATTAAAAATAGTTAATTTTCAGTTTTACATTTTATTTATAATTATTTAATAATGATGGAGTATAATAAATATTGGAAGTAAATGATTATTTTAAAAATAAAAGTAAAATGGACGAAATTATTTCATTTTTAAATTTGCGAATGTTTGACCTTTTATGGTTTCGAGATTTGTAGAAATTAAATATGCAATAGAAAAACAATTATTAATTAAAACATGATAATAATTTAGAAATAATATCCTCACAAATTTAAAAAAAAAACATTCAATATTTTTTAATTATTAAATTAATAAAACAAAGGAAGAAATATTTGCTATTTCTTTGAAGCTTAAATTTCCATTATAAATATAATTTTCTCCATATTAATAAAAATAGTACCCTAAAAGAATGTATAAAGAGGTGAGTTTTGTAAGTTTTTCAAGTGATTTTCCAAATTAAATGCATCCTTCATCACCAATATTATTTTCCCTATTAAAAATAATTAATTTTCAGTTTTACATTTTATATATAATTATTTAATAATGATGGAGTATAATAAATAGGTGCAGTAAATGATTATTTTAAAAAGTAAAAGTAAAATTGACGAAATTATTTCATTTTTTTAATTTGAGAATGTTTGACCTTTTATGGTTTCGAGATTTGTAGAAATTATATATGCAATAGAAAAGCAATTATTAATTATATTATGATAATAATTTAGAAATAATATCCTCACAAATTTTAAAATAATAAAACATTGAATATTTTTTTAATTATGAAATTAATAAGGAAGAAAAATTTGCAATTTTTATTTAAAGATGAAATTTCTATAATAAATATAATTTTCTCCATTTAAATAATAATAGTACCTTAAATTAATCTTTAAAGAAGTGAGGTTTGTAAGTTTTTCAAGTGATTTTCCTAATTAAGTGCATCCTTCCTAACCAATATTATTTTCCCTATTAAAAATAGTTAATTTTAAGTTTTACATTTTATTTATAATTATTTAATAATGATGGAGTATAATAAATATTGGTAGTAAATGATTATTTTAAAAAATAAAAGTAAAATTGATTAAATTATTTAATTTTTTTAAATTTGCGAATGTTTGATCTTTTATGGTATCGAGATTTATAGAAATTAAATATGCAATAGAAAAGCAATTATTAATTATAATATGATAATAATTTAGAAATAATATCCTCACAAATTTTATAATAAAAATACATTCAATAATGTTTAATTACGAAATAAATAAAACAAAGGAAGAAAAATTTTATATTTCTTTGAAGCTGAAATTTCCATCATAAATATAATTTTCTCCATTTAAAAAAATAGTACACAAAAGTAATGTCTAAAGAAGTGAGGTTTGTAAGTTTTTCAAGTGATTTTCCAAATTAAGTACATCCTTCCTAACCAATATTATTTATCCTATTAAAAATAATTAATTTTAAGTTTTACATTTTATTTATAATTATTTAATAATGATTGAGTATAATAAATATTGGAAGTAAGTGATTATTCTAAAAAATAAAAGTAAAATTGACGAAATTATTTCATTTTTAAATTTACGAATGTTTGACCTTTTATGGTTTCGACATTTGTAGAAATTAAATATACAATAGAAAAGCAATTATTAATTATAATATGATAATAATTTAGAAATAATATCCTCACAAATTTTATAATAAAAAAACATTCAATATTTTTTAATTATGAAATTAATAAAACCAAAGGAAGAAAAATTTGCTATTTCTTTGAAGCTGAAATTTCCATAATTAATATAATTTTCTCTATATTAATATAAATAGTACCCTAAATCAATGTCTAAAGAAGTGAGGTTTGTAAGTTTTTCAAATGATTTTCCAAATTAAGTGCATCCTTCCTATCCAATTTTATTATACCTATTAAAAATAATAAATTTTCAGTTTTACATTTTATTTATAATTATTTAATAATGATGGAGTATAATAAATATTGGAAGTAGTATGATTATTTTAAAAAATAAAAGTAAAATTGACGAAAATATTTCATTTCTAAATTTGCGAATGTTTGACCTTTTATGGTTTCGACATTTGTAGAAATTAAATATGCAATCGAAAAGTAATTATTAATTATAATATGATAATAATTTAGAAATAATATCCTCACAAATTTTAAAATAAAAAAACATTCAATATTTTTTAATTATGAAATTAATAAACCAAAGGAAGAAAAATTTGCTATTTCTTTGAAGCTGAAATTTCCATCATAAATATAATTTTCTCCTTTAAAAAAAATAGTACACATAAGTAATGTCTAAAGAAGTGAGGTTTGTAAGTTATTCAAGTGATTTTCCAAATTAAGTGCATCCTTCATCACCAATATTATTCCAACTATTAAAAATAATTAATTTTCAGTTTTATATTTTATTTATAATTATTTAATAATGATGGAGTAAAGTAAATATTGGAAGTAGTATGATTATTTTAAAAAATAAAAGTAAAATTGACGAAAATATTTCATTTTTATATTTGCGAATGTTAGACCTTTTATGTTTTTGAGATTTGTAGAAATAAAATATGCAATATAAAAAAAAATAATAATTATAATATGATAATAATTATGAAATATTATCCTCACAAATTTTCAAATACAAAAACATTCAATATTTTTTAATTATTAAAACAAAGGAAGAAAGAAATATTTGCTATTTCTTTGAAGCTGAAATTTCCATTATAAATATAATTTTCTCCATATTAATAAAAATAGTACCCTAAATGAATGTATAAAGAAGTGAGGTGTGTAAGTTTTTCAAGTGATTTTCCAAATAAAGTGCATCCTTCATCACCAATATTATTTTGCCTATTAAAAATAATTAATTTTCAGTTTTACATTTTATTTATAATTATTTAATAATGATGGAGTATAATAAATAAGTGCAGTAAATGATTATTTTAAAAAGTAAAAGTAAAATTGACAAATTATTTCATTTTTTTAATTTGAGAATGTTTGACCTTTTATGGTATCGAGATTTGTAGAAATTAAATATGCAATAGAAAAGCAATTATTAATTATAATATGATAATAATTTAGAAATAATATCCTCACAAATTTTATAATAAAAATACATTCAATAATGTTTAATTTCGAAATTAATAAAACAAAGGAAGAAAAATTTGCTATTTCTTTGAAGCTGAAATTCCATCATAAATATAATTTTTTCCATATTAATATAAATAGTACCCTAAATCAATATCTAAAGAAATTAGGTTTGTAATTTTTTCAAGTGATTTTCCAAATTAAGTGCATCCTTCCTAACCAATGTTATTATTCCTATTAAAAATAATTAATTTTCAATTTTACATTTTGTTTATAATTATTTAATAATGATGGAGTATAATAAATAGGGGGGAAGTAAATGATTATAATAAATAAAATAAAATTGACGAAATTATTTCATTTTTAAATTTGCGAATGTTTGATCTTATATGGTTTCGAGATTTCTAGTATTTTAATGGTAATAATACATATATTTTAATCATTATTTATTAATCATACATTTTAAAATTTATTTATTAAAAAAAATTAAAAAATTATATTAAAATATAGTATTACATATTAAAATTAATTCTTATAATATGAATTTTTCAGATTAAAACACCATAATATCCAATATTACAATATATTATATTAGATTCTATTTAATATTTACTTTAAATTGATGGTTATTTCATTAGCTAATAATAACTCATTTATTTATTAAATTTTTCCTAATTCTTATTTAATGGATTTTGGCACATATTTCTCATAGATTTATTAAACAATATATTTATTTATTATCCTTTCATTTTTTACTTTTATTGTAACAAATAATTATTTCTAAGCCACTAATTCTTATTATATATTTAAGATTTATTATTACTTTTATTATTATATATTCTTCTTAGTAAAACCACTATTTCCCATTAATTTATGCTATATATTTAATTATTTTTAAGTTTGTCACTTTTTGATTGATTGAATGTTTGTTTTTTTTATTTGTTTATTAAATTTTTTATTTATTTATTTGTTCGTTTGTTTGATTGTTTGATTATTTTTTATTTTTTTTTTTATTAATTATTAATCACTTCAAATACGATATATTATATTTGTAATATTTAAATACAATTAATATGACTACTCTATTGTTTTTCTTATTATTGAAATATTTTTATTTTATTAATATATATCATATGCTTTAATAATTAATACATTACGCTGCTCAACTTAAATAAGTCTTAATCATACAAATTTGATTAGCATTAATATATTCCAATTTTTTATTCAATATTTTAATATATCATAATCAATAAAATATTTTCAAATTATTTTATATACATAAATTATAAATAGTATTGATTTTTCAAGGTAGCCTGATTGTTTTTAATTGAGTCAATTTGTTAACAATTTTCATTTAATAGAAGTTTATTAAATTTATTTAAATTTTTCATATGATCTTTTTCTCTAATTATATTTTTTATTTCATAGGATTTAGTTTTCTTATTACAAATCACTTGGAAAATATCTTCTTAGGTAATAATTTTTTATAAATAATAATATTTTGTTTCAGGATATTATCTTTGATTGAGTCATCGATTCTTTTTAACTTCTTTTGCTGATTAATATATTGCTATTAGCAGCTGAATTAGCCATATCAAAATTTACAATGTTTTAATATAAGTAAAATTATATTCTATTATTTAATTTATTTACTTATACAATAATATTATATATACACTGTTATTATTATAGATTTATATAAATATGAATTATAAATGTTTTACTAGAATTTTTTTTTAAAACAGTTCAGATATATTTAATTCACACTTTCCTTTTTATCCTAATCTTCGAATAATATATCCTTCTTTTGGGCACTTAAATTTAAGCTTAATCCATCTAAAAGAAAAAAATATATCCTTCTGAAAATTTAAAGATACAATTATGGGGAAATTGGGATATGAGGCATCTTCTTCACAATTTTTTTATATTGGAACAGTTTCTAAAAGTTATTTGGCTAAAATTTTGACTTTTAGAATAATAAAATATTTATAATGTTTTAGAAATCTTCAAAGTTAATAAATTCATAAAACTCTAAGTTAAATCTTTTTTTGATTCTTTATAAATTTTTTCATTTCATTAGCATTCTATATCTTTAATCTATTCAATGATAAATTTCATTATTTTAAAAAACTCATTTTTTTATACTATCAAACTCTTTCAAATTGAGTCTACAGTATTGGTGCAGGAATTGATTCTTAAAGCTAATAAATTTTTTTTGGATCCTTAATCGTCCCGAAAATAGTTAAATACAATTCTAAAGAATTTATTGTCATTTTAACATAGAAATTTTCAAACTTGTTATATTAATAATTAGTAGATGATCTTGGTTTTTATAGTTTACCTTATTATTTTAAAAATTGAGTCTAATTTTTCTAAAATTGATTAAATTATTTTGTTTTTTATAAATGATATAATATATTAAATAAATTACTATATAATTATTTCCAAAATTAGCGAAAATTCTCAGAAATGAATAAGTAAACATTTGTATTTCACAAAATTTCAAATTTTCATAAAAATGAAACTAAATTTTAATAAAAATAATTTGAAGAATTTTTTTCTAAAATGGCCTTTATATTTTCTCTACAAAAGATATACCTCTATAGAGGCACTTATCTTTTTTTACAAAGATTTTTATATTCCTTTTTCTTTCATTCATCTTTAAACCAAATTCTATAGCTGTCTTGGAGATGAATTTGAGTGGAACTAATTCTATGTTTACATTTTCATGAGTAATAAGTCTAGTTATATTTTTGTCAATATATAACTTCATATAATTTTAAAGCATATGATAAAATCTTAATGCTATATGTTAAAGCTGAGCATAGCACCACATTTGGAGTAATTTGGCTTTAACTGTATATATATATATGGGTAAGCTATATTCTGTAAGATTAATATTGAATCGAATATTTAATTTCCTAATAAAGTCCAAATATTATTGTTCTACCAGTGGTTAAGTAGTGACTTTGTTTAACACTGCTTAAACCAAGACCTACAAAACCATCAAAAGTGTTTGCTTTATAACTGGAAATCATCTATTAGAGACAGTTGAATTAAGCAGCATATATAGGTAGAAAATCGCGAAATTTTGTTTCTAAAAACCTTTATTTCCTAGGATTTATGTTCTCCTGGTAATTTAGATTGATGTTCTATGCAAAATTACATTATATTTTATTTCTTCCCTAGTCCACCTACATATATACATAAATATTAAAGAAAGTTCCCCAGAGCTCCAATTGCAGTATAGAAATTTTAGAAATAAGAACTATTTGAAAATGAATAATTAAATTTATTGAATGAAATAATATGATTAATTTTATCCGAAATTTCAAAGAACCACAGGAAATAATTTAGCCTTCGCAAAAATAAAAGGAATTAGAAAACTACATAATCTAAAACTTAGAAAGAACTTTGTGACGGTAAACGAGAAATGTTATATATAAAATAAAAACGCCAAAATAAATGTGAAATCGACTACTTTCTTCCGCAAAGAATGGACAATAAACCCAAATATTGGCATTTTAGAGTTAAAACATATAATTTAAAAATACTTTAAGAGATCAATCAGCTCATTAGAAATCAGTGTAATCTTATGAAATAGCAATTGAGGAACTGGTGGCTCGAGTTCACAAGTTGTACGAAAAAATGGATTAACATATAAAGAAGACCCTAAAAAATCATACCTTTAAGGACAATGTGATTTTGAAATAAAATTTTTAGTAAATATAGTTAAATGAACAGGAAAAACTTAATTGTTAAACAAATGATGGTATTAATGAACTCAGTTTGGAGGAAATAATGAGAAATTTGAAAAAAGTGCAAGAAAAAGGTGCAGCCCAGAAACTGAGAATTTAACAATGATATGAGTTTCAGCAAATATAATCAAACTCACAGAACTTTAAGGCTATAAAATAATAAACACTATGGACAATCAGTAAAGGACCCTCAAGCAAAAAATTGAGAGTGGATAACATAACTATAACTAAAGAAAATTAGTGAATATGGCTAATAAGCCAAGCAAAAACACAAAAGACAGCTGGAGGTGCACGAATTTACTATTGAAGAGTTCAAAAATAAACTGGGAAATTGTGATAATCTCGAAAAGATATTAGTAAAAAATATGTTATAAAAATAAAACTATAAGGAAAATACTCATCTAATTAAGAGAAATCTATTTCCTAATTTAAAATTAAGTTCATTTAAAAAACAGATTTTATTTACTCAAAAGGAATTTTTTTAATTTGATACAAGCATTTTTCTGGGCTTAACAATAGTTTAGTATACTTTTATCGTAAAAATTAAACAAAAAAAGGCTATTAAAATAAAAAAAGTGACAAAAATATATTTTCTTTTATAGTGAAAGAAAAAGAAAATTTTAAAAAATTAAATAGCTAGTTGTAACATTTCATTTTAGAAAACAATTTTAAGCCTTATAAAACAATACGAATAATAATTAAAAAAAGGGTGATTTTTTAATCAAATGATATGATATAACATAAGAATTAAATATAGAATTATTTTTATCCTCAAACTTTGTAGAGTCAATTAAATTATATTTGCATGAAATAATAAATTGATTTAAACTTCAAAAAATCTTCCACCTTTAGAGAGACTATCGCAATACCTACAGTATCACTTCTGGCTAGTTCTTCAGAGGCTGTTTAGCTTTTTCGAAATTGACAAATAATGCAAAATATCAATTATTTTAAAAACAAATGTTTTCAGTGCATGCACCAACGGCTAAATACTCTTCAATTTATATGAATTTCGAAAAACCACTAAAAATCAGCTTCTTATAAAAATATAGCTAGGAAAAATCTAATCTCATCATTTTTGAAATAAAAAGCATATACGTTTTAAAAACAGATTTTACTTTTAAGAAATTTTAATATATAATACTACATTTTTCTGGGCTTAGAATTTGTGAAGCATAACTTTAAAGTAAAAGATAAACTAATAAAGGTCATTAAAACCAAAAAAGTATATGCAAGCCTTATAAATTACTTTCAAAGTAAACCCTAATACGATTAACCCTTTGGAGTTTTAAAATAGCCAAAAGGCATATATAAATAGCTATAAAAAATCAAAAATTAAAATGAAATATATATATAAATGTGACTCTAATCAGGACATAATCGCGTTTTGACTTTGGCGAGTAGAGTGAATAATGTTGATATAAAAAGAATATAATTAGTAGTCCAACCATTAAAATAACTTATAAACTGAATTACAATAATAAAAACAACAAATCAAGCAAATTAAGAAGAGGTATTAAGGAAAAAAAGACTACTAGTAGTAGTAATAATTTAAGGCATAAACTGCCAATTAATAAGAGGATGAAGTTACAAGAAAAAAAGCCGAAAAGCGAAACTCATCAATAGAAATTGCAGGGAAATATTTGTTAAACTAGTTATAGCACTCTTCGTCGATTTGACGAAACCAAAAAACAAATATATATTTCGAATATACCTTGTTACCATAAAGGAGGATTTCCATAAATATTTAAATTAATTATCTTTATGAACAGTTTCTATAGTGCATAAAAGGATATCGAAACTTCAATAATTTTTATGAACAATTTTTGCGAATCTCAACACTTATTTTTTAAATGATTCATTTTTTATTATCTCTAAAAATAGCATATTTTAATAATAATATATTTTATTAATCAATAATCACAACACACCCACCAAAATAGTTAATGATAAAAAACTTAAAATTAATGGAAGAGTAGAAAAGCTAAATAGTGCAATGTTTTAGTATATAATCCTCTTATGAATGAGGATGCAAGAATTATTATATTGGGCTAAAATGCTTAAAACAAATATTTCATTTGTAATCATAGTTTATCAAGATAAAGTATAAATGATTTACCAAAAGAAGATAAATTAATAAAGTATAATATTTTATTATTTTAGAAGGAATGAAGAATCTTTATTCCATAAATATATTCTCAAATATATATTAAAAGCAAAAATAACAAAATGAATAAACAGATATGATGTTTAAAATGATGATATTGCAATAAAAATTGTTTTAAACGAAATAATGGGATAACAATACTCAACGGAGTTTCTGTAATTTTTCTAGAAACTGACTAACTTGATGGAAAATTAGTATAATCATTATAAACTTATTTTTAATTTATACTTTTCAACTAAGCAGATAGCTATTTTTAAATAACATGATCTATTTTTAAGATACTTGTGATCCATCACAGCCAAAATCTCTTATTTTGAGGAAAAGCCTTATACATCTTTGGAAATTTTACTTTAAATAATTGTAATTTTATAAGTATGCTGAAACCACTATTTGAATACAATAGCTATAATGATACCGATTTTAAATTCACTCAGATGACTAATATTATCAAAGATTATATAGTAATATAATATATTTTTAAGTTTTCTTAGAATTATACGTTATATATTATATAGAAAGGCCCTATACTCTAGTTTAGTATATTGATTAGTTTGAAGAAATAGATGAACATGCATATACAAAAGGTAAAAATAATATTAATTTAATAATATATATAGTTAACATTTTTTATTAAAAATAGGGGTAAATCCTGAAAGAATTGGGTATCTAGTTATTTTATCATTTAATTACATATGTATTTATTTAATTTAATATAATTAAATTATGGCGTTTTAAGTTGACAAATTCATAATTTAAATTTTATTTCATAGATATATAATATATTGTATTGCCTTTTAGTAAAGATTTTTTAAATTATTTTTAAAACTATATATAATATTAATTTGGAGTTAAAACTAAATAATGAAATTTAATTTTAGAGAAATGATGTTTGATTAATAAATAATCAATATCAAAGAAAGTTATATGTATATTTATTATTTAATAATGAGATTTCATATTCAATAAATCAAATTTGAAGTATAAACTGAAATAAATAATTTGTATTCATAAGCAAAAAAAAAATAATCAATTAAATTAAAATTAAAAATAAAATTATGACAATAAATATAATATAAATACTATTAAAATTATGAATTTTTAAACTTAAAACACCATAATTATTAGTAAAAATCATTACGTTTTGGGAATCTTGAATACTGATAGATATAGAGAATATCCATAGTTATCATGAAATTCTCAAAGTACTTTATTTTTCATAATTCCTAAATTAAGGATTTTTAATACTTAGTTTGGAGGAATTGGAGAAATAGTGTGCTAATTTAGTTACCAAAATTTTGATTCCAAAATATTAAACCAGGAATTTATTATGGAAACTAAGAAATTAACAAGTCAAGGTTGTTTATTGGTGAAAATATGTAAGAGAGTTTTATTGATAATTATGGATATTTTGAGAGACTGGGGGGTAAAATAAAATTTTTATTTTAAATTATTAATATTTTATTTTTATTCAAGATTAAGCAATAAATAGCTAAGTTCCTAACATGAGAAAATTATTGTGTAAAATTTAATTATCTAAGAGTAAGAGGATATAGGATTAATGAAACCATAAGATTAATCTCTTATGGAAGAGCTTAATAATGTTCATAAATAGTAATAATTTTAAGCTTTTATAAAGCGATAAATAAAATTCGACGAGAATACTTTAAATATATTCATAATAACAATAAATGAGAAAATGAATATTAAAATAATCATATTGCTATTATAAAAGTAACTTGTAAAACAAATATAAAATATAAATAATAATCTCAACTATATGTTATATTATCATATCATGCTCTAATATGATTAAAAAAGTTTTCACTTCAAGTCTTCTAAATAATACTATAAAGTGAAAAAACTGAATAAATTTTAGTATTTTTCACTTAGAAAAGATTAAATTAATTCCAACATAGTAAAGCACTTATATAAAAAATAAAAAAATGTAGTTAAAACTAAGCTAAATTCGAACTATTTTATAAAAACTAGTGTTTATCAATTTTCAGAGTGATTTAATTAAAACAATGAATAGTTATAATTTTAATAAATTTTATTATGGTGAATTAATTACTTTTCTTTGTTAATTTAAAAATTTCCTTTCTTTTTGTAAAGTATTAAAATAATTAGAAGTATATAAGATTAAAAATAAATGATTATTATTTTAAAATTATATTACTCATATTTTTTTTGCTGCACTATTTTATTAGTCAATTTATACTCAGATTATTATTATCGAGTTGACTACTAATTATTAAATGATAAAATAGAGTATGAAATTACAAAATAAAATAATCAAATTATTTTATATAAGACATTTCCGTTCAGTGCGAATTGCCCTAAGAATTTTATAATAGCTAAAAGGCAAACATAAATAACGATAAAAATTCTCAAATTAAATGAAATACATAAATGTGACTCTAATCGGACCCTGGTACTCTGGAGAGTTAAATGAAAAATATTGATATTAAAAGAATATGATTTGTGATCCAACCATAAAAATATTTAATAAACTGAACTGCAATAACGAAAACAAAAAATCTAACAAAAGTAGAAGTATTACTTAGGAAAAAAAACAAATAGGAGCAATAATAATTTAAGGCAAAAAACTGCTAATAAGAAAAAGGATGAAATTATAAAAAAAAATAACAGAAAACAAAACTCATAAATAGAAATTGCAGGAAAATCTCATGAAAAATTAAAGATATTTTTTTTTAAATTAGTTATACCACTCTTCGTCTATAGACCGAAACCAAAAAACAAATATAAATTTCAAAAATGCCTTATTGCTGTAATGGAAGATTTCCAAAATTATCGATGAATAATAATTATTAAAAAAGCTCCGTAAACATACTTATTACTCCAGAGAAAGAGAGAGCAACTTTAGTGGCAGTGAAGCGAAAACATGAACTAATTTTGCATTTTACACTTAGAAAAAATAAATTGATTACAACATCTAATAAATTCATATTTTGAAGAAGAGTCTGTGATTATAACTCAACTTTGTCCCTAACCTATACAAAGAAAGGAAGCACTTTTGATATGAGAAAATAATGGTTCTAAATTTAACTTGAAATCAATTACTTTTAATGTGATGAGCAAAGGCAAAATGCTTTTCTTTTTAAATGAAATTTCGAAGAAGCGAAAGAAGTAGACATTCTCTAGTAATAAATAAATGGATTAGAAAACTAATAGTCTCATCAGTTTATCAGACAAAAGCAATTTCTGAAAAAGAAAGAAAACAATCAAGATATTTTAAAAAGATATCGATTTATTATTCGAAATCTTTTAGTTCTGATACATTATTTTGCTCGCCGCAGCAACTTTGAATCAACATTTTCTACTTAAATTAAATAAACAGATACCTTATTAACATAAAATTAAAGAAGAATAAGACAAAAAATCATAGAAAATGGTACACAAAAAGACAATTTTAGTTAGGGAAAAAAAAAAAAAAATGTATTAAGGAAACTCAAAGCGCAGAAATATTTACCTTCAGAGCGGTCAAAAATCCGAAACGAACTTCTTCTTGATTTAGCAGTTCAGCAAATATTAATTGTAGAAACAGCAACAAACTAAGTAGCCAAGAAACGAACTGAAAGAAAACGAAATTCCCAATCAATAATTTTAAAATAGGCATAGTTAACAGGAAAAGAAGTTATTTTTTAAAATTAACGAAAACAAAAGATAGAGTATGAACTCAAAATGCTTAAAAAAACAGGTATAATAAAAGAAAGTCATAAAAAAAAAATCAGATTTCAGCAAAATAATTTACAATGAGTCATAAATTATAATAATTATAGGAAATAAAATTTTTATTTTTCATTTAAATAGTAGAAGTATTTGAAAAGTGTTCAAATAAGGCAAATAACACAATTATTCCAATCAGAGAACAACTCAGCCAAATAAGCAATAATAGTCCTTTTTTCAGAATTTTGAAAATCAACTAATCAATAACAATAAAAAACACAAATTTTTTTTGCAAAATTCTTTGCAATATAAACAATAACGATAATTTAATTAAAATAATATAAAAACTAAGATCGTATCAAAAAAATTGGAGTCTTTGAATAAGAGCTTTATTTAGAAGTTTAATTAATATCAGAGAATTTTAACAAAATTAATAATAATTGCAGCAACTGTCTTTAAGGATATAAGAAAATGATTAATTAATAGACTTTATGAAGATGCTCAAAGAAAATAAAGATGAAATTTAGGAAAAATTATTTTATACCAAATTATTATCATTGAGTTGAAGATTATTTATAAAAATAATTAAATAGGATGTGAAATTACAAATAAAATAATAAAATTATTGTATATAAGATACTTGTACAGTTCGATTTGACTTTTGGAATTTTAAAATAGCCAAAAGGCTAATTTAAATAGCCATAAAAAATCAAAGATTAAAATGAAATACATAATGTGACTCTAATCGGGCCCTGATCACATTTTAACTTTGGCGAGTAAAATGAAAAATGTTGATATAAAAAGAATATGATTAGTGGTCCAACCATAACTATAATAAATCTAGCAAAAGAAGAAGTGATATTAAGGAAAAAAAGACAAAAGGCAGCAGTAATAATTTAAGTAAAAAACTGCCAATTAAAAAGAGGATGAAGATACCAAAAAAAAAAAAGCAGAAAAACTAAACTCATCAACAAAAATAGCAGGGAATTTCATCAAAAATTATAGATATTTTATTATACTAGATATATCGATTTCTTTTTCGAAATAGTTTAGTTCTGATAAATTGTTTTGCTAGCCGCAGTAACTTTGGTAAAATTTTCTGCGTAAATTAAATAAACGGATACTTTATTAGCTAAATTTAAAGAAGAAGAAGAATAAGAACAAAAATATCACCATGAAAAAAAATGACAACTAAAAATTTGTTAAAAAAATACTCAAAGTGCAGAAATGTTTGCCTTCACTGCAGTCAAAAATCAAAAACGAATTTCTTCTTAGTTTAGCAGCTCAGCAAACATTATTTGCATAAACAGCAATAAACTAAATAGCCAAAAAACGAACTGAAATTAAACGAAATTCCCAATCGATAAAAAATATGCAGAAAATATATTAATTTTTTAAAATGTAACGAAAGCAAAAGATTGAGTATGACTTTAAAATTCTAAAAATACAGGCATAATAAAAGCAACAAAAAAAATGCAAATAATTTTCAATGAATAATAAATTATGAGAATTATAGGAAATTGAAATGTAATTTTGCATTTAAATAGTAGAATTAGAAGCAGAAAATCCTTCATCTATTTTCATAGAGGAAGAAGAAAATTTAAAAAATAATATCATTCTTTCCTTTCGAAAATTATTTTCTATAAAATCAAATAATAATATTACTAGAATAAAATGCAAATAAAGTAGTAGCTTCGCCAGGAAGTTTTCAAATAAAGCAAATAATAATAATTCTAATAGGAGAAAAACTCAGTTAAATAAGTAATAAGTCCTTTTTTCAGAATTTGGAAAATCAACTAATCAACTACTTAATCAACATCATTAAAAAATAGTTCTTTATTTTTTTGAAAAATTCTTTGCAATATCACAATAACTTATATTTAAACAAAATAATATCAAAACTAATATAATATAAATGTAAATTGGAGTCTAAATATGAGCTTCATTTAGAAGTTTAATTAATATCATAGAATTTAAACAAAATTATAAATAATTACTCAGTTATCTTTAACGATATTAGCGAAAGATTAATAACAAAGCAAATCGTTTAAATTTATGAATATATATTTATTCATATATAAAATAATTATATACTTATGATTCATATATATTAATTTTATAACTAATAACTAAGTGGGTAACTAATAATTATTTATTATAATTTAATAAAGCTTTGTGTTTTCTTCTCAATTCAAATTTTAAATTAATTTAACTAACAAGTGTAGAAAAATTTGACCTAAATAATTTATAAGAAAATTATAATATTTAACTTTATTTCTATTTTTGAAGATTATATTGTTATTACTTTGTGATTATAAAAAACTATTTTTATTATTTGTTGTGATTTATTTACTTAAAAACTATTAATTATTTAAAAAATAAAATATTATATTTTTCATTAAATATAATATAATGCTATGTCACTCACAATTATATTAATTTTCAAAATTAAATTTTGTATTGTAGGAAATTATAATTAATAAAATAATATCCTTTTATAAAAAAAAGGGATTTGGAAATTTAATTTCTAAATTCGTATAAATATACTTTTAATTATTTAATATTATCCTATTAATTAAAATATTGTTAATGAAGAAAAAAGATAACAAAAAGTTTAATTACAAATTTAGCTCTTATATCATAATATTACAAATTATTATGGAGTTTTTTAGCTTTTATATTAATATCTGGGAAGTTAAGATATAATCTGAAAACAAAACAAAACAATCAATTTAGTATATAATATATGAAAAATTAAAATAAACAGTAAACCTTATAATATTAATATGAAATAGATTAAAAAATTGTTTTATAGATTGGAAATATTATAATAATTTCAAATTGAGCAATTATTTTTAAAATTACTATATTAATTTAATTATAAATTTTTAATTTAATAATAATGCTCATGTTAATACATACACACATAAACATATATAATGTAATAAATAAATAACTAAAAAATAAATAAAATTCAACTAATAAATAAACAAGCAAATAAAAATATAATCATAGTTTTATAAAAATATAAATCTTAAAATGTAATATCTATTAAAACCATAGAGAAAATTATTTACAACAATAAAAGTAAAAATGAAAGGATAATAAATAAATATATGGTTCAATAAATATATGAGCGATATGTACCAAAATCCATTACATTATAAATAGATGAAATAAAAAATGTAAATGAATTATTGATAGCCAATGAAGTAACCATTAAATAAAAAAAGTAAAAAATAAATAAAATGAGAATATATATATATTTATAGAAAAAACTATAACTGTTAGATATTATGTTATTAATAATGGAAAATTATTCATTAGAAATATTGAATGTTTCTAAAATTAAATAGAAAAAACTTATCAAATATTTATAGATATTAAAGTATATTATCTCTTCATTTATATAATATAATTTTTATAAATCAAAATTCAGAAAACTTCTGAAAAACAATTTTAAAATTAAAGGATTGTTAATTTTTAAATGTATTATATTACTCATTTATATCATAAATATAATGTTATTTAGAGTATAAAACAATTAACTTAATAAATATTAATAGGAGAAATTTCATTCTTTTTTAAGGATGTACATAAATTGAAAAATTATTTGATTTTTTCTCATTATAAAAGGAAAAACTTGCCAAATTTTTAATGATAATAATTTATAATTAATCTTCATATTAAAAAATGTTTATTTTTTACAAATAAAAAATTAGAAAATTATAGAAAAAAAAATTTACAAATGAAAGGAATTTTAATTTATAAATGTATTATCTAAATAATATAACTTAAAAAATTATAATAGAGATAGTATAATTGGTGAAAAAGAATATATATAATTAGGAAAAGCACTTGAAAAACTAACAAAATTAACTTCTTTAAAAGTAGATTTAAGGTAATAATTATAATAATTTAGAGATAATATTATGATGTTAAAAATATAATTTCACTACAAAAACAAAATAAATTAGTTTTTTCCTTTATTATTATTACTATATATAGAAATATTTAATTTTTCTTAATTAGAGAGGAAAAAGTTGCCAAATATTTAAAGATATTAATTTATAATTTTTCTTAAATTTCTTATAAATCTATTATTTTTAAATAAAAAATCATAAAATATATGAGAAATAAATTTAATAATTAAATTTTTAAATAGATTATCTTCTCCATTTATATCATAAATATATTGTTATATACGATTAAAACAATTTACTTAATTAATATTAATAGTTAGAATAAAATTGGTAAGGATGGATGTACTTAATTCGGAAAATCACTTGAAAAACTCATAAACCTAACTTCTTTAAATGTAGATTTAAGGTACTAATTTAATTAATATGGAGATAATATTATTATGTTAAAAATAGAATTTCACTACAAAAAACAAATCAAATTAGTTTTTTCCTTTTTATTATTCTTACAATCTAAAGAAATATTGAATTTTTCTTAATTTGAGAGGAAAAATTTGCCAAATATTTAAAGATATTAATTTTTTTATTTTTCTTCATTTTCTAATAAATCTATTTTTTTAAAATCTAAAATCAGAAAATTTCTGAGAAACAATTTTAAAATAGAAAGGATTGTTAATTTTTAAATGTATTATATTACTCATTTATATCATAAATATAATGTTATTTAGAGTATAAAACAATTAACTTAATTAATTTTAATAGGAGCAATAGAATTGGTGATGAAGGATGTACTTAATTCGGAAAATCACTTGAAAAACTGACAAACCTAACTTATTTAAACGTTAATTTAGAGTACTAATTTAATTAATTTGGATATAATATTATTATGTTTAAAATAGAATTTCACTACAAAAAACAAATCAAATTCGTTTTTTCCTTTATTATTCTTATAATCTAAAGAAATATTGGATTTTTCTTAATTTGAGAGGAAAAACTTGCCAAATATTTAAAAATATTAATTTTTTTATTTTTCTTCATTTTCTAATAAATCTATTTTTTTAAAATCCAAAATCATAAAAATTTTTGAGAAACAAATTTACAAATGAAATGAAATTTTATTTTTTAAACGGATTATATTCTCCATTTATATCATAAATATATTATTATTTACTATTTACGATTAAAACAATTTACTTAATTATTATTAATAGTTAGAATAAAATTGGTAAGGATGGATGTACTTAATTCGGAAAATCACTTGAAAAACTCGCAAACCTAACTTCTTAAAACGTTAATTTATGGTACTAATTTAATTAATTTAGAGATAATATTATTATGTTTAAAATAGAATTTCACTACAAAAAACAAATCAAATTCATTTTTTCCTTTATCATTCTTACAATCTAAAGAAATATTGAATTTTATTTAATTGAAGAGGAAAAACTTGCCAAATATTTAAAAATATTAATTTTTTTATTTTTCTTCATTTTCTAATAAATCTATTTTTTTAAAATCCAAAATCAGAAAATTTCTGAGAAAACAAATTTACACATGAAAAGAAATTTAAATTTTTAAATGGATTATCTTCACGATTTATATCATAAATATATTGTTATTTATAGTTTAAAACAATTAATTTAATTAAATTTAATAGTTGGAATAAAATTGGTGATGAAGGATGTACTTAATTCGGAAAATCACTTGAAAAACTCACAAACCTAACTTCTTTAAACGTAGATTTAAGGTATCAATTTTATTAATTTGGAGATAATATTATTATGTTTAAAATAGAATTCCACTACAAAAAATAAATCAAATTCGTTTTTTCCTTTTTATTATTCTTACAATCTAAAGAAATATTGAATTTTTTTAATTGAAGAGGAAAAACTTGCCAAATATTTAAAAATATTAATTTTTTTATTTTTCTTCATTTTCTAATAAATTGATTTTTTTAAAATCCAAAATCAGAAAATTTCTGTAAACAAATTTACACATGAAATGATTTTTTATTTTTAAACGGATTATCTTCTCCATTTATATCATAAATATATAGTTATTTACAGTTTAAAACAATTAACTTAATTTATTTTAATAGGATCAATGAAATTGGTTAGGAAGGATGTACCTAATTCGGAAAATCACTTGAAAAACTCATAAACCTAACTTCTTTAAGCATTAATTTAAGGTACTAATTTAATTAATATGGAGATAATATTATTATGTTTAAAATAGAATTCCACTACAAAAAACAAATCAAATTCGTTTTTTCCTTTTTATTATTCTTACAATCTAAAGAAATATTGAAATTTTCTTAGTTTGAAAGGAAAAACATGCCAAATATTTAAAGATATTAATTTTGTTATTTTTCTTCATTTTCTAATAAATCTATTTTTTTAAAATCCAAAATCAGATAATTTCTGAGAAAAAATTTACAAATGAAAAGAAATTTAAATTTTTAATGGATTATCTTCACGATTTATATCATAAATATATTGTTATTTATAGTTTAAAACAATTAATTTAATTAAATTTAATAGTTGGAATAAAATTGGTGATGAAGGATGTACTTAATTCGGAAAATCACTTGAAAAACTCACAAGCCTAACTTCTTTAAACGTAGATTTAAGGTACCAATTTAATTAATTTGGATATAATATTATTATTTTTAAAATAGAATTTCACTACAAAAAACAAATCAAATTCATTTTTTCCTTTATCATTCTTACAATCTAAAGAAATATTTAAAAATATTAATTTTTTATTTTTCTTCATTTTCTATAATAAATCTATCCAAAATCAGAAAATTTCTGAGAAAACAAATTTACACATGAAATGATTTTTTAATTTTTTAAACGGATTATATTCTCCATTTATATCATAAATATATTGTTATTTACAGTTTAAAACAATTAACTTAATTTATTTTAATAGGATCAAAGAAATTGGTTAGGAAGGATGTACTTAATTCGGAAAATCACTTGAAAAACTAACAAACCTAACTTCTTTAGACGTTAATTTATGGTACTAATTTTATTAATTTGGAGATAATATTATTATGTTTAAAATAGAATTCCACTACAAAAAATAAATCAAATTCGTTTTTCCTTTTTATCATTCTTACAATCTAAAGAAATATTGAATTTTTCTTAGTTTGAAAGGAAAAACATGCCAAATATTTAAAGATATTAATTTTTTTATTTTTCTTCATTTTCTTATAAATCTATTTTTTTATAATCCAAAATCAGAAAATTTCTTTGAAATAAATTTACAAATGAAATGATTTTTTAATTTTTAAACCGATTATATTCTCCATTTATATCATAAATATATTGTTATTTACAGTTTAAAACAATTAACTTAATTAATTTTAATAGGTGCAATAAAATTGGTGATGAAGGATGTACTTAATTCGGAAAATCACTTGATAAACTAACAAACCTAACTTCTTTAAACGTAGATTTAAGGTACTAATTTAATTAATTTGGAGATAATATTATTATATTTAAAATAGAATTTTACTACAAAAAACAAATCAAATTCATTTTTTCCTTTATCATTCTTACAATCTAAAGAAATATAGAATTTTTCTTAATTTGAGAGGAAAACTCGCCAAATATTTAATGATATTAATTTTTTTATTTTTCTTCATTTTTTAATATATCTTTTTTTTAAAATCCAAAATCAGAAAATTTCTGAGAAACAAATTTACACATGAAATGATTTTTTAATTTTTAAACGGATTATCTTCTCCATTTATACCATAAATATATTGTTATTTACAGTTTAAAACAATTAATTTAATTAATTTTAATAGTGGAAATAAAATTGGTGATGAAGGATGTACTTAATTCGGAAAATCACTTGATAAACTAACAAACCTAACTTCTTTAAACATAGATTTAGGGTACTAATTTTATTAATTTGGAGATAATATTATTATGTTAAAAATAGAATTTAAATCAAATTCGTTTTTTCCTTTATTATTCTTATAATCTAAAGAAATATTGGATTTTTCTTAATTTGAGAGGAAAACTTGCCAAATATTTAAAGATATTAATTTTGTTATTTTTCTTCATTTTCTAATAAATCTATTTTTTTTAAATCAAAAATCAGAATATTTCTGAGAAACAAATTTACAAATGAAATGATTTTAATTTTTAATCGGATTATATTCTCCATTTATATCATAAATATATTGTTATTTACAGTTTAAAACAATTAACTTAATTAATTTTAATAGGGGAAATAATATTGGTTAGGAAGGATGTACTTAATTCGGAAAATCACTTGAAAAACTCACAAATCTAACTTCTTTATACGTAGATTTAGGGTACTAATTTTATTAATTTGGAGATAATATTATTATGTTAAAAATAGAATTTAAATCAAATTCGTTTTTTCCTTTATTATTCTTATAATCTAAAGAAATATTGAATTTTTTTAATTTGAGAGGAAAAACTTGCCAAATATTTAAAGATATTAATTTTTTTTACATTTTCAAATTAATCTATTTATTTTAAATCAAAAATCTGAAAATTTCTGAGAAACAAATTTACACATGAAATGATTTTTTAATTTTTAATCGGATTATCTTCTCCATTTATATCATAAATATATTGTTATTTACAGATTAAAATAATTAACTTAATTAATTTTAATAGGGGAAATATTATTGATATAGAAGGATGTACTTAATTCGGAAAATCACTTGAAAAAATCACAAGCCTAACTTCTTAAAATATATTATTTTGTACTTATTTTATTTTATTAATTTAGAGATAATATTATTATGTTAAAAATAGAATTTTACTACAAAAAACAAATCAAATTTGTTTTCTTTTTATAATATAAATATTTAACTTATTTCACCAATTATGCTATAAATATAAAATTATTTACTATATAAAACAATTAACTTAATTCATTTTTAATAGGATTATTTAAAATGATGATAGTAATGATATTTTTGATATATGATATATTTAGTTTAGAAAATTAATTTAATAACTTAAATTCTTAACTAATAAATAAATTTTTTCAGATCATTTATTTAATATTTATATTTTTAAATATTTTATTATTATTTTTTATATTTATTTATTCTAAAGTAATTTCAAATTTGAATTTGTTATTTTTTTTAAATTATAATTTTCCATCTTATTATTATTTTTAATTTATTGTTTATAACTAAACTTATTGATTATAAAAAAATTTGACATACTATTTATATTATAAATATTTATTTAATGTAAATGATATTAAATAATTATTATTAGTATTATAAAATTAATATGAAATGTATATTTATAAAAATATATATTTAAATGTTGAAAAAAGTAAAAATCTAATCAATTTAATATATTTATTTACTAAAATTTATATTTAGTGTTTTTACCTCAAAAAAATCGTAATCACTATGTTCGTGATCATAAACTCTTATAATAGTGATTATGATTATCAACTTAGTGATTATGAAATCACAAAATTAATGATTATGAAACCACAAAATTAATGATTATTAAATATTATTAATCTAATACAATATATATATATAAACAACAAAAACAAATAAAAATATTTAGATTTTGATTTTTTCTTAATGAAAATAAAAACATAGAGCCTCATCTTGAAGTTAAATTAATACCAGAGCAGTTTCCGCAATATTTATAAAATTAGCTATAACAGTTAAGAGAGGATATCAACAGATGAATTCACTGACTTCATTGTGCAAAGACTTAACTTCGTCCTCAGCCTATCTTCTTACAAAATAACCCATAGAAATATTTACAGCAAATTCTGCAGAAGTTCCGAAAGCTGTTTAGAAATCTAAAATTTATGATGCGAAAATCGAAGTTAAAAAAAGAGTGTTTTAGTTAGTGTAGACATTGAAAAATGCTCTTCCTTTTACCTAAAATTTCAAAGAACCGAAGTTTAAATGAATAATTAGTTTCCCAATAAAGTCATAGTATTATTGTTCCAGCTGTTGGTAACTAGTCATAGTTTTTAACAATCTATTAAGTTTATTTTACAAAGAAAAGTGAAGTTAATTTAAACTTCTAAAATCTCCAAATTTTGAAGAACAGACTATCGCAAAACATAAGTCAGTGCTGCTCTTCATTTAATAACGAAATTTACAAAATTGTCTAGAATCAGCTTCTTACAATAATAAGGCTAATAAATAGTAGTCACATCAGGCGAAAGCTATTTCTGAAATAAAAATTAAGCACGAGTTAAAAAATATTTCATTTACTATTAAAAATATTTTTTTATCTGATTCATCTTTTTACAAGCTTTTATATTGTTGCTAAGCACACTTTTACAGCGATAATCAACAATAAAATGGCATATAACCCGAACAAGAGAAACAGAAGAAAAATGAAAACCAAAAATTTTTACAGAGAAGAATACTCTTCAAGATAGCTTAGTATAGAAAAGATTAAAAAATAAAATTTAAATTTCACAAATCTTCTCCACCACTGAAGTCTAAACTACAATAAACTTGATATTTGCAGCAGCAGAAAACTTAACAAAATAAGTTTCCAAGAAACGATAATAAAGCATACAAAATATTCAACAAAATGCATCTGCATTTTACACGAAAATATTGTTGAATGAGTTTATGATACACATACCAGATTTAGAGGTGGAACTAGAATGGTAAGCTGAATTAAAATCGTAGAATATTATCTAATAAAAATTAAGAAATAATAATAATATGTCTATAATGATAGATGAATAATAACTAAAACAAAATTAATCTATTTCTGACCCAAATTTAATCTCATTTTCCCTCACCATACACTCTTCCTACTGTAAATCTATAAATTTTTAAAAAGAAATGAAGATTATTTGATTGAATTATGCTAAAGTATCAAACTGAACTTCTCTCTGAATATTTCTTAATTAATTGTCATCCTTAGAAATGTTTAAATAATGGTAAGTTTATAATAATATCTTTTTTCAAAGGAATTTCAAAAAGAAGTTGAGTATATACTCCTTCAAAACAACATAAGGTAAGGTAAAAATATGATTAAAACCCATTTCAGAATCTCGACAAAAATTCTTAATTATAAGTGCTGAAATTTAAATAATAACATCTAATATAATGACCTCAAATAAAATCTATAGAAAGGAAGTTGTCAGAACTCTCACAAAAAATAAAAATAAAAGCATATGCACCCACATAAAACCGAAAAGCACAAAAATAAGACTAAAGTATT